>VWZN01003785.1:186284-250771 GCA_013396955.1 Regulus satrapa | reverse complement strand
TTTTTGGGTTTTTTTTTTTTTTTTTTTTGTTTCTGCATTGTTTCTTAGGTCAAAAATTATGGAGAACACAATGGAGAAAAATAAATTACCTTTTCATTCCCTTTTGCTTTATAAAAGAAATCACTACAAATATTTTAAGTTCCAAAATTATCACCCAAATTCAAAACACCTGCAAAAATAATGCAGGGAAAAAAAAGGGGGGGTGGGGGGTTTGAAACACCAGTAGAAATAGATTCATGATACTAGCATGTGTGTGGTAGATTTGTTTATTTATTTATTTATTTACACGTTTTGATACTAGGGAATTATTGTATCTGCAAGCCAAAACAACAGCACTCCCCTATGCCAACTCCAGCTGTTCATCCCTTGTAAAATTATGAGTTGTTTTCAAGAGCTTGATTAAGTTCTGTGATGGAACTTCAGTGTAGCTATGCAGATATTGTTGATTGCTGTGGTGCTGTGAAGATTCCATGTGTCAGGAGAGGGCAGTTATTGGCCTGGTGAGAAGGAATCCTCCTGGAGTGCAACCCGACCAGTCACCATGGTCAGCAGCTCGAAGAGATGTTGGAGCAGCCACGCTGGGGCCTGGGGGAATGGCCTTGGCAAGCCTTCCCCAGCCCCAGGGTCCCTGGAGCTAGCTCTAGGCTCTTGGACTGCCTAGAGCCCAAGCCTAACCCCAACCACTACCCCTAGGCACTATCATAACCACCCCCCTAACCACTACCCTATCCCTACCCCTTACCAGGTGCCCTTGAACTGAAACGTCCATCCTGACTTAAGATCCACTGCAAGTCCTTCTGGGGAACACGAGCAAACAGGCTTACAAAGGCAGGGTGAAATAGCTTTAAACAAAGCAGTGCATTAGTGGGAAAATTCAGTGCCTTCTCAACAAGTTCTCCACGGAGCTCCAAAGTGCCATCTGGTACTGAAGGCAATTTCAGTGCTCATGTCCTGTGAGGAATTCTGCTGAGCTTCAGGTGGGTACAGCAGACTGACAGCTGTCCAAAACATCTGTGGCCCCACTCACTTTAGGCTGTGATGTAGAAGTTACACCCTGAGTGTGTTTTACTATTAGAAGTCGCCTAGCAGGTATTGTGAAAGGAACAATTTGATGTCACCTAATCTGAATTCAAATTTCATAATTATGATTTTATGTCTGCTTCTCCCCAAAGGAAAGACTCTGTTCTTTTTAGAGGTCTAGAAAAGACCATGGACAGAACAAGCAGCAGCATCATAAGTCCTGGAGAGGCTGTCCAAAGCAACTAAAGTTAAGTTAGATACTGCCAGGTTCTGCTGTCTGGAGGCATTTGCTCAAATACTTCACCCTCCACACATTCTTGCCATAAAGAAAGAAATGCAGATGACATGAATTATGCAGCCACTAACTAACAAGGTATGTGTCATTTATGAGTTTGTGGTTTTAAATATTTTCATGCCACAGAGATCTCAAACCACTAAGCAGCTCAAGACTTGTAAGACAAAAGCCTTAAAATGTCTGCCAATGACTCACAATAAAGGACATTAAAACTTAAATAGAAAATTGGAAAAGCAGTGGGATTATTAATTGCTACCTTTTAAGCAAAGCTGTCTGTAGTATTAGGACCTTTTGTGGCTTGACATTTGTAGACTTGGTAAATTACAGCCATAAAGGAAATTGGCCTCTCTAGACACAGGTAAAATCAGGTGTAATACCAAGAGTTACTAGTTAGTTCATGGTCCTTCAGCATATTGCAGATAAAATACCCTGAGGCTTGTGCTACCATCCTCATTGTGGCTAATCAGGAGACATCCCCGTGTGAGGCACAAGCTTCCCCAGCTGTCCCAGGGGAGTTACCAGGTCAAAGGACTCAGGAGGCAAGTAGGAAAATCATGGCTTTATCCTCTCTTTTCCTTTCAGATGATTTACATCCGTAGGAGTGCAAGGAGCAATCAGCCTCTCTCTCTCTTGCCTGTCAAACCATAAAGAGTCTAATCCAAATCACTGTTAATATTTCATTCTAGTTCAGTAGAATTTGGAGTCAGCCCCAGGCTCAGACTTAGCATGTCTTTTTGGAAGCTCAGTATCTGATTTTTATTAAGATGTGAGAGGCTCCTGTGAAGCAGAAGCCTTAGGATTCCTGTCAAAATGAGACTTGAAGCAGTGAAAGGAAGAAAAACTGGATTGTTTGGGCTGCATCTTGCTCTGTGCTCAGGAAACTCAGTGCTGCACCAGGAACAGAGGGAAGACATGGAAGAGATCTACCACAGTGCCTGAAGATGTTTAAACATGATATCATGCAGCTCCCAGTGCAAGCAGCACACAGAAACTTGTTGTTTTCTGGGATCTTGGTGAGGGATAAACTCTGATGTTATGCATATCCTTCAGACACTTTTCACTTGTTCTGAACTGTGGTGGTGGAGCGTCCTCTGCTTTGCCTCTTCGTTTAGACTGCTCGAGGTGTAAGGGAGTCAGTGGCATCAGGTGGTGGAAGATGTTTTTACATCCATTTCCTACACTGTGTAACTTGGCTTGACCTAGGGAGGTACCTGAAGGGGAAGGAAGCAGATAAGACTCCTCAGCCACCTCCTATCTTAGTCTCCACCTCTTCCCACCATGGGAAGGGAGTGGCAAGCCAAATGTTGTGTCAGACACCAGAATTCATCACACTGTTGGGGGGTACATGGTATTTTCTGTACCTAATGATTCAATATCTCCCAGTACCCATTGATGCTTGTAGTGGCTCTTCATTACCACTCAGTTTTTCACCTCTGTGGTTTCCCACTGCTGCTGGTAGGATGTAAAACCCAATAGGCCTAGGCCAAATGGAAGCACACCTCATTAAAATGTAGTATTTTTGAGAATGAATAATAACAACAGATTACAGAGTTCATATGTGTTTCTAAGCTTTATTTTTTAATAGCTTTTGTTGATATGGCTTGATATAACTGACTTAAAAAATGCAGCATCCTAGAAAATTCAGTTTGGACTGCTGGTTATAACTTTGACCACTGCACTGGTAGGATCTATCCATAGCTGTTGGGTCTTTTACCATCAGTCTTGAGTTTGCTCAAAGGAGCTGTTTTGGAGTCGGTAATGAGTTTTGGTTTGTGAACTCAACATAACAAGGATCCTTCCTAAGCCAGATAATTACTCTGTCAGGGTGATCAGAAACAATGGCCCTTGTCTTTATAGAGACCCACAGAAAAACCCATGAGTGCCCTCAGAATAGGCTGGAGAGACACATGAAGAGCCTGCTTAAGCTTAGTGAAGTACATTAGTAGGATGCCAAGATGTCACCCTCACACCACGACTGTTTTAACACCGGGAGGACCTGAACTGTGAGTGTGCCTAGGGAAAGGGGCAGCTCTCCCATGGGCACTCCTTGGGCTACTCAGGTGTATGGCAAAGCAAGGAGCAGAGACCAGCGCTGTCTTTCCTCTGAAAGGATTAACAAAGAGTCTGTCAGTAGGAGCCTGGGAGTGAGAGATCCCCATAATGGCAGAGCAAGTGAATAGCATGTGTTTAAAGAGCCCATAATCCTATATTTACACAACAGTCCTTAATGGCTCATTCAGAGCCGTTGCAAAGAACCAAGTAAATAGTGTGGTTAGAAAGTCTGTTACTTTATATTTACTCACTAGACCGTCTGCTGTGGGAGCTGTGAATGTCATGGAGAGCTAAAAGGAACATTCTTTTGGTTTTCATTTTCTTTTCTTTTTTCTTTTTTTTTTTTTTTTCTTTCTTTCTTTTTGCTATGAAAAGCTAACTAATAATGATACTGAAAACCACTTTCAATAGGAACTATACCTTCACTTTGCACCAGTGGAGAACAACCATTAGCACACTTTGTCAAGGAAAGGGATGCATTTATCATCACCTGGAGTCCTTTCACAGAGGCTGGATGTGCTCTAAAAGATACACTCTTACTCAACAAGACGTTATTGAACTCAATAACACTCACCTGTGTGGCGGGAAAAATTCATTCCTGTCACTGCAAGAGCTTCTGGGAGGGCATAAAATGGTCTGTTTTACACATATTTTATATAAATAGTCTCTTCTGGCTTTAAAATATGCTACATGTGAGAGTGGACACTAAATTTATTCTCTCAAATGTTTATTCATGTAAACAATCAAATCTTCATTAAAGTCAAAATTGTACACACAAATCAGAGTGAAGCAGACAGCTGATTAGTATGTGAAATGAAGGTGACATTAAATATTTGGAGATTTGCATAGCAAATAATTATAAATCTGAAGTTAGTGGTGAGTTATGAAATAGACTGTTAAGATCTAACAAAGTCCACTTAAATAAGAAGAATTCACAGAGGCAGTCTGGTATCTTAGATCCCTGAAAAATTATTCTAGATCCTATCTGAACCTTAATTAACTGATCCTCAAAATTCCCATGAGGCAACAGGAAGCAGTGGAATGAAGCAAATAATTAATAAGTAATCATTTAAACAATGAATTTTTCTTCTTGTTTGTGACTGTCTACAGAAATCATTAAATTTATTTATAATACATGACTCACAATTTTGTCAATAATTCTTTGCTTGCAAATAGTTTAACATTTACAACTAGAAGGAAGAACAGAGGGATCCTGCATGTTTACTGCTGTTTCCTGACTAAATACAAAAGCCATGAGATCAGCAAGGGTGACTCTGAATTCAGAGTCAAGTATTTAATAACCAAGTGTGTAATTTTAAATTTCTCTTCAGTAAAAAAAGAACACCTACTATGTAAGGAAGAAGGTGTTTTTTCCTAAGGTGGGAGGAAATGACAAAATGTCCTTCAGGCAGTGCCAGTGCGTGGCCACGCACCACACAGAGTGCCCAGGACTTGTAGAGTGGCTGCAGCCATGTGGGAGAAGGAGATAATGCTGGAGCCTTCCTGAACCTTCACATGTTGGTCTTTCTAAAACTTAAAGCCACTGCTACATCTATCCCACCTTATTCAAACAGATCTGATGAAACTTCACTCTGATGTAATCTGCTACTTCCTTCCTCCAAGCACTCATGCTACTGAAGTCTGAGAAATAAGCTCTGTGTGCCAGGAGAGTAAAGGGAAATAGATCAGAACATGTTGAATTGACATTCCTTATCAAAATGGAATGAGTTTTTGAGAGCCAAAAATATAATGTGGAAAATCCAGTTTAAGTAACAAAATTATTAATGATGGAGATGGAGGCACAAGCCAATAATGAAGAGCCAGGAATAGCAACCAGGATTTTCCTGTCAAAAGATCCAAAACTTCTAAGACTTCATCCACTGCAAGGAGGGCAAAGCTATGCTCCTCTCTGTATAACAAAATCTCAGCAGGATCGCTGCTATTTTCCTAGGACATTCTTCACAGGCAGCAGGCCCATTTCTACTGCAGGAGTGCATTTCTGCATTGACATTTGTGGCACATTAATGCAGCAGAATGGCTCTAAGTACATACAGAGAGAGTGGTATTGGATATTGGAGTTTGGATAGCATCTCTTTTCCCCTCTTTACTGCAGCATTCAGCCCCGCTCTTCTTGCTCCACATTTGCAGCCCAAACTGTAAGGAATAATTTCAGTCTGGGGGAGTGGTATTGTCTCACAGAACACCAGGACTGTGAGCATGGTTATATGTATTTGTGCAAGGATAGCAACTCCTCTCCTTATTTGTGCCCTGCCACTCTTAAAAGATTTTTCTCATGGCAGTAGAGGCAATGAGACTAGAACAGCTGTTCTGAATTTTTTTTTTTTTTCAGTATATCCTTTTTCTTCTGCTGCTTTGTCTTTTGCCCCTGAGCTGACATCAAAGGTCTGATCTGCAAGTGCAGCCAAAATGTCACCATCGGTCCTGACCAGGCTCAGGGACAAATGGACACCCCCACGAGAGGATCTGCAGGAGTAAAACCTGGAGCGACTCCTCCAAGCCCATGGGTCATGGTACATCCATCTTATTTCCCTGGATTTTTTAGTACAGTCTAGATACTGACTCGATCACATCTGGGGTTTTTCACCCAGTTTCTTTTGCTAATTAAATGTTATAAGGTGCCATAATGAAAGTTATATAGACACAAGCAATTTTTATGAACTGGTAGCATTAATTTAAGCTTGATTCCAGCAGAGCATGCCTTTATGTTTCAGGCTATTAGCCCATCACTAATACAGACTATAGAATAGTTAATATCAGTCCATTCAAATCCAAGACATATTTTGATTTGCTGAATAGCTTTAATTCTCCCAAAGCTGATCAAATAATAATAACAACAGTAACAATAACAATAAAGGCAATTCCAGTGTGATTGGCTAATCTGATGGTTTTGCTCCCAGTTTATTTTTAATTTCTGGCAGCAGTGATATTGGAAATTAAAAAGCTCTCTTGACACTCGAGTGACTCGAATCTCAGACCAGATGAAATGAGGTGACTGAAGCAGCTCTGGGCCTTTTATTCTCTCCCATCATTATCACAGCTAATAAGAAGAAACTCTGAGGCTGCCCAGCAGTGAAGGCTGAGGACTTCCTCCCCCCACCCTTTCTTTCCTTTTTGTGCCATCCAAGATAAAGTACTAATTATCAGGACAGCTCAAGCTCATTTGTAGGAGGAAGGGAATTGAATGCTGCTTCAGTGAAAAGACTTAGCTCCTATGTGCCCTTGGGCAGGAATTGTGGTACTTTGGCGATTTAAGCAATCCAAATTAAAACACCTTGAAGTGACAGGCAGATATTCCAATGGGCTTGCTCCTAGGACCTCTGCTGTAGCTCTTGTTGCAAGGAGCAACAGCAATCCAAAAAAAAAAAAAAANAAAAAAAAAAAAAATTTCACCCAAACCATCATGTAGGGACAGGTCTTTTACATAAAAGCTCAGGCCCTTCTCTGATTTAGACAACCGAGCTAGGAAGCTCTGAAGCATAAGTTTACCCTAGGACACAGGGAGGTGTGGACTGGAACTTCACACGCTATTTGATAGCAATTTTTTTTGTGTGGAAGAGCAATTGGATTGAAAAGTCTGGGGCATGAATAAGACTTTGGCCTGGTTCTGTCTGGAAAGGACACACTTTTGTTCGCGCACAGTGTGATGGCACTGTCACTGCTGCTGCAACACAGGAAGCTTAGAGCAGCGCAGTCTGACTCAGCCTACATCACTCTTTGTGGGTGTTTGTCACACCTCTTTCAGAACACCCCCAGTGATGGGGACTCTGCAGACTGCCTGGTATTTTCTTCCTTATCTAAAGCCCCCTCCACTGTGACGGGGGCAGAACAGCAGAAAGAGGACTGTGATTTTGCAATGGGCTCAGCATCAAGCAAAGAATGCTTCCAGGTCACTGACACGCTCACCCTGGAGCTGCTGAGGGGGGGTCACAGTGAGACTATAGGATGAGGGGCTGTGAGAGGGGCCCCAGAACCCTCCCTGGTACAAGGATGATCCAACACCCCCTCTGCTTCATGGAAGAAGATCCTGCTGTGTTCTGCTTGTCCAGGCAGCAGACACCGGGTCAACAGAAGGGGTGTTCAGGCCACAGGTCTGTCAAATCCAGGAACTAAATTTCTGAAATAAAACACAATGTTTTCATTGCTGGTGTTAAAGTGCCTTATCAGCAGGAACCTGTGTCTGCCGTGTTGCAGATAAATGCAGGGAGAGGAGAACAGCACTGCACTCACAGGCTGTCCCATCATCTGTTTTGATAATGGCACCATCCCTTGCCTGCCTGGAGAAGATGATTCTCACCATGCATCATGAGGATGGCTGAATGAGCCTTAAAGGCTTCGGTGCCAGGGGAGAGCCATTCCTCCTTCCCACCCCTGCACCAGTGGCCCAGGAGAGAAAAAAAATCAGCTCTGCCACTTCTACCCATGAGTGGAAAAAGCAACGCTTGCTTTTGCTGATTGCTTAAAACAGCTACCACTGGTGAGGGCAGCAATGGGCGAAGTCAGGAGGAATACTTTTGCAAAACATCTTGCCCATTTGGTTGCTTGGGGCTCCCCAGGACAATGGCACAGTTTTTCTTGTCTTTTAGGCATTTAATTCTTCTTTTTCCGTAAGATGTCCCTTAGGATGCTTCACCCTCACTAATCCCGCAAGAGTTTTGGAGTGGTGGTTCACACTGGTGGATGTTTGCTGTCTTTTATCCCAAGCAAAACTGAAGCAGGAGATGAGGAGAGTGTTTCCCTTGCCAGGGCTGTCTGGGAGCCCTCTCGTGTCTGAGGGGTTGGAAATCCCAGGGAAGGCTTGCTGCCTGTGGCAATGGCTCCCATGTCTGGAGAGGACAAAGTGGTAAATAAATTACAGGCTAATGAAGGTGGGTATTAAATATTTGCTGTCCTTGAACAGGAGGGCCTTTGTCACTAATTAGCTGGAGATGTTAAAAGAGATGGGATGTATTTAAACCTCATTGTTTGCCATTAAAGCAGAGATTCTTTTACTTCTCTTCTGGGCTAAGCAGCTAATACATTTCAAGCAATAGCAGAAGGACTTGGTGAATTATTCACTGTCCTTGAAAATAAAAAATGATTTAATTTAATGCATGCAAATGTTAGGTAAGAGATAGAAGTAAGCAGTTACTAGCTTGTGAGCCAGATCAGAGTTTGGGGTCTGGTCTCTGCATTCAAACAGGTTCCTCTGACTCAGCTCTGACCTAAGGGAGGGCAGAGGCTGGGGGACGTGCCAGGAAGGGGTGCCAGGCATCTTCACTGGTGCCTTCCTGGAAGCTGCAAGTCCTCCCAAAGCCTGCCATCCAACTTCAGGGTCCAGCACCGGGGAAAACATCAGGTCCTTCAGGGAAAAAAAAACAAAAAACAAACAAAAAAAAAACCCCCAAAAAACCCCAAACCAAACCAAACCAAACCAAACCAAACCAAACCAAACCAAACCAAACCAAACCAAAACAAAAAATCCCACTCTGTAACTGCAGAGGCTTCTTTACCCATTCCTCACCACCTCAATCCTTTCAACATGTGTGATTTGTATGGCCCTCGGCAGCCAAGTAGATGGGTGAGCAGACAACACTAACTACCCCATTAACTACAGCTCAGTAACTATGAGGATTCCTTGGCCCTTTCCCTGCTGCTAAAAGTGCAGCAGAGAAAGGCATAAAGCACTGCAGAGGGTTTCTCCCCAGCTCTAACGCCTGTGGTGTCATTCAGCCTGGCACCCGGAGCATCAAAGCCCATCTGCGAGGGGCTGGTGGCTGTGACTCAGCGAGCCCCTTCCAGGGACCAGGGAGGCTTGGGAGCAGAGACGGGCTGTCAGCCTTTTGCTGTTCCACCAGGCTCCGCGAGGAAACGTTGTGCACTAACACCCTTATTTGCCCTGGATGAATCAGATTAATTACTGCGAGGAGAGATTTCCCCTAGCAAGTCATTTTCCCGTTCAGTGCACTTTGTAAATATGAGCTGCCTCTTCCCAAAATCTTCCGGTGAATCAACAGAAAAATCTTGTTTTTCCAGAAAGGAAAGTGAGGCATAGGAAAAGGCCGATGACGTGCCCAGAGCACAGGGAAGTTTGTATAAATGAAACAAGAAGAATTTTATCAACACTTTTATGGGAATGTGAAGATTGTAATTACAGTAGGTGATGGGGCCATATTTTTCCAATGCAATGTGTGAAAGAGCAATTTTAAAACATTCTCCACCTCAAGTGTTTTCTGGCAGAGGAGGGAAGCCCTAAACAGCACATCTGACTGTCTGCACAACAAACCTGTTTATCTCAGTTGTGTCTTGCAGATCCATTAGAAATAGTCCATGAACTCGCATAGATCCCTGCTGCAGAGATTAGGAAACACTGTAGATAGAACATTTACATCATGGTGAAAACGAAGATGTTAGAAAAATTGGTTTTAATCCAAAGCAGAACCGGAAAACATCTGATTTCCTAGCTGTCCACCAAGCAGAATACCCAGCCAGTTTTTGGGTTTTTTTTTCAGATTTTATATTACAATATTAAGATGAAACATTGTGCCAAAAAATTAAAGACATATTTCTATTAGTGCTAAGCAGCAACTGCTCCTGGGATTTTACTGATGGGATACAAAAATAAATAGCAGAATATTTCCAGCAGCACATCTGTGGAAACAGAGCCTACCAGCATTTGTTATTATTCTAGTTTTTCTTTATGCATTTCTGTGTGGGAATATAGAAGGCATGCAGATAAGAAATGCACAGGAAAAAAAATAGAAATAAAAACTTCCACAAGTGTTACAAGGACCAAAAAAATTCAGTGCTTAAAATTTCCCCAAACAGAAGTTTTTCTTTTACCACAATTCAGATTTTGCCTGGAAGAAGATGCTGAAATGTCAAGGAAACAAAAAAATTCTGACTGAATAGTGTTTGATAGGAAACAATATTGGTATAAAAGTTCTAAGCAGCCCCAATCCCAAATGAGTATTTGCAGCCCATAGCGACAGGCAGCCAATAATGGCTTAAATAAAGACATGAATTTTCTAGAGATTTAACTACAGAAAGGTTGGGGAAGGCATCACAAAGCCTGGTGTGACCTTTATTGCCTATGAGAAGCACAGATGGGTTAAAAGAAAGCACCAGGTCAGGGATTCAGGAGGGTCAGCTCAGCAGTGCCAGCATTCCCACCAGGGTTTGGTACTCAACCAGACTCAAACTGTGGAAAACAGACGGTGTGAAGGTCAAGGCAGTCAGGATCAGCAGGACCAGGATCAGCACGAGTAAATCACCTCCTTGCAGGCAACCTTACCCCAGGAAAAGCCTGCCCTGCCCCCAGGGCTAATTCCCAGTGTCCCAGCAGCAGCAGATATCAGGGCTGTGAGTGTTCACAGGGGATCACCTGGGAAGGAATGGGATGTGATGAAGAGGTAGTCCAGCACTCATGCATGTCAGGAGAGGTAAAATCCTGGGCTGTAATCCCCAGTGGGTGTCAAGAATGTAACTGGGGCACAGACCGAGTTGCTAAAGATACCCAGGTTGTGTATTACAAAGCCAGGGAAGGACTGGGAGAAACAGATCTCCTCAGTTTTATGTTCTCGTAGGCTCATAGAATCATTTAGATTGGAAAATACCATTTAAGGTAATTGAGTCAAACCATTAACTCTGCACTGCCCACTCCAACACTTGCCCATGTCCCTTCGTGCCACATCTCCACAGCCTTTAAATCCCCCCAGAGATGGTGACCCCACTACTTACATGGGCAGGTTTTTCCATTGTTTGACAACCTTTTTTCCTAATATCTGATGTAAACTTCCCCTCTCATCACTATTTATTTCTCCTTTCCAAGGACTTTGATCTTGCCTCTTATTCTGAAGATAAACACAGAAAATTTTATATCAGACTTGTGCCTGCTATTTTCCTGGGATTTAGGAGACATTGCTGTGCTCTTCACCCCTGGAAGCTCTCCATTTGCAGGAGAGCTGGGTGAATTCCTTTCCCAAGGCAATGCTGAAATTAAGATCTTTTGGATGAACCACAAAGCACCTTACTCCAGATGAGCCAGGAGGAGCTGAGAGGAAGTATCTCCCAGCTGGAAGTCTCTCTTAGCAGCTATTACAGCAGCAGGGTTATCTCTGCTGCTGCAAGGAGATGTTACTCCGAGCTAGGACAAACTCATTGAGTTTTGCAACAACACAGGCAAACTAATGGCAATGAATTTAGAAAGCATGCTTGGGGAATGCTAAGCCTCTCCCTACCTCTGCCTTTGGCTTTGCACCACTCGTTAAGCCTTGCTCTGAGGCATGAAGGAGTTGGGATGGAGGACACATAAACACAAGCACATCTTTTACCTTTGTAGGGCTGCTCACAAGGGTATGGCCATGGGGACGTGCTTTATTTTAGTGAAGAACACAGAATACTGAGTTGATTGGAATTGAAAGATGGGACAAGAGGCTCCACTAGCATTTTCCTGAATTCATCAGAGAACAATATCAGCAGCCGTGTGAAATCCTCAGCATTTGCAGCAAATCAGCCCATTAATGAGAAAACACACGTGTGGCCAAAGGAGTGATTGCAGCTCAAGTTTCTTGGCTTTGAAACCGCCTTTCAAGCTAGGTGAAGAAAGAGTTGTGGTTAGCAGAAATGCTACAGCTACTTCACCAACACTCCCCCAAAGCTCTGAGCCACAGACAAGCCCTTTACTTGACAAATATCACTAAAGTGTTGCCACCACTGGTTTAGGGCAGTTAAAGAGTAAATTTATGCTCAGAGACTTCAGAGGAGACCTGGCAGGGGCCCTGTCAGGGTCAAGAGCTATTCAGGTGCCTACACACAGATATCATGGACAGCACATGGGGCCAGAGATGCCTGGAAGCGGTGGGTGGAAGTGATATTGGGAGCTCGTGGCAGCTGGAGGCAAGGTGGGTTGCCTGGAGGTCTTTGAAATGTCACTTTTTCACAACCTACATTGCTCACAGGTAACTCAAAAGTGCTGCAGGGAGCTCTATGTCCGCATCAGGCAGTGCTCAAGGTTGCTGCAAAGCACCAGCAAGGACATGCTTTGCTCCTGACACATCCCCTTCAACAGGACTCCTAAGAGGAGAAGACAGGCCTGTAGCCTAGCCTAGCCTGCAGCTGCTACCATCCAGAAAAGAGGAAAATACAAAACAACAACAACAACAAAAAAAACCAAAACAAAACAAAAAAACCAAACAAAAACCCCAAACGAACAAACAAACAAAAAAACACACACCCAAAAGCATTTTAACAGAAAAGCAAATCCACAATGGCAAGGCAAACAGTAGGAGCTGGAGATTCAACACAGCATCTCCATTGCTGTAAATCTTGCAATAGCTGCAACTGCCCCAGTAATTTATTTTGTTCCTTTCACAATGACTTTTTCAGAGGAAAATTGAGGACCTTATTGTTATTTATTATGATCACAGATAATTCTTCAGAGATTTCCTTAATTAGCATCATTAGACACACAGCTTAATCTTAAAATCCTAGGCTTGTCAGCATGGGAAATTAAAACTTTGGGTTTTTTACTCCCTTCTATAGGCCAGGTATGAGAGTGTGTAAAGGAAAACTGGGGGTCTCCTGACAGTTTCAGAGAGTGTGGGAATCTGTCTTTAATCTTTGATGACTGGAGCAGCATATGCAGAGTGGATGAGTAAGAGGAGTTAGTTCTGTGGCAGAGAGGGAAATCAAGGGTCACTGCATTTAAAAGCAGACCTATCCTTTTTCACACCAGATGAGCAGAGCATAAAGCCTACTGGCTCCCCCCCAGCAAGAGATTTCTCAAACCCTTCAGGAATAATGGGGAAAAAAACCTGCTGCAGCTAATGAACAGCGAATCCTAGCAGAAAGAAGCCCTACAGAAGTATCTGTGACATCCACATTAATAGCAAAGGAGTTAGTTGTGATTGATGCTATTCCAGTGAACACTAAAGGAATTAATAATGATTAGGGCCATTATTTTAAAGCATTACCCCCCTAAAAAACCCAAAGGGAAAACAATTAGATGTCCTCAGTGGTTATCTTTCACAGTATACTTACTGCAGTGATCAGACACGATATTATGCCTATTAATCAGCAAAATGATGGAAAAGGATGTAACTCGTGTATATCTATGAGACAGTCCTTAGCAGCACACACCTTATTTGCTAATCTGCTTATGAGTCTGCTGCTGGCACAGAGAAGTAAGTCCTTTAGTTTCATAGCAGTAGAAGGTGCTTCATGAGCTTGGAAATAGGTGGAAGAGTTGTTTATTAAAATGAAGAAAACAAGTAAAATCACCCACTCTTTGGGATTTTATATTCACAGACCATATGACCCTGCTTTTCCCCATTGGGTCTGAGGGAGGGTTTTGATTTGTGTGCTCCAAGCCCTGCAAGATCAGTTTTCTATCAGCAGTAAAAAGTTGCAAAGGGCCTTATCACTATATTGCAGGTGAGGAAACTGAGGCTCCGAGACAACAGAGATTTTCCTGAGGTCATACACTAATCAGTACAGAGCCAGAGGGAAATCCTGATTTTTGACATTCTGCATTAAGCACTGAGTTAATAATCTCTCTTTTGTCTGTCTGTGGTGCGTTGATTCACTTCTATTGTCAATGGGTTGTGACCCAAGGTCATTGCTCATCTGTGTCATGGTCCTGCAATGCAAAGTGAGCTTTTAGTAGTTCATCTGAGCCTAATGGGTGGGTTGAAACACAAATGCCAGTTGGGAGAGGGCTGTGGGGTACAATCCCTGACCCAGGCTCCCCAGCCCTGCAGGAGATTCCCACACTGAGTGCAGGCCAGCCCCAGCTGCTGTGGGAGGCAGGCAGTGCCTTCTCATGCCCGGCAGCACCAGTGGGTCCAGGATCATGCCCAGCTCAAGCCTGGCTGAAGTTAATGGTCCATATGGTTTACATTCCTTCTGTGGGTTGACCAGGGGAGGTTGCAAAGAAGTATGGTAGAAAAGTGGGATTAGACAGTGATATGATGTATCTGCATTTTCTCAGGCAGGGGCAGATGAGATTCCACTATATCTAAAGCCACAACATGTCAGAAGCTGAATAATCACACCAGCCTCTCTATTCTCTTCCAGGGGCCACTTATGTTCACTGTACCCATATTGTAGCTGAAGAGAGGAGAGCTTGAACACAAGTCAGTGACAAAACAGCACCAACCCTTGGGATCATTTTCTTTTCCAAGTTAAATTTCAGCTGTTATTAAACTCTTCCAGACCACATCGACTTGGCTTCCATTTTCCTTTTGAAAAGTGATCTAAATTTTCCAGCCAATTCTCTGTACCCCTCAGTCCCAACTTTGATGATTAAGATCCCCAAGCGGGACTGAGAATCCAAATAGGAACCTGTAATCAAATTCCTCATTGATTCCCGTGATACAGGATCAGAAGCACAATGATGAAGCAATCCTAATTTTGCAGCCAGAGCCAAATGCCAATTAGATCCTCAGCGGGTGTAAACTGAGCTGGCATTGTTCTCCCTGGAAGAGACAAAGCTGATTTACACCCGGGTGAAGGTCTGCCTTGCCAGTCCTTCCTGTCCTGTAACACTGAGTCCCTGCTCCCACAGTGGCCCAGTGGCCCATAGGGAAGGGCCAAAGTGTTTTTCCATGGCTATGGATGTCCATGTGTCTGGAGTAAATGGGAAATAATCCACCTTCCCTGAGCCTATCAGTGGGAGTGAGCATAGCCCCTGTTTTAGAGGTCATTTTAGGCTGCCTTGAAGCACTGAAATTCAGCCGTGGAAATAATCTGTCCATACCTTCCCTTATTTCCAGGCCGGCAACCGCCCTGCCCCGGGGGCATTTGGGAGATGGAGCGAGTCAGGTTCCCACACCCACTCCCTTGGGGAGCATTCTCCTGGCTCACAGCAATAACTCTGGTTCTTCACAGCTCCCAGAGCATCACAGCACAGCCCTGCAATGCAGGACATGCCCCCCACCTTTCCCAGCTGTCACTTAGCCCTTTCTTTCCATATCTGGGCTTAGCATTGCCTTCAGAGACAAAATCCTTGTGATTCCACTACCACAGAAATCAAAGCGAGCAAGAAAAATAAAACCTTAAAATCTGTCCTCAGAAAAGGAGCTGTAGCTGCATCAGGCTGTGCAGAGCCACCCACCCATCTCGAGCATCCTCACTGAGCTCCTGCACGGTGGTGGGTGCCTGGATGTGGAGTGTTGCTCCAAGAGGGGTTATCCTGCACCCGGAGAGGAACAACCCACGTTGAAAATTGTAGAAGCAAAAGAGAATATATTCAGGGAATTAATTGTATGGGAAATTATCCAGGCTATTAAAAGCCACACGAACAGGCTGAATATCATGCATTTTAAGCGTACACAGAAAAACATCATTTTGAAGGGGATTATTGTTGAAATAGGCAATAGGGGTTCTAGCAGATAAGCTTCCTGCTCCTGTCTTCTCTTATTGTCTGGAGTACATTATCTCCACCATAATATTCTCAGCTCTCTCCAGGAGTATTGTCAGAGTGAAATGCTATTTTAAAAGTATATGTTTATGTTTCAATAGACTTTATAATAGCAAACACATCCACCCAAGACACAGTAAGTGAGACGAAAAAAAATGAGAAGGAAAATCAAGAAACAGAGGTGGCAGCTTTCCTGGCATGGAGTACAGGAGGAATAAATGTTACCAGCTAAAAGTGCTCTGGGTTTTTTCCTCCCTGCTGAATGCAGGCATCCAGAGGAGGATTAGCTAATGTGTTAGTGGTCAAGAGGAAGGTGTCCCTACCTCAAACTAGGGGTTGGAACTGGGTAATCTTTAAGGCTCCTTCCAATCCAGATTGATCAATGGTTCAGGGAAAACAGCCCAATACAAGGCTGAGCTACCGCTGGCTCCCAGCAATCTGCTCTGAATTAGGGAGAACTTGAGTGACCCTGATCCTGCATCTTGTGTTTGCCCATCCTGTTGGGATGCCTCTATGCATGTCTGTGCACGTACGTGGGTGGACCTGGCTGGACTGTGGGATTTGCACATGGGAGGAGGTAGAAGTTACCCCCGAGTCTGTAATTCACTTTTGAAGCTGTCAGACATCATTACAATGTATTTCTGAAAGATATACTGTATAGAGAGAATTTCTAACAAGCTTCCATGTGATTTTAATCTCTCGAGTGAGAGGAACCTGATAAAGATATAGATCCATTCTCACATCTTGGCATAAAATCATATCTTATTGGTTTAGATCATTCTGTGTTTTATTTTTTTTTATAGTACTAGTGTTTTCTAGTCACAGCAGAAAATACAAACACTCAAGAGATCTCATTTTTCTGCTAAATGGATTTTCATTCCACATGAGTTATCTCTCTCAAGATATAAACATACACACATAGATGTACCACGTACACCCCCTCACATTAAATGCCAAAGACACCATTAAATGTAATGTTAAAATAAAAAATCCCCAGTCTGGCGCTCAAAAAAACCCCTCTTTTAAACATTCACAATTTAAAGATACTTAAATAGACATTCTTCAAACTTGAGTCAATTTTAGCCTCTGTAGCATAGCCCATAAAACAAGCTGACAGTAGTAATTTTTGGGGGGAGCTATTCTGGGAGCAGTGCACGAGGAACATCTCCATTGTTATATAGGGGATGAATGTGGCCTCCGCTCATGTTCACCTACCTTAAATAGGTCAGCTGAACAACACCAAACTCCCAGTAACCATAATAAAATATTACAGAAAGGAACTAAATTTGAAAAGTGAGATTCACTTGCTTCCTCCCTGAGAAAAGGGAGAAACTACAAAGGACAGTCTGAATACTGAATTTATGGCAAGCTTTTTCTTACAGACTCAGAGCCAAAATTCTGCTGTCAGTTACATTAGTATAAATCTGGAGCAGCTCCACTATCATCATTAGAGTTACAGGCCAATTACGTAATGAAAAGAAGTATTTGGGGCTTGCCAAAACTCTTAAATGTAGGTCCTGCTTCAGGCCGTGCTGAAAGCCTAGAAAAGTGGCCTGAATTTCAGTGCACCCTTCACCAGCATTTCATGTCACCTACCAGTTATTATTATGCCTATCAACAGTGTATATATAAATTTATATTGTTATCAAGCATAATTTGACCTCTAATTCTGGGAATAAAAAGGAAGTCCACCCATTGACTTCCCATGTCTTTGATGTTAAACGCTGCAGACAAAATACTATTTGGGAGCTCCTGATAGATGGCTGGATAAAATATCCAGGGAGATCTTAATGTATTCATTTGCCCTTCCTTTCCTTCCTTTAAGACGTGGCTGTCAAAGGAGATTGTATCACCAACAGTGCTGGCAAGATTCAGGTTGACCTAGGATGTTTTAGGTGGCACAGTCCAGAGGAAGATTTTCTCTGACTTTGGGAAAGTACATTGTGCTACTAACCTCTTGCTTCTCACACTACCCCAAGGCAACCCAAGAAGAGGTTTGGGGTATCAGCCACTGCTCAGTTTACATTAAGGGCATTGGCACTTTCTGGTTCAGCTAAAACACCCAATATTAGACTGAAAACACATTTATTTTTAAAAATTTACCACCTCTTACCTCTTTCCCCATCTTATAGTACCAAAGCTGGTGAGCTTCCTTAAAAATATAGGGGGAAAAAAAAGGTAATTTTGCTGAACTGGAATTTACGCAGGAAAAATATCCTCCAACCATTTCTGCCAAACTCTGAGCCCTTGCAGAGCTGCCACACCTGCACACGCATGTTCACACATGTGTACAGTGGACACAGATGGGTAGATATCCATGCAAGATTCACAAAAAGCTGGTAATAATCTCCAGCCATGGCTGCAGAGCAGGAATACGGATCAATTCTTATTCACAGAATTGTTGAAAGGCAGAGTTCACAGAGTGCCCAGTGTGATCACTTCCCCATTTCCTGAAGATGCAGAGTATGTAGAAATGTGAAGGAGAAAAAAGGCAGGTTATTCCTGGCGGTGTAATTGGCCAGCAGTGCCTGGATGGGAGCCAGAAGATCAGAGGAAGAGAGGAGAGCACTGAGTAATGAACCACATGCTTTTAATTTCACTTAAGAACCCAAAGCAGGAAAACCTGAGCTGTATCCATGGGGATTGCAATCAATAGTCAAGCAGATAACAAAGAACTGCTGCTTAGGATAGAAAACTGCCTGGGCCCATTAGTTTATTGCCCAGCCTTTCCTTGGGAATTTGCTCTTTCCTGCCTGAGATTTTGGCTCCAGCTCTGAATCCTGCAAACACTAGAGAGCAGCAGCTTCCTTTGAAAGCATCCTGGCTGCATGATGGGGCTGATGCTGTCAACTTTTGCCGTGTGCCAGCCCTTAAAATAAAGAGAGCGAAGCGGGGGAAAGGGAGGGGTGGCTGTTGGGAAAGCGTTCTTGATGATAATTTGATTGCATGCATTAATGATCAAAGTGTTGCAGACTAATTACCAACACTTACCTCTCAAATATTAAGTTATCATTTATTCCCCACCACCACCCCAGCTTTAGCTTTGCATCTACCCCCTACATTCAGGGCAATCTCCTGCTCACTGACACCTCTCAGTGTCAGTGCTCTGACACCCGACAGCCTCGCAAGCTCCAACCCGGGCACTCCAGGAGCATCCTTTCCCCATGTGCTCCCTTTGGTGGATACTCTCCCCTTCCAGGGGTTTTGTGAACTCAGGTCAGCCTGGAAGAGGGAAGCAGAGCACATTTTGCCAGGAGCTAGAGGAGTTCTTGGGAAATAAGCCATCCCCTCTTCATCTCTTATCCAGAGACTGATCCCTCCACGTGGGTACCTCAGTGCGAGGTGACTGAGTCGCGTTGGTCCAGCTGGGTACCTGCCCAGCCAGAAATGCAAATAATGACAGTCTCAAACAATGTGCTTTTCCATGCTACTTCCAGCATTCATTTTAACTAGACAAATGCCAGCCTGCTGCCATCTGCTATCAAGAGGTACTAAAAGCCTCAGTGAGGAGCAGAGGGAATCCAAGGAATATTACCAGTTTCAAACAGGTTGCAGAGGAGGAGACTTCTTTTTAACCTGAGCTTTTCATACTCAAAAATGAACACAAAGGACTCTGGTAGTGATGGGGACTGAGGAAATTCTCATTTAAACATCCCTCCTGTCTCTGTCCATGATAACAGCAGGAAAAGCATCCTTGCCTCTTTCAGCGCCTCCTTTCTCTGGGGGAAGAGCAGGCAGGAGCAAATGCTGGTTTGGATTTTATGTTATGTTTTTAATTAGGTTATCTTTAATTGACTAACACCTTCCCCTGAGCCATCTTGCTCTGCTCAGAGACAAAATACCACGGAATTGGCCCATTTTCCATGAGCACTGTGGTATTTCCTCTATTCACGCAGTTAAATAGCCTCCATGCACATTTGGCTACCTCCTTGCAACTACTAGAAATAACCAAAATACAAGGACTACATTCAGAACCAGTGGCAATCAACTCAACCAGAGTGCAGTCAGAAGAGTTGCATCTCTTCTGCATGCTGCCAGTGATCACTGTCAATGCTTGCAAGGGACTTTTCCTGGGGATCTTTGGGTTTTTTCAGCCCACTCTTTTTCCAGGATGAAACTGGAGTTACTGCTAAATAAAATCTTCAGAGCTGCTCATTCTGACATGGTGCTTGAGATACAAATGGGTGCACAGGACCTGACAGTTCCTTCATCTGGAGTCTGTATCTGGGGAGGTTCCCAGGCAGGCAGGTCAATGCTCCACATGCCAGTGACGTTTTTTGGCAGCGGCACCCGTGACCAAAAGCTCCCAGAGCACAGAGAGGCTTTGCTGGAGCACACACACAGCAGATGAGATGTCACTCTGTTTACTCACACGTACTGTGCACAAACTGCCCATTATTGGCACTGCAAAGTTCCTGGCTGCAGGAAGCACAGCGGCGTCTTTCAAAGGACTGCAATGAAAGTGGGTCAGACGTTTTCCCTTCCCGGGGCAATCCTTTAGCATAAGCAGGGATTTAAGTGTGCACAATTCCCATTATCTGCGATTGTTATATTCTTTCTCGCAAAGAAAGGGCTTCGTAATTCAACCAGATCTGTCAAACGCACACACAGTGATGAAAATGGCCTGTTAGATGATAGGGGGTTGCCCTTTCAGTGCTGAGGAAGGGCATAACCCTCCTGGGAGAGAATGATTCTAATCCTGAACTGATAAACTGTGCTTGATCTTAGAACAAATGCTTGCAGAGAAGTCTTTTCATGCAGCTGTGGTGCTCATTTTGCCACAGGGTAGAGCCCTGGGTCTTCTCTACAGCCAAGAGGGTGGGTTCAGGCATGAGCTAGCTGTTCCTGAGCTTCACAGCACAGCCCAGGGTGAGCAAGGCCAGCCAAAACCAGACCCTCCACCCATCGAGAAGTTGTCAGTGTGGTGCAACCCCCATGCAGAGCAGAGTGGCAGACCCAGTGCATGCAGGCAGGACCTGCACAACAAGGGAATACCTGGACCCTGTCAAGGCCAGTGGCATTAGACTGTCAGACATTCAGAAACTGGTATAATATGATCCAAAGCAGTGAGGGGGTAACTCCCGGTAGTAAAATGTGTCTTTAAACCCCTGAAAAGCTGAGCTCTGAGCCATTTTAAAGATGCATGAAAGGCCCATTTGAGTGGCTAGTATGAGATCAATTCCCCATCTCAGGCATTAACATTTGGTGTCAGCTTTGCTCTTACTACAAACTGTAGAATAAAAAGTGGAAAATAGGAATAAAACAGACCATGTTGTAAAAACTCCTATCTCTATAATAGCCTTAAAAATTACTTCTGTTGCTCTCATTGAAAGAGTTTCAAAAGCTTTTGTTGATCTGACCTTGCTTCGTGATTCTTCTCCTCTTTGGAGGATGTAAGGTCAGTAGAGAAAAGGAGAAATTAATAGGATGACAACAAGGAAGATGAAGAGAAATCCTGTATTGCACAGGAAGGGAAGACAAGACTGAAAAACAAAATTTTTAAAAACCATCATCATCCAGGTAAGTATGGGTGACAACGGTGCTTCTTTTGGGTCTGAAGGCAAATTTTGTGTCTGTTTTCACAGGACATTGCAAATAGCTTCTGATTTCTTATCCTACTCACTTCCCAGGAATTCATTGGTGGTGTTTCTCAGGCAGTAAGACTCTCTGTCAGCCCTTGAAAATAAAACCTCTTCCAAAGATTCAGAGGCAGATCCAAAGGAGAAAGTCCTCTTTTTTTTCCTTTTTTTCTGCTTCTTTTAGAACAGCTGAAGAAATTATATGAATTGACTCTCAGGTGCCACAAACTAATGAGCATTTGTGAGCTTCCATGTTTTTGGATGACAGGATGGAAGGAAACCAGCACACATACTAAAAAAAGAAACATGAAGCCGTCCCTCTCCACAAGAGATTAAAGCACAGCAGCAGTCAGGAAGGCAGCTTGCTAGTGGTGACCTCCAATGGATCCAATATTTTTTTCCACTTCCATGGGTCTCTGCTCACCACTCAGAAAGATGATCTTTCTAAATGCCAACTCATCCAACTCTACCCTGATCGGAGGAGAATTCAGTCTGGCTCTTGCCTCCTCTCTGGCAATAACGATTCTTCAAATGGAAATTAGCCGACAGATTTGATGATGATGCACGAGCCAGAAGAGAACACAGCTCACTCTGCCATAGCTCTGCAATCTCCTCAGGGAAAACAGGAGTAAAAATCCATTTGTGTTTGCAAACAAGATATGTCTTGAATGTTCACTAGGGACCTCTTGAGCAAGGAGGTGCCAATTTTACTGTCGTCTTTCCTAGACATCACATAAAACCAGCAGCCCAAGTGCATGAGGTATTTTCTTCTCCAGTGAAGACCTTTTGCCCTTGTGTCCTATACTGAAAGTGGTTCAATTCCTGGAGGAGTTTTTGTCCTTCCTAATGTGATTACTAATCTGGGGATCTCTCATGCAGAGAAAGAGAGTCCACGGTTTGTGTATTTTCCTTCTCTTTCCTTCAAGGCTGCAGAGAAGCACAACTGTTTGTTAGTGCACACCTGAGGCTACTGGGTCTCCATCAAATCTGCTGGGACCACATTTAGTTCAAAAGGGTTTTCTTAAAAAGACAGCAAGGCTCAGGCCTCTGAAAACCTTAGCTCCCAATACAGCCAGTGGAACTCAGGATTCAGGCAGCTCCAAGAAGGTACTCCCAGCTACTTGGATCAAAGTTACCTCCTCTTGAGAATACCTCTAGTGCAAATTTTACTCAGAATTTACTCAGAAACTGGGTTTTACTCATAACCTCAAGAGTTTCTGACAGTGTATTGTCCTTTCTCCTGTGCCACGAGCTTGTAATTCTGAAAATGTACCTAGTGGCTAGAACAGACATTTAAGATTAGAGGCAGAAAGCTATTAGCACTCTCAATTTCTAATTAAGAAGTAAAAATCTATAGCAAATTAGCCATCTAAATAGAAGATAGTGCCATAAATACCTTTGTAGAGCTTGGGCTAAATCCTTTTGCTCCCTCCATAAATGATTGTTACCCTGTGCTCCACGTTTATCTCGTCAAGTGGGTCAAATGTGAAAAAGCTTCATCAAATATAAACAATGAGTATAATTTCACAGAGAAAATTAATGAGAAGTCTGATTTAAGACTATGGACACTAACTCAGAGGAAAATTTAGCCTGAATATCACACCGCACAATAATTCTGTAATATTGGAGAAATCTCTCCACAGAAAGTAGCAGAAAGGAAATTTAAACCTAGGCTGGAGAAAACATCATGGCACTGAGGGTGAAGCCTGTGGTGAGAGAGGAGGACAGAATGAGTAAAGAAAGCTTTTTGCCCTGAATTTTTGTCCTCAACAAAGGGACAAATCCTTCCTGAGTTTACAGGGACAAAGAAAATGTTGCTGCAATCTCTTTTCATTTAAATTAGCAGGTCATCCTGGGAGATGTGGGGAGGAGGAGGAGGGAGAGAAGGGGACCTGCTTCAAATGACTAAAAAAAAAAACAAGGACATCTCAAAGGATGAAGCGAATTGCTCAGAAAATGGAGTTCACTTACATATGCCAGCTTAGCATAAAAAGGCACTGAAACGCAGAAGCCCCTGAACAAAATACAGTGAATACAGCCAGCTGAAGACGTGGTCACAGGGAGTTTGTATCCAGGTGCTGGCTTAGCAATTGGGTCAATGTCTGCAGATTCATGAGTACAGGTGTCCCACAGGGAAGCAACAGAGCATGCTCGTAACCTACCCTGTATCTCCTGAATCCATCATCCATCCCCAGACAGCTTAATTCATTTAGAAGGAAAAAAAAAATAAAATAAAAAAATCATTTGTTTCTAAACCCCAAATGAGGCAACAAATTTGACAGTATGAGAGAGAAAGAGAGAGGCTGGCAGTATGTCCTTGATAGGCTCTTTGTTTTCCCTTGTAAGCCATGAAAGGTAGATTAAAAAAAGAAACTGTTGTTTCAGACTTGCATCCCCAAATTTTTCTGTTGTCATATCTGTTCTGCTCTGTTCTCCAAGGGTTCCTGTGGGCTGTCTGTTGCTCTCTGAAAGAGCAACCTTTACAAAGGCAGAAAGCAGAGTGCATTTTGCCTCCTGCCAGCATCCTGTTCACAGAACCATCTTGCTGGCAGCATGCGAGCAGCAGACCTGAATGTGCCCCAGGACATGCTAATAAAAGCCAGGGTGATTTGAGGAGGGCTCTGGACAGACCTGGGGTGCCCACAGGCTCACAGGGCTGTAGGTGACCTCATCTGTCTTTGGAACAGCCCAAGAAAAACTCTGCACAGCTGCATTGTCCTCCTCACCTTCTTCCACCAGCACCTTCCATGCCAGGACTGGCATCTGCCACAGGTTCCTCTCTCCACGGAGACAAACCCCTGTAGAGCCAGCACTTTTGTTAGGGAGTCCTTTTTTAGTGCTCGAGTGCCTTCATGGTAATAGGGCAGGAAGTGGGTAGAAGGGACCCATCTGGCACTTGGAGAGGGACTCAGCAAGCTTTGCACTGGGCTTAATTGCTGTGGGATTTGCTAGCAGCTGCAAACTGAACTCTAATACAGAGAGGCTTCCTCCTGTGGTTAAAGAGATCAAAAAGGACAGGTGTAGAGAAAGGAGTCTGTAATCCTGCTGAGTCTCTGGGTAGTGTGAGGACCCATAGGGAAGACCTTGCAGCCTAGAGTAGGCAGCGCAGTGGTCTAAATTAGAAGAGGAACACAGCCAGTCAAATTAATAGCTCAGAAGTGCAAGGAACAATTGATACCTCTAACTGCACTCAATGTGAGCAGGCTTTTCCCCAAAATATCAGCCCAGACTAATGTAGTTGTCTCATGCTATTTGAACACACACTGATAGCACACAGTGCAGCCTAAGGATTATAAGACAATGACTATTGTAGATGTAAGATCATGAACAGGGTCCACTATTTGTCTTCAAAGCAATTTTGCTGTTAGAGATGGAGAAGAAAACAAATCAAGCAAATTATATTTGTTTTAAAATGATCAATCTCTTTATCTGATTCATTTGGCCAGTGTCCATGCTTGTCAGGTGTGACTGCCTGTACAATCTTCCATTGTTTCTAATGACCTGCCGAGGCTCGGGTTAATTGACCCACTCAGGCATCTTTCATTAGCCTTCTTATTTTAATAAAACGCACTTGTGAAACTTATAAAGGGTAAAATGAATCAAGATAAAAAATAAAGTTAAAGAAGGTTCTTATTTAGCTGTTTTCCTCTTTGCTTTTCTCTGGGTAATGGCTGCAAGCAGGCAAGCAGCAGTAAGGGAAGATGTAGTGCAACAGGAGGATTCCTAATTGCTCCTTCTGGTTACAAAGAACAGGAGCAGCCAATTGCTGCACCTTCATCAGAAGGGCATTAATTCAAAGCCCATTTGGGTTATGGCTGTTTTGGATCAAGCCTTGAAATTATTTTAAATCTGTTGTAAATACCTGAAAAATGTGTCATTACAGTCCATTATGAAGGTAATTCTTTGATGACCTGAAGACATAGGTGGAGCATTGGAAAGCAAGGGAGAGGTGTTCAATATTTAACTCTTTTGCAAGCTGGGAGAACAACATTTAAATTAGTAATAAACTCACAGGCACCTCCAAGAAAGGCCAGTGGCTATAAAGGCAAAACTCCCATCAATTTTCCTTGAAATACCTGCTGGAGAAACTCAGCATTCAATAGAAATTCCTCCTGAAGTTCACTGAAACTTTTCACTCCACAAAATTCCTGCAGGGAGAGGATTTGGGAGGTGTGTAACTTGTCTGTGTGTATAATATTGGTTATATGCACACACTACAACAGCTCAGAGAGACCTTTTTGAATTCACCCAAGGAGCAAGCCATGAATGCAGAAAGTCTCTGCAGGTGCTCAAGAGGTGATGAAGGAGCTGTTCTTTTGATGTCCACACCAAAACCTGCTCAGCTGGTCAGATGCCCGGATTCAGCAGCAACAATAGCCAGAGGTGATGGCTGTCTTAAAAGAGCATCAGATTGAGGATGAGGCAAAAGCATGTCCAAGAAAGACAGACAACCCCCAGGACAGACCTCAAGAGGAGCTCAGCACAACCAAGTAACTGCTGGAAATGGTCACAATCTTGGTAGACTTGGTAGACACATATTTAAAACTTCTTATTCATTCCACCTCCTTTTCTTCTCATTCAATGGCTCACTCCTATGCTAAAACAAATTGTGAATGGGCAAGTGTGACAAAATTAGAATGCACTAATGTAGGAGTGAGAGACTGAGAACCAGGTAGTGGCACCTCGGAGAGAGAGAGAAACATCCAGGGTTAGCTGGGAGAGATCTGCTCAGAAAGACCCTGGGGAAATCTACAGCCAGCTCTGTAATTGTGGCACTTTTATTAATAAAGCAGGAGCACTGTAGAAGACAGAAAAAAACAGAAGAAACTCGGGGATTAAGGAGAAAGCTTTGCAGAAATTTTCAGATACCATCAGATGTGCTTTTATATCAGCCAATGCTAACTGGAAAAGAGTGAACAAATTTCTGCTGTAAAACAGTTCTTCCCATTTTGTCACATTTTTCTACTTAGCTTTTAGTAGTTTGGGAAATTTTTGATCTTTCAAACACAATTAAAGGAACTGGGGTGGGGGGAACTCTTCTTTCCCTCTCACAGGTTTCAGGTTGAATTAGCTCCATTCCAAACTCTGTTCGTTTATTTTAATAAGACTGCAGACATATGTTTAAGGGGTTTATACTAACATAATTATATATATAGATCAATAGAAATGCATATTAACAAGTAGGTACACAAGTATACATTATAAAAGATATGTTTTTCATATGGAAATCATTACACACAGCTTAGCATTTTTGTGATTGACACAACATTATTATAACTAAATTGGAAAGTGTCTTTTCCTGTAACACCTGCCTCACTCTTTGTTGCAGAAAACACAGATGGAAGTTGTGAGACTCCCCATACTACTCCTTTCCCTTTTAGTTTGCATTTACGCTCTGACAGGAGAGGACACCCCACAAAAGAGGGCAAATCCTTGGTTTGAAGATGGGTTTAAGATGCCTTTTAGCCCAGGCATGTGTGCACCAAGGCACAGTCTTTATTATTCCTTCTGTAAGAGGTTGTGTGTTCTGGTACAAATCTGAGGACACTGGGACACCCTTCCTAGGGGGGAGGACACTGCAGCCCCCACTGAGTTGTGCCCAGAATGCTGGCAGGTACGACCTGTGGCTGACATCCACATGTCCCACTGGGGACTGCAGTGCTTATTTTAGCACTGGCATCAGGGGTCCCTTGCAGGCAGCTCTCTCTGCTCACTGCAACTCCTCTCTGCCCCATCTGTTTCCAGCCAGGAGTATGGATGGCCATTTTGCCAAGGTTATCATTCTCTGTGGTGCCCTGGAGCCCAGGATACATTTAGATGCCATAATAATACTGATAATGATAATAATAAATAAAGCTGGAATCTTGGGAGGACATTTATTTTAATGATTCCAGCTCTGCCTGCTACATTCAGGAGTAATATCAGCTATCTATCTACGTCTTCTTTAATCTGGCCAAGTAATTTGAGGTAATATTTATCACATAGAAGGCTCTGGGTATTTGCAAATACCTCTTCTGTCCATTCATGAGTCTCAAAACTCAGATTTCATTTTGAAAGATCAAATTTTTCCCAAACTACTAAAAGATTCCTGTGGCTAACTAACCCAGGCTTGAGGCATTTTCACTTTGGAGCTCAATCCTGACAATGCTGAGCATTTTTCTGTGCTGGGCTTGTCCACCACTCTCAATCTTCAAGGAGAATGTAGAGATAAATGAAAAGTTGGGCAGGGATACAATTATAAATATCCAAATAATCTCCCATCGTCCATCAGTCAGGGCTGTATTGAGCCAGAGATGTAATGTCTTCTCAGTGAGTAACACATGCAGACTCCTCTCCAGTGAGGAGCGATGAACCTACACAAACCATAAGTGTCTGGAATTTCTCACGGAAAAAGGATTTCCATAGTTCACACACCGTGAGCACCCCTGTGCTCACTCTGTGTCTGCTGAGTGCTCACCTCATTTGGTGCTTCCTTTTCCTTCCGGGAATAAACAGGGAGCACTTGGTCCCTCAGGTTTGCAGAGTTCACTGGGAAAACCTCTAAATCCAGCAGCAGAATCTGGGAGCCCCACGGAGCCCTGATGCATCCTGCAGCAGGCTGAGACACATGTCAAGGGAAATTACTGGGCAGCATCTCAGCAGCAGTAGATCTCCCAGGAAGGGTCCTGCTTGGTGAGCGGCTCAGAAACAAGCCTTGTTCAGAGGGCTGAGGGCTCTGGTTTTGCCTGACAGATTGTACTCTCACACTCCTTTTCTCTCACCTTGTCATCCGGTGAGATGACTCATGCAAATGATAGCAGCTGAACTTAAATCAGAAAAGTCCTTAGGACAATCAGAGGGCACAGAACCTGGGGAGAGGGAGGGGCAAACATGTTTGCATAGTCATCATGACAGTCACCTGAGCAACAAACAATTAGATTCCTCCCTGTTGATGAATTAACAATGCTTCAGCTGTAGTGTCTATTGTGCAGTCTCTATGCAGGAGTCAAACAGGTCTTCAGGTGTTTAACTAGCACTTACAAAAATCCTCAAAAAAGTGAAACTTCACTTTAGAGAGAGCCTGTCCTCTCTCGGGGTGTCCCTGGAGAGATAATTCCTTGACTCACCCACTCTGCTAATGAGTGTCAGTGCTGCTTTGTGCAAAAAACTCCTCAAGGTGAATGAATCTCATAGGAACATACACAGATATGAAGCCACACAGAGGAAATCTTTGTTTCCTAGAGAAGGACACACACACACACAAAAAAAAAAAAAAAAAAAAAAAAAAAAAAAAAAAAAAGGTGAATGTGTCTCTGTATAGGAAAGCACCTTTCCTTGTCCTTCATCCCTCCATCTTCCTTACAAGCTAGAATTCCTTGAATAAAAGGGGGCAGTGTTGAAACAGTGTCTCTCGGTCAACAAATAAAGGCTTGTTTATCAACACGTAGCTAAGGCACTAGTGAAACACCATCTTAATTAATAACATGACCTTGTTAAATATGGCATCTAACTGCACATGCAAATTCTTGTTTATTTCTCAGTTGTGTTTGCTTTCTATTCCCAGTAAAAACAAGTGTTTGCTCATCACCTAAGCCACATGGACTGCAAAGGCGAGGGATCCTGCTATCTTCCCAGCTGCACAGCCTCTTCTGATGCTGCAAGGCGTGGAGAAGCAGAATTTGGTTTCCTCCAGTCGCAAGCAGAGTTTCCAATGACCACTCTTGGGATGTGCTCTGCCAGTCCAGGGCTTGGCTTTTTTAGTTCTGCAAGTGGCTGGAATGATGCTGAGGATGGAATCCCTCTGTTGGGAAGATTTTCCCTGCATCTGAGCCAGGGCTGTGGCAGTGGGAAAGGCAGGCTTCCTTCCCCAGGACCCAGCAGTCTCCTGCAGTCCCAAACTGAACCCTCATGCTCAGTGCTCTCTCCAGAAAGAATCTCTTCCTAGAGAACCCGCTGCTCTGGGTAGCTTCCATGGACTTGCAATATTCTTCAATTTTAACGGGTGAATGGCAGAATTGAAAAAGCAAAACAAAACAGAGAAATCCCTTCTGTCTCCTGGCATCTTTGCTACTTCATTGCTTTATAATAAATGCACATTCCCAGCTGGCCTGAGGGCCCTTCTTTCCTGCCTGGGCAGAGGTGCTATTCATTCACCGTTCACAGGGGAGGGAAGGAGTCACACATTTTGCTTTCACAGTCGTGTAGTCCCAAATCAAGAACCTCCATGAGACACGATCTAATCAAAACCAGACACTCCCTGAGGGCACCATATACATTTAGGAAACAAGGGCATTCAGCCCTCCATGACCAAATTTCTCAATGAAAGAGGGAATAGTCCTTTTTTTTTCACCACATCCCCCAAGCTTGCTTGAAAAATATAACAATATTCTCATCTCCTCCTCTCAGTTCCCCACTCCCAAGTCCCCCCACAAAAGCAGACAGAGAAAGAGCATACACACTGCTCGGGGATGCTCCTGGCTCTAATCTCCGGCTCAAGACAAAGGGACTCTTAATATAACAAATGTATTTCTTTCTGACTTCCCCATGGCGGGGCTGAGGAAAAACATCCACAAACAAGGCAGAAATGCTACTAGTAAAATGAGAGGCATGAAGAGGGAACCAGATTCCTGGGCTTTATTTCGGGTCCTCCAACTGCTCGCTGTAGGGAGCGCAGATAAGTCATGCCTAACCTCCCTCCACAGTTTATCTAATGCCATCTGGGTTTATTTTTCTGAAGTCTCGAAAAACTCGTGCTCACATTCACTTTGTTAGTGCCCATGTGCAAGATCACACATGCAACAAAAGCTTCTGCCTCCCTGTCTCTGGGAATTTGTGACCCCTGCACATGACAAAAGAAGCCCCCTGGGACTGTTTTGGGGAGTGGCCTGGGTGAGGCCTGGAAATTCCAAGGAGAGAGGTGGTAGCTGCAGTGCAATTCCTGAGGAAGGGAAGCATGTCTGCCATCCAGCTTTGCTGAAGGGTTGACATATACAAGGGTTTCTTGGGAGGAAAAATACTGTTCTCCCTTCACTCATCCCAGGTATCATCTTCCAGCACTTGTATGGTGGAGAATGGTTTCCCGTGGGGTAGTGCTGCTAGGGCAGCTGGAGTCACTGCCAGCCATAATTCAGCTCCAAGTGCTAAAATCTCTGGAGCAGAAGCAGTTTTCTTTGCTTAACCTGTTCTGTGCTTAAGACTGTGAGGGCCTTAAATCCTGGTTCCAGCCTCAGAGTACACCCACAGGACAAACGTCAAGAGAAGCAGCAGCTCTGCCAGGAGCAAAGCCAGAGTCAGGCTGTGAGAAGGAGGAGCTGCTGAGAACAGGGACTAAAACTAGAGGGTTATTCCCAAGATTGTTTTTCCTGCTAAAGCAAAAAGATGCTTAAGGATGGGCCTTAACTCCTTCAGTGTAGAGCACCATGAAGTGGAGAATACCAGCCTTGCCTCCCCACTCTCCTGTTCCTAAATGGAAACACAGGACTTTCACCCTTCCCTCTCCATTACACGTGGCTTCTGCTGCTTTGGGAGGCAAGAAAGGGGACAGCTTAAAATGGAAAAGAAAGCACTGAAAGGGATGATTACATGTGGGAGAAAAAGAAAAAGCCCACTTTTCTCCACACAAAAGGAAGCTGCTAGCTGATTGCTTTAGGCAATACACGAGGTAGCTTTGTAACACACAGTTTTCTATCCAGGGTCCTCTTTTAAGTGCTGCAATAGAAGAGGAGGGAGAAAGAAAAATGGAAGTGGATTCAAGACCTCTTCACAGAGAAATGCCCAGCCCACCTTATAAGGCTTTTATCCCCTCTTGTCAAAAATAACCAGACATGGTTGAGGCTTACAGAGCTCCCAGTTCTCATTGCTCCCAGCTACCAAGCCCAGATGGTCATCCTGCTTCTCTGAAGTTGGCAGACCACCTCTTACTCCTTGTGTCCCTCTCAGGGACTGGGTTTTCCATAGCCTTCCTGCACAATGTCATTGTGTCTGGTCAGACCTACATGGCTGGCTGGTGTCTCCCCACACTGTGAGGAAACAGTGGCATTTCTAACACTACCAACAGCTCATCTAACTAAGAAAAAAAGGGCTGGAGGTGAAGAAATAAGAGCAGGAGTGCAAAAAGCAGTAGTAAAGATGATGAGACCTATATGATCAAATCCAGGAGATGTACTACCTATGGTGCCCGGCAAAGCTTTTTTCAAAACCGTAAACTCCCCAGTGACTCATGACAATGATGGTTATACACTCACTGGTCGTGTGCTAAACTTGGCACATGGGAAGCAGATGTTCATGCCAGCTCTCCATCAAGACTCTCTGTGTCTCTCCAAAGCCATGTTCCTTCCAAACCTCTCATTTCTCACCTCCCACTGAAGCCTGCATTTTATGCCATCACTCTTCTCACTGGCCATACATACATTTTCAGTAAAGATTTTGGCTGTTGGGAGTGGAAAAGGCAGAAGAGTGTTGCTGTTCCCTTGTGCATGAACTTGTCTGTGTTGCCTCCTTTAGGAACCAATCCAGAGTTTCCAAATCCCCCAGCCTGATTTCCAATGCACAACGATTTATCACTGTCCCTGTTGTCTTACCCACTCTTTACATCCAGCTGTATATTTTGGGGAAGGAGATTTACTTTTTGAGTGATGTGAAAGCATTTGCTTGACATGATGGAAATTTATGGGTTGTGACTCCCAGCTCCTCCCCCAGGAACCAGGAAAGCAACTTCTGGCAGGAGATGAGGAGGGAGAGCAGAGTCTGCAGACAGAACCAAATGGACATGGCTTCCTGCTGACAGGAGATATTTATGGATTTGCCAACATTTTAGTATAAAAATAATGAGAGTTACTGAGGTGTGGGGGGAATAGGGCAAACTCAAACACAGCCATCAATCTCCTGCCTGCCTGGGGTGACAAGTGGAGGGGAGACCTCCGTTACCCATCATTGCAAGCAACCATTACATAAGGATGCAGATGATGGACAATTTTCACAGGCTTCTGCTTTTTTTTTCCAAAGGTCTCTGTACCCGAGGCCTTTGCGTGGAAAAAATGGCTCCAAGTAGACAAGACCTGTGTGTGCCAACACACTGTGGAGGCTGGGCAGGACTTTGGAGGGATGGGTGCTGTTTTCCTGTGCAGCAGGTGCACAGAGAGAGCAGGTCAGGTGTGGTGGTACAGCTGCTCCTTGGTATCTGCAGGGACTCAGCGCCAGGGCTGGTGGGAATGTTTGTCAGCTGCTTCATGGACAGTGACTATAGCCTTGTGTGATCGTCAGCCTTTCACAGCCAGTGTTCAGTATTATCAGCGATCAGTCCCATTAAGCAAGTCCTAGACTGCTTCCCTTCCACTTTTGCCTTTTGGTCTGGTCATACTCCCTTGCTTTTCTTCTCTCCCAGTGCTTTCTTTCTTCCCAAGTGTTACTGCAGGTAAGGACTGAAATTTCTGCCTTTTGGTTGCATTCCACCCTGAAGGTGTTGTCCATGAGATGACATTGAGAGCGATTCTGGTTCGATGGGCTTGGAGAACATAGCTGTTGACTCAAAAATTGCTGTTTATGTAGTCTGGTGTAGAATCCAGCAGCCCCTCAAATGTTTAGTGTGTTGTACCTCCAGCCCCAGTTTTTTTCCCCAAGTTTTGTGACCAGTAGTTTGGGACCACACACAAATGCAGTAGCTTTACAGAAGACCTGAGAGATAGAGGAGGTGGCACAAAAGGATCAGCCAGCATTCCTGGGAGCTCAGAGGGAGGATGCTGTAAAGGGGATTTCATGCTGTCAGAAAAACTTAAAACTGAACAAAAAGCGTTGATTTTGGATTTTTCTGGGGGGCTTGCTTGCTTCTTCTGTTTTTCAGTTTTTTCAGTAATAAATCATTAAGCATTTGTGCATATGTATTCACAAATTGCTTGTGGATAGTCATTTGGCTTGTACTGTTTTGTGCTTTAATTGTAAAGGATGAGCATTTTATGGAAGCATATTTCAGCTTATGGGCTACCCTGAGGATACAGCGGTCTTGTAATTCATGGTGTGTTACTGGTCAATGAAGTCTCATGATATTTATTTTATCTGTAGAAACAAAACTTCATTTTCCAAAAGGTGAACACGTGCCAGCATGAGAGAGGATTCTGGGTACTCACATTTGGATGCAAGTCCCATTCTGCTGTACTCTTCATACAAGCCTTCTCAAGGAGGAGGATGAGAGAGGCGTGGACACGGGTCAGTCAACCCACTGCTGCAAATCCAAAACAACCCCACCCACCACGTGTTGTATTTGCCCGACAAAATCTCCAGTCAGTTCTTGAAGTTGCACAATTTTCCCTAGGGACCTGAAATACAGTTGCATTCTTCCAACACATGTAGCCTTGCCACGCTGGCATAGCTGAAGAATAAAACTTCTGGACTGCTGGATTTGTGCTATGAGCTCCCCACGAGAGGTTGAGGAGAAGATGCTTCCTGTGAGAAACAGTGCCCAGGTAAAAAGGAGCAGCTCTCTACACTGCATATCTATTCAATTTCCCTGTTTCCACTCAGGCAGTTCATTCTGGAGGAGTGATGGACTGCCTGCTCTGCGGATACACTGCCCCTTCCATCCTCCCCTCCCACCCCTCTGTTCAAACCCGACCAGCTGTGCACTGAAGACACAAACAACAGCTCGAGCACGGGTCAGCAGCAGAGGCTCCAGGAAGGAGGTGGCTGGTGGCACGTGGGGACTCGGGGCGTGCAGCTGGCACAGGAGATCTGAAGCTCGCCAGCTGCCGGGACCCACCCCTGCAATCTGCTGGTGCACACAGCGCTGCAGACAAGGGCTTTGCAAAGGGAGGAATGAAACCCATGGTAGCAGCAAAAATTATTTACCCGAAGTTCATGAGCTTGCTATTAACAATTTCTCCAAGCCCCGTGTGCCAGCACAGTTGTGAGTGCCCACCCTTTATTTGCTGCAGGGCAAGAGCAAATACGGAGTGAGGCAACACATCACAAACAGCTTTTGAGCACTGCAGGAATTGTCTGCCCCCACTTCCCTCCCGAGCAGGGACTGGAAACCTGCATACCTTATTGCTCCTTGAACACTTTCTGATTCAAAGCATCTCCCCGCCAACCCCCAGCTGATGTACAAGCCTGTAAGCAGTTTGTTTTCTCTGCAGAGCCACAGCCCATGGTTGAAAAGCAGTCTCAGATGACAGCAGCTATGGGGCACAGCAAAGGGCTGGCCCACAGAGCATCTGCTGGTGCTGCTCTGCTGTTTGGTGCTAGCTGTGGTCAGCCCATGCTCGTGGGTACAGTGGGCAAGCTGGAGGTTAATTCCCTGACAAGGCACGCTCCAGTGGGACTGTGGGGCATCTGCAGCAGACACGCTCAGACTACCTGGCACTGATGGACTCCTTCAGTGTATTTATCCTCTAACTCCTCATTAGATAAGGAACATTATAGATGATGAATTGGAGAGGAGAGTCTAAGCAGGGAAAGAGCCGTACACTGTGAGATTAAACTGAGGAGCTGGCCGCCCGACAAACCCAGCATCATCTTCACTATGGGACAGGTCTTGTGGGGCTGAAAATTCTTACATTCAATACACATGGCAAGGCTATCAAGCCAGTGGTATACCAATATTTCTACCAGGAATAAAAAGTCTTATTTGGAGTAATCTTTCCTTGGCTGAGACTGTCACCCAGGAGTTGTCCTTATCATCATGTTTGTAGCTCCTGCCTGCCAAAGAGGAACTGGATTTTAATCAACAATTTGTTTCCCTTCAGGGCACCAAGCAGTTCTGCTTAGACTTTGGGATATGACCAACACTCCCCTACCCTTCATTAATGCAAATGAGCAGTGCTGTTGCTTGGTAGTGATTTTTAAGTAGTTATGAGGCTGAAACTGGCCTTTTACACAATTTTCTCTGAGGAGACAGGAGGGGAAAAAATGCCAGTATTAGGGGAGGCAAGGACTGAAGTAGTATATCTCTGTGCCAGCTGTTGGGAAATGGGGTATTTGAATTATCAGTACTCACTGAAGAATATGGGGGGAAAGTAGCAAGATTTGCATTTCAGTTAGGAGTTGGGTTCTCTTGCTCCTAACTTTCTTTAGACTCTTTCCAGTTAGGGCACATCTCCCTGAAAGTGGGTCTGGACTAATCTAGGAATAACACCATGGGACATATCACAGGGGTTGCATCTAATGCAAGTCACAAGAAAATGCAAACCAAGATCTTGCACAGGACAGTTCCTATGTAGAGCAATTCTTTCTAAAATGCCAGTCTTCTAGGAACAAAACTTGAGCTGATTATTGCTCTTGTTCTGGAGGGACAGGGGATTGTGATTCCTTTCTGTAGCATCTTTCACAGTTGATGGTTGGCTTCCTCACACAGGACCTTGTCCTGCCTCCTGTCCTGGCAAGTTGCCCAAGATTTCACCTGTTAAACTTCCACACACACAGACACTTTTTTGGGGGAATGTAGATAACATTTCTGCTTCTTGCAAAGACATGGCCACCCTTGTTCACATGGATTGTTCTTGTGCAAAGGGACTGGAGCCCTCACACCACAGCACTGTGCTAATCTCAGTCTTACTTTCAACTTCCTGAATTTAATCTGAACTTTTCTGTGTAACACTAATGCTATGGAAAATCAGTTGCAATAGACGAGGACCATTATTGTTCTTCAGGTCAAGCAATCAATGCAGTAATTTCCTTCCACTTTAATGCTATTATTTGGTTGTAATCATTTCCAGTTTAGTTTGCATGAGAATGAAGTTGAAATTGCTCCTTCTCACATTTATCTGGAAAATTTTCAAGACTCTGCTCTAGAAAATCAAGACTTTGTTCCAATGAGATTTAATTAATGGTGATCATGATTCTGCTGCTCTCTAAGGATTTCCTATCTTCTGGAGATGTCACCAAAGACACTCAAGGGATTCTGTAATTCACTATATATTTCTGTCTGAGAGAGAGCTCACTATGGCCTTGGATTGCAGTCTGAATACATTTTTTGTTAGCTTTTTAGCAGCAAAGCTAAACCAGAAAAAAATCCCAAACCCTCTCTTTTATGGACAGTCAGATCAACCCTCAGTGATTAAGGAAACCAGAACATTGCCTGGAAAGCAAGGCTCAAAACACTGGCAGTTTTCTGCCATAAATCCCGTTCCTTAAACAACACAACCATATATAATGGCTTAAATAAAGCAGGGCCAGATGCAGTTCAGAAAATAAAGTAGCTAAAAAGAATGCAGTTATTTAGGGCTTTCCATAATACAACTACCATGGCTTATATATTGGTGCGGGGGTCTACAGCCCTTTAATTTTCCTGACAGGTTTATGCACAGTTATCCCTTCAGAGGCTGCCTCTGATGCCTCTTCTGCACTGTGTGATATTGCAAGTCATGAAGAACGTCAACACAGATCCCAGTCTTTTTTGTCTAGGACGTGTCTTTTCCCAACATGTTGTTGTGTGGTCTGGCAGAAGAGGAGGAGACTTTATATACAACATATCCAGGGTTCTTCAGTCAGCAGGGGCTGACTCAGACCATGCATCAGATGAGACTCCATTGTCCACTATTTCCCTGGGTTTCCAACTAGTTGACAGGGAAAAAGGAGAAACTTTGACCCAGTTTCTTAAAATCCTTGCAGAGATGTGCTCCAACAGCATCCAAAAGCAGCAGCACTTCATAAAGGCCATTGTTTGCTGAGATAGACTTGGCCTGGCATCCTTGTGCCTGTTAGAAAGCGCCTTCTGCATCCTAAGGCCGCTGTCCAAAAGCAGAGGGACTGTTGGAGCAGAAAATTTGAGGCACACTCGGAAAAGCATGGAGTTGACTTCGCTAACCAGGTTTCCCTTGTGCTTAGCAACAGCTCCAGTGGGCCCCTGGGAGTTTTCAGTAGTCGGGAGCCTTGTTCCTTGGCAGAAACATAATGTTGGCTGTTTAGCATGCTGCTGAACCTGTAATCTACAGCCAAGCAATAGCAAACGCTGGAGCCAAGTGAACAGCAGGCTTGGAAGGGGGTTGTTTGCGAGGGCTGATTTCCTCTGCCATTTGCAAAAGGGCATCCTGCAGCCAGGCCATATGATTCTGGACTCTGCCTCACCGTGGATGTGCTGCCTCAGTGCTCTGCTTGTACAAAATCCAGTGCCACTCCTGACAGATTCCGGTGACATCAGGTGACTCTTCAGTAGGTAGGTAAAAGGCTCATTAAAATCAAAGAATGTGCAACCCCAGAACATGCACAGCAAAACCAGATGCTGGAAAGGCTTTTCCCCCAAGGTGCTGACCAAAGCAGAGCTCTCTCATACACCTGGCATCTTCTGCAACACTATTTTGTTCTTTGGCCATCATTCATACTAAACCTCCACACTACTTTGTCCAGCTTGCCTTTTTCATGGAGTCACTTGTGTCTGTGTCCCATTTGAAGAACCTGTGTAGGTATCTCAGCCCCCTCAAGAACAGAATCACTCAGAACCATCCATGATCCACGATATCCCCTGCAGCTTCTCCCCTGAGTAGTTTTGAAGCAATGGATACCAATCACAATAAATTGCTCCAAATGGCTCAGCAGTTTGCTGGTATGGAGAACTGATGAGCAGGACAACTGTAGATTCATTTTCACTTGTATTCACAGCCAGAATTGGCATGGACTAATGACTATAGCAAGTTAAGCAAATTCATTTTTGCCTGTGACCTCTGCCAGGATTTTAATGCAAGGTCTAGTACACGAAACAATTATCAAAGGACTGTCTACGTGTGTCTGTCAAACATATCAGTGCACCCATTTCTAGGGAAGTGTGATGTGTACTTCCAATACAATCCAAACATGGGGGAAATGTTTCATTTTCCTCTCACTAAAAGCAAGTTACGTATTTTCATAGTGGAAACAGACACATCCTCTGCTTGTGGAGCAGAGCTCCCCTCCTCCCCTCTCCCCCCAGTGAAAGGTGAAATTTGTCACTCAGCACTGTGCTCTGCTCCATTATGACTATATCTTTGTGTGTTCCCACACCCCTTTCCCTTCCTGTCATTTCCAGCAGGCAACTGGGATAATTTGTACTAAGCTTTGTTGGCAGAGGTAAAACAAAAATAAAATTGACTACAGTATAATGCATTCAAAACAAGAACCTGGGCTTCCTTTTAACTTGTTAAACAAAAAGCCAGGATACAAATGCTTTTGGGAAATTCTAGGCCATGTCCCAGTTATTCTTTTTTTCAGTTCCAGCTCCAAATGAGAGATCTGATAATGGTTTATTTTAAGATGTAGAGAGTCAACCGTCCATGTCGTGTCCTAGGTATCCAGATAACACAGGCATGCAAGACAGACACCATGCACACTGAAGAAGCAAGGGAAAGAGAATCTGATACAAGGTTCACGTCCAGGAGAGGACAATACATCCACAGTGCTCCCTGTTGTGGAGAGGGGTCCAAGCTGGACTGAGGTTCCTGGGAAAACTGGTGGCATTGGTACCATCACACTGTGCTGTGCCACTGATTTAAGGAGGTGACACTGAGGTTACCACGTGCACTGCCTCTATACCAGCAACTGTGGACTGTGTTGGGGGTTCTGGGAAAATCCTGCCATCCATGCCCCTTCTCTTCACTTCTGAAAGAGCTAAGTGGGGTCTGCAGATGGGAAGAGCTGACCCTCATGCTGCCAAAATCATCCTGTGGTTTAGACGTCATCTTCCATCCCAAGCTGCCTTGTGAAGTTTGGCTCAGCACCATTTGGTTGTGTTGGAGTCTAAATCATCCAGCATGAGTCCCACATGGAAGCAAATACATGACAGGCAAAAGAAAGCACAGAACACTTTGGTCCAGGCATGGTAAAATCTCACTTCCTTGAGTTTATGTCCTCACATTTTTCCTCCTCAGCCCCCCCTCTACATGTCAGACTGGTTACTGTCCTTGGAGTAAACTCCATCTGACAGCTTCCTTGCAGGCTGATGGCTTCACAGGGGGCTCCAGGAGACCCACAGGTTGCCCTTTTGCCCTTGTTAGCATCTGTATTATGAGCAACACTAATGGCAACATGACAAGCTGGAGATGGATGTAAAACTCCCAGCAACAATCACAGGAGAATTATTTGCATCATTATCTCTTTCTTCATTACCAGCAAAGGATCAGGGCGTTTATATTTTGGATATGTGCTGCTGGTCAGTTTAGCAGATGCAGGTTTTATGCTTATTCTTTGTTGAAAAGGGGGAGAAGAAGGATTGGAAAGGCTTTTCCCTTGTTTATGGGAAAGATCTAAAAGGTTGAAGGAAAGCTGAAGATCATCCCCAGCAGAGGTGACAGTCTGTTTATAACATATGGGCACAAGAAGCAGAAACTCTCAGGTTAGAAATCAATCTTCCTCAAAAAGAGAGAAAAGAGGTGTTAGGGCAGCACATGTTACAGAAATCGCATGGGAAGGTCAGTGGATGACCAGAAGAGCACATATGCAACTATGGGCTTCCTGTCAGCTCCCCAGGGTATTGAAGGGAGAGAGATTTATAGTGCCTAGGTGTGGGAGATGATTAGGGAATATTCATTTTTCCAGGGTGACCAAGGGACTTTTTGGCAGCTGTTAAGACCATCTCTTGGAGAGATCCATGGAGGAACATGCAGCTAGGAATTTCTCTGAACGGGAGCAGGAAAAGTGGAAAAGCTGCATGAACTGGAAAGAAGGATATGCCATATCTCTTTCTTTAAAAATCAGACAGATGCTTGTGTTATCCCCACATACACTGAGTCACCACTGTCTTTGAAGCCTGTGTCATCTGGAAACCTTGAAACCAGAGATGAATGAAGAATATTCTCCTCAGGACCCTCACTGTTGAAAGGATATTCTGCTGCTTGTAAGGATGGGATGTCGGGTGGGGAAGTGGTGAGAAGCAGTACATGAATGTGGGCTACCTCATGGACAATCCACTGGAGACAGGAGTTGGCTTGCAAGGCAGTAACTTGATATCAAACTCTACAGGACCAGAAGTGAGGGCAATTTTGTTTAAATCCCCAGCTAGGTTTCCTCCAGACACACAAGAGTGTTCAGCTGGAGGTGCAGAAGTAGAGCCATCTATGAAGGAAAGGTGCAGGGGCGAGATGAGGTTCCTGACTCACTCCAGCATTTCAGCTGTGAGAGGAGCTCACCTTTTGCATCCCATGCAGTCCTTGCAGTTTCTTGCAGTCCTTTCAGGGTCCTGAAGTCCCTGGGCTCTGCAGGCTGCCAGCTGTGCTGCCAGGCAGTGTGAGTGCTGCTGGCCTGCATGGAACGGGCAGCTCCAGGCTGGGAGCTCAGCAAAGGCCAGCAGTTCATTACACACAGGCCAAAGAGCATCTGCAACGGGACATGGGCTGGAGTTCTGCTTGGCCTGTAAGGAAAAGCCACTGCTAATGGATGTAATAAGGTACACAGAGCGTAAAAGCCCCACAGTCCAACCAACTTCTTGTCCTGTGAAGCCATACCAGTCCTAGTACACCAACGCCCTTATTTCTTCACATAAGAACCTGCAGACTTTAATCCTGTAGTATATATTAACACATCCTCTTACAGTTTTCTTGATCCTAAAGGCACCAGTATTTTTCAGGTGACATGTCTAATACAGGTGGTGTTATGCTGCAGCAGGATCCCAACATGACTCCAATGATCTCCTCAGAAACGTAAAACCTGCTTAGAAACAAACTTGCCCAACTTTGTCACCAGTAAAAAAATCCTATGGAACCAGACCCAGCAAGAAATTATCATGCCATGTGATACAATTATTTATTTTTATGGAGTCAAGCCATCTGGTTGTTTGGTTTTTTTTCAGATATTTCCCTATAACAGATCTCATCCCTTCATATGTTTTTCTTATTAAAATAAAATTTTTTTTAAAAATCACCAAACCTCAAAATCTAAAGTACTGAGATTACACATAGGAAGGACTTGGAAAGTTTCACAGAGAAAACTCTATATGAGCTGTTCTGTGCTTTTGCAGAGGACCCCCAGGATTTTCTTCATTTAGATTTATGAAAGGACCAGCATATTGATTATGTAACTGCCATCTGAAGTTTAATAATATATAGAAGAAGTAAATGGAGCTGCTGAGGAATTTAACTTGCCTATAAATAGAGAGTGGCATCCCCATTAATTCATTAAAGGTATATGGGAAGTGTAACGTATTCCAATTAACATTTCATAAGATGGTTGTAGCTTGTTAGTTATGAACCAACATTTGTCATTTTCTTTTTAGAGCAATTAAATGATATCCAATTCCCTTGGCAGGCTGGAGCTGTCTCCTTTGATAGCTTTCAAAGTTTCTAGAGAGGACACATACAAAAGGTAAAGAGGCTCCTCTTTTTCTTCTTTTTCTTTTTCTTTTTCTTTTTCTTTTTCTTTTTCTTTTTCTTCTTTTTCTTTTTCTTTTTCTTTTTCTTTTTCTTTTTCTTTTTCTTTTTCTTTTTCTTTTTCTTTTCATTTTTTTCTCTTTTCCCCTTTCTTTCCCCCCCTTCCATTCTTCTCCTCTCACTCTTTCTCTCTGCCAAATAGAAAACACTTTGCTTCCTGAATGGGCTTATTCACCCATCATTCAGTTAAATAACCACTAGCTAGATATATCTTGCTTAAGCACAACAACTGGCCTGGTACCAGATGAGCTTGATATTTATTTAACAAACAGTGCTGTCTTCGTAGATCTAAATTAGAGCCTTATTTGAAATACTTAAAGTTTACCCATTACTGTTTGCCCTCAGTGAAAATCCAAGTTCTGGTTACGTCCCTGCTCACTAGGATTAGAACTGTCACAATATTTATTTAACAGGAGGAGGCATGCTAAGCCATGCTGCAAACATTGCTGTGCCAATATGAAGAGGAACTTACTGCTTTTTACAGTGTTTCTTTCTCTGCATGTGCTCTCTCTCCCTCTTCCTTCCCTCCTTCCTCTTCTTCCTGCTGTCCCCATGTTCTCCTGCCCCACCAGCCCCTCCCACAGATGGCATTTCTATTGTCCACAGAATTATTATTGTGGAAAAATATGTTTGAAAAATATATGGGATTGGTGCTGATGGAGGGAAGGAGGGTAATGCATGGTCTGTCTCCTCCTCTCCTTGTGTCCCCTGTGCCCCAAACGACACTGATCAATGCAATGGACACGTGGTAGGGCACAGAGTCCTGGCCTCTTGGTTCCTCATCCTCCTCGGTGAAACTCGTGCTGCACCACAAACTTCCTCCAGCTGGGAGACATGTGGCCCTTAGTCATTAGCTCAGGGTATTTCCCACAGCAGCCAGGCCAGGTGCACTTTGGGTCTTTTCCCATCTCGTTGTGAAAGTGTAAGCTATGGAGGGGGAAGGGATATTGTTCTCCACTGGATGATGCAAATTCCCATTCCCTGCAGGGAACAGATGAACAAATACCTTTGGTACAAGTGCTAGGATAGCCTGGTAATTTCCCCTTCTTTTTGAGATACAAAACACAGATCACTCCCTCCAGTCTGCAAAGCCTGCTGAATTTCTGGAGCTCAGCAAAGAGAGGGGTGATTTCCTATCTCCAGCCCTCTAGAAAAACAGCAGCACAAGAGAAGGGAAAGCAGCAGTGAAAATGTAGGAAGAAGACTGTGGTAAGCAGTATACATGTACTTTATGCTGATAATTATGAAATAACAGAGTTGCTATCTCAAGAAGTTAGTATTTTCAGCCTGATTTCCTCAGCAATCATTCTGTCTGTCAGTTCTGCTTTAATAACTTTTGAACCAGTTGGCCAGTTTCACTCAGACTTGACAAACAGATGGAATTTTGAGTGGTACCAGGTTCTTGCTGCATTCACGGTGCTGGTGCCATGCTGAGCACAGAGGGCACAGCTCCCCACTGAAGGGAGCAGTCCATGAGGGCTGCACAGAAGCCCTCTGTGCAGGGCAGGATCACCCTACATGAAATCAGCACCTGGCACCATCCAGTTATGGGTGCTGCACAGAAACATTTCTGAGCCCCAGGTGAACTCTGGGTCTCCAGAAAGAGGAGAGGAGAGGGTTTACCAGGTGTCCCTTGGGACAGATGCATCACTGTGCAGAATTAAGAAGAAATCCAGGAAATACACTAGACTCTTCAGAAAGGGCTAAAAAAGCAGGGGAAAGTAAACCCAGGTGCAGCATCACAAAAACCAGGAATGTAGGAAACACTGCCATTCAGTCTACCAAAAGTGTAATGAGGAAAGCAAGAGTAACTGCTTTCAGCTAACCCATCCCAGTCCCTGGGTGAGGAACACTCCATTCAAGGACTGAATTCCAGAGCAAACAGGCTTGTAACAGTCAATTATAATTTCAACTACAGATGGGAAAACCTGATAAAATGAGTCCTATATGGACAGGGGCTTGAAATAGAGCTTGGTCAGGGATTGCAGCCAGAGATTAGTGGCCATAAATATATCAAAAGCAAAGGACTTTAAGATACATGCGTAGCACCACCATTTATAAACTGCCATGTGTCCCAATTCATACCACACCATTCATGGGCATGCTGGGAAGACTGCGCAACTCAGGCACAGACTCTTCATGAAGACTCTTTTCCTTTAACATTACTGCAGCTTTCAGAAACTGCAGTGTTTTTTTGTTTGGGTGTTTCTTTTCCCCAAGGCCAACCAAAAAGAAAAAAAAAAAAAAAAAGCATCTGTGCCTATTAAGATGTTTCTCATCTGGTGTGCTAAGTCTGTGCTAGAGTTAACTCTGTGTCTGCATCTTCATCAACAATGCGACATCGCTTACACCAATTTGATTTTACCTTGTCTGTGAGATGAAAGCAATTTATAAGTTTCAAAGAGCATTCTCTGGCTGGGATCCAAACACAGGAGTGTAGTGCTGAAAAGAGAATTGCTGGAGACTTTTATGTCTGGCATATGGTGTGCTAGTTTCCTTTCTAATCTGGGTAATGAAGGTCAGTAGGAAGTGCTGAGTTGGTTGTGCTGGCCAAGGCGTTTGACGACCTGCTCACACAGGTGGGGATTTCAAACCCTGACCGATGTCAACTAGCAAAAGGAAATCTAATCAGTCACTACACTGAAAACCTGGAAATATGTATTTCCCTCTTCATTTCTGAGTACGTTTTTCTGGAGAAGACAAAAGTCATGACTGGGCTGCAGCAATGGAAGATTTCTACACACTATGCCACATGGGGCTATTCGGTAGTGCACCTGGTGGATCCCACTAGCATCTGTGACTAATTGAGAAGATAAATCCATTTTGCTGGAGTGGTTTAGATTTCCAAAAGTCCTTCATTCTATTCCAGCTGAGCTGATTAGAGTCCAGCTCACTGGGAGTCATTACTGTCAATCCCACCAGCTGGCCTGAATTTTGCAAGGAGAAAAAAGCAAGAAAAATGCATTAAAAATGAATAAATCTATATTTCATGACTTATGCAAACTGATTTTCCCCAAAGGGGGTCCTATTCCTAACATCGTCACATCTTTGTGATGTTCCTGTATGGCTTGGCTTGCTTGTGGATCTCCTTCAAAAAGAGAAGAAGTATTTCAAGAGTTAAGTGTCAGCATCAATGAAATTAAGAGCATTTTGGATACAGATGAGATAAGGGCACATATAGCCTCTGGATATAGACACATATAGAGGTAATGAATTCAATATCTAATGCAAGATCTAAATTCTTGCATTCAGCCAAGTTATATTTATCACAGACTCTGCTTCTTAGAGTACAGTCATAGCTGGAGCACGATTAGAAGTGCAGTTCATTTCGGTTACCTCAGACTACTTAGCAGTTGTATTTGCCATAGATTTTGCTCATCTGCCAGTTTCAGGATTTTTCAGGACCTCTGTCACTTGTTTTGCAAATGGGAGGAAAGAGTCACCACCTTTGGAGGTGATCATGCTGGCCTGGGAGCCTGTGTTTGGATAAATCCCCACATCTTCCCTTCACCTCAGATATTTCTTTCTAGTCCATCTGAGGGACCTGTCACTAGTCCTGCTGCAGACAGATGAGCCTCCATCAAGCCATAGAAAAGGTCAGGATTTTTTGTCACTCAATTTTCCTTTTTTCTTGTTCCTTTTTCCCTCTAGTAGTTTATTTAAGCCCAGAGAAAGAGCTTTGTCCCTAGCTCATGTAGAGTTCTGATGTATGCAAATCCTCCTTGTGCTCCCATGGCCCTTTTTTTTCCCCCCTTCTTTCCTTTTAATTCTAGATTTGAAAATAAAATGCGAGCTGGCTGCACAGAGATCTCTCATGTGTGCAACTTCCAATTGTGGCAAATTGGAACTGTCGATGCAAGCAGCTCAGATTTATTTATATATTTAAGAGGAAGGAGGGAGGAGAGGGAAAGGGAGGGGGGAGATGCTTGTGGTAGAAAGGAAAAAGAAAAATAACAGATCCAAGCAAAAAGGGATTTGAATCTCAAATAATGCTTCCTGCTCCATATTACCTAAATCCCTTCAGTCTTGTCCATGGCTGCCTCTTGCTTAGCTAAAAACAACAGGCAAAAGATCAAAAACATGTATTTTCCCCCCACAACACAAAGAGTTCTTGAGTTTTGCAGATGCCATTAGGCAACCGAAGTCTAACACCGAGACTGATGCAATTAATACTCGGTGCTTCAAAACATTAACATAGCTATTTATATAAATTAGTAACCTTAAGCCCAGGCGGTAGCATTATTACAGCATTACTAATTAAATCACAATAAGCTTAGTTTGCAGTACTATTAATTATGAAGCTGACATAGTGATATTGGAGATCTGATTGGGCTATTGTCAGTCATTACTCGATCAGTAATGAACCAGACAGGCAATGAAAATCAAAGCTGATGCTCCAGCAGTGCTGTTCCCAGGAAGAAGGGCCACCATTCCAGCAGAGGAAACATTAGCTTCCCCCTCCAAAGCAGGCAGGCAGCATGAACAGAGCTTGGGGCCGTGGGGAGGTGTGTGGGGAAGGATCCCTCCTGCCTTGTCTGCAGCCCTCAGACCCAGGAGGAAAAGTTACCCATTCCTATGTCTAATGGAGAGGTCATGGGCCTCTTTAGTGAGAGCAAGTGAACAAAGCTTTGTCGCCTCTACTGTAGTCTCTTATTGGAGTGGATTAGAGAATTCATATTTAACTCTTCAGGAATTGTTTTATGACCAGGTTAGTGTAGGGAAGAACATTTATGTGTCTAGTCTGTTGTGGGCATCTCTGTGATAATTTATAAAGGGCTTTTCATGAAGATCTGTCCAAATGTCTTTTAATGGAAGGGGCAGGAGGACAAAGCCACCATCTCAGGGAAGTGAGATTCAGGCAAATAGTGCTGTGCTCCTGGGCAGGGGGGAAGGAGGGGCTCCAAATCAACCCAGGGGTGCAAATGGGGAGCAGAGGCTGTAGGGCTTTACATTGGTTGTGTTCCCCATTAAACACAACACAGTCTTCCAGTGCTGGGGCTGAAGAAAGGCAGAGCTTGGTGACAGGAGGCTGAAGAGAAGAAGTCTGAGGTCAGGAAGCTACCAACCTCCTAGTTAATTCTGTGATTCTGTGAACACAAGTTAGTCTGAATTTGCCCATTTTTAGTGGCAGTAAGAGACAGAACAAGGATATCTGCGCACTGATCTTGGCTTCTGCTTTAGTTAGGAGATGATGAGTTTATCCAGAATAAGAGGTTTGGCCTGGGAAGCCCTATAAAGTGCTTCTTTCAGAGTTGTTTGGTGTTTCATTGTTCCAGCAAGACACCTAGCCATGGTACTCTCTCCTGTGTTACAGCAATTCTCCTGTACAGACAGAGATTCTTGGAGCAAAGAACCCATAAAACAACAGGAATATGCTCAGTGACAGCCTGTGCATGTTTCAGTAAAGTAAGAGCAAATGATTGACAGGTGTCAGTTTTGTCTGCACCTGCCTCTTGTTTCCTGATGGACCTAAAATGATGAGTATGCCATAGAAATGGAAGGAAGCCAGATGTCTTCCACTCCTGTTATCCACAGCAACGACTCAAAGCAATAAAACACTCAGAGTTTGGGAGCAGGAGGGCAGATCCTTCTCCCTGATTCAGAGTTATAATCTCAACTTCTGCCTAAAAAAAGGAACCTCCTTTGAAAAACAAAGCAAAACAATCATTTAAGCTGAGGGAAATTATAATGGAAAGGTCTGTTAGCATGGAAAGATCTGTTCATCTGATGTAATTGAAGTGAGGGCAAAGGTCTTGCTCAGGTTTTGCACCAGTTAAAGGATTTGCAAGGACCTGAGAAATTGGAATCACTGGCCATTGGAGAGATTGCAGATACCAAACCTCACTGCCAGCTGACAGATTTCTCATCCATCTCCAGCCTGAGGGAGGCTTTTTCCCTCCTTTGAAGATAGGCAGAGGGATGCATTTCTATTATTAATAGGATGTATTTCTGCCCCACACTGCTAAATATGTGATGGCCAGTGTCAGAAGCTTCTCTGTGCTCACAAGCCAGATCTTGCTGGCACCTTCTCTCAGCATCAGCCTTAAAACACTGACCTGCAGCAACAACAAAGGAAGAAAACCTTTGTGTATCCAAAGAAAAATGCAAAGAAAATGCAATCCTTAAATTAAACAGCACAAGGCTCTCAGGACAGATCTCAGGATGTAAGTCCCTTCATTTTTTATCATCACAGAGCTGACAGGGATTTTCTTAGTGCTGTAGCATGAAGGGCTTCAGCCACATATTCAGGGGAGCACAGCATTGTCTGCCATAAATTACACGCTCTTTCAAGAGAGCTCTGGATTCTCCATCAGCTGAGGTTGTGACTCTTTTATGCCCTGATGAGAGAGTTCCTGGAGCCCCAACCCCAAAGCCATGGGTATTTTGCAAGGATTAGGCTCTTCACACTAGCTACAAAGGAAAGGATGGATACACTCCTTCCCTAGGTACTGACTTGTCGAGGCTTGTGATCCTGCTGTTGCATAGGTCAGTAGATGGCACTGCTACATTTAGACTTACAGGGTTGGTTCTTCTTAACGTGGAAATGTGTATTTTCCTAGGAGGAATGCTGCATTGCTGTACTGCCTTCTCATTGCTGTTTGACTGCTTCAAGCCCAGTGCTCTCCGGGCTGCTCAGAGCCTCCTGACCACAAGCTGGGGTTGGAAACTGGGTGGGACACATTGGAACTGGGGGCACTCTGCAGGTCGGATTTGGACAATCCTGGACAAGTCTGTTCCAGGGCAAGCAGAAATACTATTTTTCTTATAGTTAATTTCTACAGTGTTGGTTGCTTTGTCAGAATTAGCACTTAAAGGTGTGCAGTACCTTCAGTATTTCAGGGTGCTGGACAATGTCTGTGGTGGCTCAGTTCCCCCTACACCAATATCTGATCTTCTAGCAGCGGCAATAAGGGGATGCTTAAGAAGAATAAGTACAGGTGACCTGTCCCCTTAAGAGTGGCCCTGCCATTTTCACCCTGGGGTTATCCTGAGTTGGATGCAGTATCTCTGCTGTGCCCTCATTTTCCTGAGGCTCAGCTTGCTGATAGCATCCACAAGATCCCTTAACAAGGAGCTTCACGGTCAAGCATCCTGTTTTATGAAAAATGCACCCTTTTTTTTGCTGGCTTTGAGTTTGGCTCCTGCTAGTTCCATTTGATGGTCTTGAGTATATTTAGGGTTAAATGGAGGGAGTGATCCCTCCCACTTTCCTCATGCCACTCTCAGCTTTGTAGCCCCTTGTCACTCCCCATCAGTTGCTGAAGAAGCCAGAACACACGAAGGAGAGAGGGCTGAGAAGCAAGGACAAGCTCAGAGAGCAATGAGCAGCATGAAGCAGGGACCATGAGCTGGTCTCAGCTCCCTACAGCCATGCCTTTGGGCAGGTTCTGTCCTGTCCCAGCAACGATGGGGTGGACAGGGAGGCAGGGGATGGGACTGGGCAAGAAGGGGCTGCTCATCATGATCCATAAGGGAGGATGAGAAGCCTCTTTGGTGGAAGGGTTGCCAGGCTAGCCTACAGCATGGCTCAGAGCCAGAGCTGCTCGGAACACGAGGAGATGCCTGAAGACATTGGCAGGCATTCTGAGGAGGTGAAGACTGAGAGCAAAGAAGAACAGGAATACCACAGGAGAGACTTAAGCACATTTAGGCTTAATTTGAATGGGAAGACCCTGGAGGAATACCTGCTCTGGCAATCCCCAGACTGGGGCCAGAATCCAGACGAAGCAGCTGCTTATCTAAGGCTGAGCTGGGAGCTCTCAGTCCAAGGAAGTTGGTAAGTAGCTATCTGAGCACTGAGAGCCCTTGAGGAGCAGGAACACTCCAAAGCAGCAAAGACAGTGCATTTGTAAGGAATCCTCAGTCTCTCAATAAAATTTGTGTTCTTTCCACTTTATGGTCAAGGAGTTCCTTTCGCCCCAGAGAGCAGGGAAAGCCAGCTGCTCTCTGAGAGCTAGTGCAGGTGGTTGGGGAGAGTCAGGTGGTTGCAGACACAACACACAGAGCTTTTCAGCAAGGCTGGTGCAGCACTGTGATGTGACATGTGGATTCATAGCACCCAGTCTCACACTAAGGTCCTTGTGGCTAAAGCAAAATTTGAATGGAGACCATCTTGCAGATGCTGTGGCATCCTGAGGGATAAGACTACTAACTGATCCTTTGTCTCCCAAGGGGAATTTCTCTGGAAGAAGTTATTCAAGGGCCTTTGCTGTGCACTTCTGGCAGAGCAAGGGAAACCTGGGTGCTGCCCTAAGCTTTCTGTACAGCTCATGGGCTCATGGACTGTGGGAGCAGCACCCCAAGATACTGCCATGCTCAGAAATCTAGAAAGCAGAAGCAAGGATTTAAAAGAGGAGAGTGAGGCCTTGGGAAGACTGTGATGAAACAGATTCCAGACATCAGAAGGGTGACTATAAAGGATGGTTTGATCCAAACCTGGGCAAAGGTATCACGCTAGGTGTGTGGGAAGAGACAAGATTGGATTTAAACAGCCCTACTCTGCCACCACCACATGCCCGGGCAGACCCAGCAGCCTCACAGAACAAATAGCCAGCACTGCCTTGAAGCTTCTGTAGCTCTTAAAAACATCAAACACCACGGCAGGCATGAAGTGCCAACAGCAAAGGAACAGCCTTCAGCCCCTTGGATGGGGACAAAGTAGTCTGTCTGCATAGCCAAGCACATCCAAAGCTCCCTCAATTTCTTTGAAGGTCCTTGCTCACCCTCTTGCACCACTTTCCTGTTTAAATTTGTAGATTAGAGGAGAAGGAAGGAGTACTGGAGCCAAAGGATTCTGTCAGGCTGCGTTGAGAGCAGCAGCAGCCACTGTAGCAGCAGGCAGAACCCAATCAGAAATGACCTCACCAAGCTGCTCATCTTTGTGCATTTTCATTCCTGGCAAAAGCCGTGCCAAGCCAGAGAGTTCTCTGAACAGGCCAGACAAGAGCATCCAGCCCACAGGAGAAGCCCACCATCACTGCAGCTGGTCATTAGAACTGGGGGAGGTGGCTGAGCACAGGAGTCAGGATTGGTTTTAAGCACCCTGGGCAGATCTTAGAAAACACAAGGTGGGCATAGACACATGCACTGTGATTCCATACATGACTGCAGTTCTGAATCAGGCTGCTGAAGGAAGGAAGATAGGCACTGTGATATTAAATGAAAGGCTGCACAGAGAATAATTGCTGAGCAGAAATAGTTTTAGGGTACCTGGAAGGCATTGCTGGTTTTAATCCTTGCAAGAGATTTTTACAAAAAACAAGATGTTGCTTTGCTTTGTTTTGTTCTCCCTTGAGACGGGATTCAGATGCAATGCTAGAATACAGATTTTACCCAGCCTGGTATTTTGGGCAATCTCTTCTTGAAACTCTGCAGGTGTTGAGGACTGGATCCTGATTTGGACCTCATTGCTCAGATATGAACTCAGAGTAGGTTTGGAAGGAGCTTTGGTTTGGTGCCAGCCCCTACACACAGGGAAGCATGGAGGTTGGCAAATGCAGTCAGAAAACCCCACAAAGACACCAGCTTAATACAGCCACAGATTTAAGCCTGTCTTGGACTATGAGACATTGAAAGCAGTGTGTAAAACAACTCTAGTCTTGCTTGACAGAAGATGGAAATTGTGAAAGAAATGTCAAAAGCAAATTGGAACTGGAAGCAAGTTTCTCTAGAAAGCAGACAAAAAGAGAATTTGGAGGACAAAGAGCTGAGTATTTGAGTCTTATAACATCAAGCAGTGACTGTGTTCTTGCCATGGGGATGGGCACCAAGGTCTGTGTCATTCCAGTCCTGACTTCCCACTCACTCAGAGCAGGGGGCTGTTTAGGGCACACAGTGCTGGTTTCCTTCTTGTGCTTATATTTGTCCCTATATTTGTTCCTTCTTCCTCCACCTTTACAGACTGAAGTTCCCAGGGAACTGGGGGGACTCCTGGGTCCCATAGTTTGAATAATTCCAATGTGAGAACACCAATCCTCAGCAAAGACCTGTGCCCAGACAAGCTGTGATGATGCCCTAGAGCACATTACTTGATCAAAAGATTACTAAAATAGTACTGGAAAGGAGACAGGCACTGGCAAGGCAGCATGTGGCTTTTGACAAAACCATGGATAAGCTGATGTTGACTAAAGTTTCCCAAACCCCCATCTAAACTTCAAGCTTCAACTCAAAATGCTGATTCCAAGGCATCTGGTTATGGCAAAAATTCCTCCTCACTCCCCGGTCTCCATGCATCTGTTCTGCATTTTCTGCTTCTCTCTATCTACCAGCTGGGCTTGCAACAGCAATATTGTCTTGTTAACATGAGGCCCTCTTGTCCAGAAAGATTAGCAGTTGTAGAAGTGAGGAACCTGGACAGCATGAATGGGTCAAAGCATTATGACGCCGCCCTAGAAACAAAGCCCATGTGTCGAGAATGTGATGAGAGCAGGGAAGAAAAACAAGTTAAGGAGTGGATAAAAAAAGGAGGGGATTCACTGGGTGATGAGGAAAGATGACACATGCCTTTGGTCAGTAGAAAAAGCAGGTTAGTGAAAAAGAGGGAAGGAAAGCCGACTTCAGGATTTGGCACCCTCTCCCATCAAACTGTAAAAGTCCTGTAAGAATGGCATTAGCTGGTGTATAACACCAAGCTGTCATCCCATCCACTGGAAGCTTTTGTCATTCTCTTAGTTCCCTCTGGCAGCCTACTGCCCCTTTAGGCACCTGGCTGTGTCACCCCAGCCACTCTGTGCCACCTGCCCCAACCTCCAGCTGACTTCCAGGAAATCAGTCCCAGCAGTCACCCAGAGGCAAGAGGCAGAAAAGGAAGAACAAGGGAAGAGGGATTATTTTGGCCTTTTTTCAAAGTAGGACAAGTGCTTAGTGTTAATATGCAGAATGCCTGTATATCTCAATTATACACCTCCCACAGGGGCCTATTACAGCTACCCTGGGCAGCCAACATGTGTCAGCAGAGCAAACATCGAAGGCTATCCCAATGTGCTCCAAAAATAAAAAGCAGAGAAAGCAGGACATGAACCTGTCGACAGCTGCTTCTTTTCTCCCCTGCCCCTTCCCCCATGTGGCTTTCAGGTCTAGCTGCCAGGCCTATGCTTTAGCATTTTAATGTGTGCGTGAAATTGCAATCCTCCCTGTCTCTCCCTACATGGTTGAAATTGGGAAATTAGCATTGCCCCATCACAGCTTGTACAAGTTCATGTTACAATTCAATGTTGGTTATATAAATGGTTGATTGGAGATTGGAAGATGGAGGGAAAATGGAGATTGGAAGGGAAGAAAAATGGTTTTCCAGTATGAGAATGACTTTTGGTGTACTGATTCCTCCCTGACATGCATCTTATTCCCACAGCCTGAGCACCTGAAAGGCAGAAAAAAATTAAATACATCCTTAAAAACATATAAACCTTACCTTCAACAGAGATTTGTGACCTGGAAGGGGCAAAAAATACATGCAGCCTAAACACTTCTGTACTTTTGTTACTAAGTTCCATTTAAAGGTGCTCAGAAAGAGCCCCAGTGGAGAGCAACAGAAACCCAAAGATGGATCAATTTGGCAAAGTAGATCCAGGAACTGATGATCCACTTCCCTTTTAGTAATGCCTTTTAACTCCTACATCTTCCACTCTCTATTGCTTTCTCACCCCACAGACATTTGCATGGTACCACCAGAATATTCACCGAACTCAAGTTCCTGGTAGAGTTTCGCACAAATGTAAAAACAGAAGAGAGATACCTTGAACGAACAAACCATGCACAGGGAAAAGGGAAAAGACAATTCTAATAAACCCTTCACTGTGAATTTACTGGGAGCTGCCCAGTGGAACTCCCAGCTTCTGCTGGTTTTTTGGCCAGCACTGTCCTTGCACAGCACTGCCAGGATTGGAGCCCTGATGGAACCTACATGTAGAGCCACAGCTGACACCCTTCCAGTGGCAAGAGGGCTAATTTGACAGGGATTCTGGGGCACAGAAGCCAGGCAATTGTGTGTCTTCTGTTTTCAACTTGATTTCCAGTGATTGAGCAAGGGAGAAAAAACATTCAGAATTACTACAAATAAGTGCAGAACATTTTGAAGTGCCCAAAGAAAATACTGCTTAGAGAGCAGCCTGTTGACTTTATGTGGCCCAGAAATAGCTCCTGTCTGCACAGATGTTTTCCTGATGTATTATCCCCCGTATATTACTGCACCTTCTCCGAACTATCTTGCTCATCCTTTCACTGTTTGCTGTCATATCTTTCTATTATCTTAGAACATTGTATTGTTATCATTAGACTGATGCTTATCCACTCTTTGCCTTCCTTTTTATCTTACCTAGCCTGACTGCATTTCTGACCATGCAGGAAAGTGTTTGTTGGTCTGAATAAATTCTTTCTGGCTGTAATATTTTGCACTTTCAGGTTTCTGGTTCTGATAGATGGAANGGGGTTGTTTTATTTTGTTTTTGTCATTTGCATATATGGAGCTCAGGCAGTGATCTTCTCTTCAGGGGAAAGCCCAAAGGTCAGATTTAGGCTGTTGAGTAGCCAGCTCTTCTAAGATGGTTTCATATCTCTCTCCTCTTGTAATTCCTAAATCAAAGCACTTAACTCTTTTGAAAACCCGATTTATTCAAAGCATCCAATGGAAAGGCGGAAAGAAAGAGTTCTTAGTGTGACAGTCTCTGTAAGAAGAAGAAACCAGGTGATTTTCCATTGCCATATTGCCTCAGTGGGGTTCTCTTCACCTCACGTGGAGCAGGGAAGCAGCAGGCTACTGCCAGACTTGGCACTGAATGCTTACTGAGCACCACAAAAGAAGCTGTACTATCCCACCTGTAGGCATCCACAGCTCCTAGAGGGATGTAAACGTGTCCCCAGAAGTGTATGGCCATGAGATGCCACCTCCTGCTGCCCAGCTTGGCCGTCACCAGATTGGCTCATCACCAACATCTGTGTCTGTAAGCACTAACAACCCCCTGTGTGATGGACACAAACACCACAATGTCTTCAGCCCTGTGTCAACTGGGGGCAACACAGCTTCAGAAAACAGTTTCCAGCCTGAAGATGTTACAGTGGTCTTTCATGAGACTGTAGAGATGTGCTTACAGTACCCCAAACCTCATTATTTCCTCCATCAGCTTCCCCTTTCTTGTATAAATTAGAGTGAATTGCAGTATTCATTTGAAATAATGTATAGCCACAAATGGATTCACATCAGCCAGAAAAGATACGTTTATTCATGAACATTTAAGTGTTTATTTCAAGAATATTAGAGGGGATAAATGAGCTTCAGAGATGCTGGTTCTGTTCAGTAGCTGGGAGTATTCCTCCTGGAAGTGTGCTTCAAGATTTTTTTCAATGGTTCCTATTTATTACTCACACAAGGGATTAGCAGAGCACTTCCACATGCTTTCAGACAAATTTTGAATAAAGGGGTTCCTTTCCTTTTAATATGTCCCTCCCATCCATCCTAGCAGTAGAAACAAGACTTTGCAATATGGATGGCCACTTTACGAGCAGTAAATCAGAAACAGGTCTTACTGCAAGTAAGAGACATTCATAGATGGAGCAGCATTTGAATTTGGCTGTGCTGACTATAGTTTGAACAGTTGTGAAACTGCAAGTAATCAACACTTTAATAAAACTCATAATCTGCTTGCAGATAGTCTGGCAAGGAGAAAACTGCTAAAGGAGCTAAATCATTTGCAGAAATAATTTCCAGTGGATCATTTGACCAACTCCAACATGATGGTATTCATGTGCAAAAGCTCTGAAAATCTTTCTCAATGGCCTGCAGAAAATTGCTACAGATTTCTTATGGCTATGGATCAGATTTGCTTTCGATGTTCATAAAGCAGAGACAGTATCAGTAGAAGACACCTGTTCAAAGGCATAATCTGTGCAAACCACTGAACTTTTTCAGTTCCATGAAACCTTCTGGCTTTGCAGTGCTGCAGTGCTTTACACAGGGTCTCCCAGTTTCAAGCATGCACTTAAAGTTTAGATGTCATGTGAGTATATCAATTTATTGCTATACTGAGTTAGATTCTGCCTGAAATCCGTAGTTATGTGAGGCTACACACAGCAGAGACTCTTGTTCAAAATACTTAGCTAATAGTTTACAGGGTGACTCAATAATTTAAGAGGATTAGTAGCTGGAAATGAAGCCTTGCAGCTACACACTGCTTATTTAGTTCTACTCCAAATTTACAATTACCTGATGGTTGTTTGGTGGTCGAGGTGAACTGGATTGCCACCTCCAGACTCTTCTGTAGGAGACTGCTGTGTATTTATCACAGACATCGCATCACCATCACAAATGGCTTGGCAGTGTAGCAGCTGAAAAAACCCTTCAGGGACAGGCAGCTCGAAGGTGATCTCTCTTCTAAGGCTCCACATGCAAAGGGCGTGTGGGAGACAATTCTGTGGAGGGGACCCAATGTGAGGGACCCTGATAGGATCCCACGGGTCACCTTAAACACCCTTTAGTGTTGATGGATGGCAGTTACTGTTAATTTAGGGAAATTATTTAGGGAGCTGAATGGGAAAAGATCTTTATCCTATTTGAATTGGCTGGGGCAATTGAGTCTCCCACTCTGGTATTTCCAACCTCCCTTGCAGCCTCTGTTCTTTGCATCAGAATTATTAGGATGCCCCATTTCCAGTGAGTAAATTTTATTAACATGCATTACTATCACCTTGACCTTTAGTATTCTTTCACTCGATTGCCTTACTATCCCAGAGCTGCTTTCAGGTGGGATGGCAGGGATGGATGGAAAGAGCAGGCAGCTCATCACAGCATCGCCTCTGAGAAAGATCAGCAGGTTCTGCATCAGGAGAGAAACATTTAATGTCCCAGAGGTTATTCCCATTCTGAGTTGCCACCTAAACAGGGAGCTGGGAGGAAGCAGTGGATCCTTGTGATGAATACAAGGGAGGATCAGGAAGAATGGAAGGAAAACTGATCTAATACTTTTGCCTCAAGGAAATGACTGTCTGCATTTTGGGCAAACAGCCAAACTGGATTTGAATGATCAGGCAAAACATGAACAGGGTGTTGCCCTGTTTCTGGGGAGATCATTCTCTCTTTCTCAGGGAACAGAACAGAAAACTTGGAAAACATTGTTTTAGCACTTGGAAATGGATCCCCAAGGGCATTGGTACACAGTGCCTAGACCTGGCCTAAGCAGGGGACAACTTTGGGCAGTTACACTCATGATGCCATCTGTAAGATGGTCTGAGATAGCAAAGGACTTCCACGCATGATTAGGAAGTAAAAAGAGGGCAGAAGCAACAAGTTGACAACTTTTGGCACATCAGATGAGCCCGAAGCTGCATCCTAGGAGCTGTGTAGATACCCACCCTGGGATTCTCTATTTTTATTTCTTCTGCTGAAGATGCACTGAATCTTTTGATTTTCCTTTCCTGCAAAGAAGAGGAAAACTAAGTTGAAATGGCATTTACATTTACTTTTGAGGCATTTACACCCACTGAATTTAGCAAAGTTGTATTAAAAAGACAAGGAAAGGAAAATTCAATAAAGTAAAAATAAAAATCCATTGAAAATCCATTGTTTTTTACACATGGAGCTTATTTGTAGAAGGTGAGCAGTTAGGGCCATAGCCCATAATCCTATGGCATGTGCGGCTCTATTGCAAGAAGACATTGGTCCAGCCCCACATCAGCTTGGTAAATAACACCTGGCTTTAGGACAGAGCCTCTCCCTTCTGGAAGGTGATAACCCTCTGTCCATGCTGACTTCACAGGGCAGCCTCCTCTAAGTGCTACCTGGAGAAACAGGTTCTTGTTATTTTTTGGATACTGGCTCTCCTCAAAATTCAGGTACTCTAAAATATCTCTCCCAGAATCTGTTTACTCCAGAGTGGAGGAAAGTGTCTGGACCCTAGCTCAGGCAATCAGGGATCCCTGAGCCCTGATCCTTCCCTACCTCCACCCAACAAGTGCCTGCAATTGATCAAGGAGGGGTTGGTTTGGTTTGTTTTTTGGTTTTTTTTTTTTTTTGTTTTTGTTTTTTTTGTAAACGGGGTTTAATGCAAATAGGATCAATGAATGGGGGCTGACGTTACTGCAAGCTGCTCAGTTTAGTCCAATTTGCCCCAGAAATGTGCCCCATGCACAGCTCCACTAGGGCTCACACCAGTAGGTACCAGTAAAACTGTGATGCCTTCTTCCCCTCTCCCAGCTGATGTCAGATTCTGAGTTGTCCAGATCCAAGGTCTCCCTGCATGCAGATTCAGGGTGTGGATCACCCTCGCATAGGAGGAACATCCTGATTTGAAACTCTCATGTGCTTGGACACTGGGGTGACCACACTGCTTCCTGCTTGTCACCAGGTTTCTACCCCCTGACCCTGCCCAGCCCTCAAACAGGTTTTCCAAAGGATTTTTTTCTGCCACAAGGCCTGGCCTTTTGGGCCACCTACCCAGACAAGGCTCCTGACCTGGCTGCAGGTTGGACCTGACCCTACCTTCCCATCTTTTTGCCAGGCTAAGATGCCTCTGGGTGTTCTTTGCCTGCCTCCCTTTCTCATTCACTGCTCCCCAGAGGACAATAAGCACTTTAGAAAACGCTTTAGGGATGCTCCACAAGGATAAAACAAGGAAACCCAGAGACAACAACCTAATCAGCAAACAGCTGAGCCAGGGATAAATTCACATGGAAAGTCTGTGTTTGTTTATTACTAATGGGTAACAGAGATGATAACCTTTTAATCCAAAACCATAATGAAATATGCATATTTGTTAATGTGCAACTATAAAATGCAAATCTTGCAACACAATGGAGAAGGGCAAAGAAAGTACTCAGCACCAATACTAATTTATTCCTTTGGCTTCAGACATTTATTCAAATTGAGTTGTGTATGTAATATAAAGTCAAATGAATATGTAATTGTAATGTATATGTATAAACATTTTCATCTCAAATATGCAAACTGTTTATCATAATAGCAAGTAATACATATTTTGCCGAATAAAAGGTTACCTATTAAAATATTTTTACACTCTTCCCACCCCAAGCTTTTGTGCTCTCTGTAAAAGCTCTATTAACATAGAGACAATTTCTGATTTTCCCTTTTGAGTCACGCTACCCAAATTCAAAAGATTTAAAGTATTAACAAAGTAGAATCAGAAAGACTTTTACATGAAGATTTTCTCTCTCACTCTTCTCTTTTCCAAGCTACACAGAAATTGCTCTCCTAAATATCAATTTAAAACATTGGCTAAAAAGCTGAGCAATTTTCCCCTTCTATTTCCAGCCCCCAAAGAAACAGCTTTCCCCTGTTGCTGTTGGAGTAACTACATATTCATCTACATATTCATGCAGTAACAACTCAGCTCAACTCAGCTTTATTGCTAGTCCTGGTCACCACTGCTTTTCTAAACCATCTCTCTGGCAGTTTGGAAGCCTGAGAGCCAGAACCAGCTTCACTGTGTATGTGAGAAGATCTGAATCAAATTGTGAATATCACAAATATAAAAGAAACCAGAAAAATAAAGATTTGAGAAAAATCCTCTTTTCCTAAACCCATCAGAAATGAAATTTCATTCCGCAAATGAAAAGTTCAGGTAGTTTTCTTTCTTTTTTTCTTGGTGGGACAATCACGCTCATGATTCATAAGCTATTGAGCCATGAGGAGTATTTCTGTCTGAAATTTAGCATGCATTAATTGTCTGAAACTTGAATGCATTGACAGGAAGTCAACCACTCCATATTTCCTCTGGCTTCACTGAGCAATGGACCAGTGAAGCCAGGGCAGAGCACAAAGAATTTTGTAATCAACTTTCACCCACTGCTTCTTTTGTCTCTCCTGACTCTGCTATTCACTTTCCCACTGCTGCCATAACTCTGTGCTGCTTTTAGTCAGTCCTGCCTGGTGCATTCTGTCTTTTCTTCTCTTGTCTTCCAAACAAAACATTTCCCACCTCTTTGTGTTTTCTGACTCTCCTGAGGACCAAAGCCATGTAGCAATAACCAGAAGACAAGAGGAAATCCCATCACTATTTATAGCCTCAAATTCTATGTATTCAGGAGTTCTAGAGAAACACAAAAAGTGCTGGTGAGTAACTAAAGCTGAGTAATTTTCCATTCTCTCTTATACATACCCCTGAAAACGGAAGGAAAGATAATTTTGGTGCAGGGCTATGGCATAGTCCTGTGAAACCACTACAGGGTGTGCACAGACTTTCTCTTTCCCCACTGCCCTGAGCTACATTAACACAGCAACATGCCCAGGTCCAGTGGGTCATCCACCTCTGGCATGCAGGTTGAACTCCCTGCCCAGCCAGGAGTTATCATCCTTCCAGCTAATAGGATTGACCCCTGCAGGGTGGTTTGAGATTTCCTTGTTCAAACCTCTCCAAACTCCAAAAAGACTTTAGCAGCCAAAAGGCTCCCCAAGGCTGCCAAAACCACCACACACTCATAGACTTGGAGAGCAGCTACTACAGTTCTTGAGAAAAGAAAAATGGATCCTTTTTCTCCCTATAATTTATTTGCTCAAACCATTTACAAGGAAAGCAGCCAGAAAGCAGCGTTCTTAACCTGCTTCTCCCCACTTGCACCGTCCACAGAGACAACACTCTGCAGACAGCTTGTGTAGGAGAAGAGGTCTGTTTGCTTTTGAAGAAGGAAGGTGAAGGAGCAAGGGAGAAAAGCCAGCAGGCCAAATGAGAAGCACTCCTCTAGAAGTCTTCCATCATTTAAGACTCATAAATCATGATGCAGATTAATGAGAAATTAATGCAGTGCAGAAATTACTGGGGATGAGGCGTAGTCAGTCAGCAGCAGGAGTGCCTGTACATGAGACTGAGCAGTGAAAATCTCCAAAGAGAGAGAGGGCTCAGCAGCCTTGGACCAGTCCTTTAATGAGAAAAGACAAAGAGGTCAGCATGGGAACAAGATAGTGTGTGGCTGCATCAGGGAGACAAGGGGCACTATTTAAAAACCCTGTCAAAAGACTCTCTGGACTGACTTGTATTAAAGCCTTATTCATATCTTCTAATGAAAAATCCTCCTGCACCGAATCATAATATATAAGCCTTAAAAGAGAGAGAGAGAGTGTGTGTGCATGTGCACAAGAGCAGAGGGGAGGATATCAAAGGAGTAGAGGTTAATTTCACTATGCACCTCCTCTGTTTGGGGGAAAAAATAACACAGACAAGGAAAATAGCCTACTTTACCTCCTGTCCTTTCTCTGTGAACCTCCAGTGACATTATTTTAAACATTTAACTTTCTGATAGCAGTTAGGCTGGTCACATTTTCCCTCCATTTAGTGGCAGGTTTTGAGCGCATCATTTAGTACTGCACTGGAAGTGATGGAGCATGGGCATGATAGATTACTCCCTTCCCTGCTGCCGGGGCTTTGGGGCTAACAAGTATCCTACCACGTTGCTGGTTCAAGCACTTTGAGGCTCTCTGCAAAGCAGGGCATGCAAAGGTGGGGAGAGGGTAAAAACTGGTCTTCCTTCTTATTATTTCACATTCAAGGGAGCTGAGTACTGTCATCTTCTAAGATAAATTTTCTCTCCTCCTCCATAGAAAGTGTTCTCACTATGAGTCCAAGCCAAGAAAGTGTAAATTGAGTCCCTATGTCCCATCTATGCAGATTTGCAAAGGCAATGACAGAAACTCGTGGGAGTGATTTTGGAGACCGTGGCTGTTCCACAGCAGGTAGGGAGTCTTTATGCAAATACTGCAGTAGTACCTTCATTTACAGCTCCTGTTGGTCCCACTGCCCACAGGATGCCTGTAACCATAGCAATGGCTGTGGTGGAGGGCTCTCTGTCGTGCACAGACCAGACAGTGGCAGCTGATGGTATCAGCAGAGAGGATTATCCAGACAGGGCCAGTGTGGATGATGAGTGCATGAGGGGAGAGCACACTCACAGCCCAGGCAGATGGCAATCCATAACACTGACAGTAAGGCAGGCAGGCAGCAGTGCTCAGACACCATGGGGATGGGCATGGGAAAGGAACGGAAGGGAACAGAGGGTAAATGAGGATGGATGTTCAGCTGGCTCCAACGTGGATTCACCCAGGTGTCACGATATACCACATCTAACATAACTATACACCTCCAGTTTAACTTCTGCTTGGTCCATCCAGGTTTTCCTGCTCTGAGACAGGGCCAGAGGGAAGCTGGGATGTGGCCTCAAATGCTAAAGCATTCTAGGAGCACACTGAGGAGAACACAGGGCATTGCATTTGTACAAGTTATATCTGGGCTGGAGATGGCGCCTGTATGTGAGCATCTGAGAGCAAACCAGACACCAAAGCATGCAGATTTTGCTATAGGCAGCTCTGGACACAATATGACATCCCTGCTGACCAGTGGGTGCTAGCATCTCATGTACTCCAGCTCTTATACAGTCCCATTTTTCCTTCAGGGGGGTGGGGACCCAGGTAGAATGGAGTTTCTTTAAGCCTAGGGGCACCACAGGTCCCGTAGACAACAGGTAAGCCACACATTTGTGTAGACATCCCCTTTGACAGCTTCTTCTTATTTTAAGAGATGTAGTCTTTAATACTGCACCATCAGGTGGAACATCTTTTTTGAAAATCTGCTCACATGCACACAGGATAAAATACAAGTGGGGAAAAGGAAATCACAAAAAGGACTCTATTTATCAAAAAACAAAACAAAAACAAAAACAAAAACAAAAAAAACCAAAAAAACAATGGCTCAATAGTGGCAGTGAAATAGAGATATTGTTACTTAGCGATAATAAGGGAAAAAAACCATTGTCAAAATGATAAGGCCATTTCTGTTGTCTCCCCAAGTGATAATATCTCTGCTACCACTAGTGCCTGAGTATTGTTAGGATATTTCATGGCAAGTGTTAGACAGAATAAGTTATTCACTGAGCCCACAGCAAACTCCAAAGCCTCCAACTTCACCTCCCCCCATATCCCTGTTCACACAACAGCATCCTCTTTAATACCTTTGCAGCAGTGATTTCTATTCCCCATGGCTTTTCATCTGCTTCTGTTTAAATAGAACACTGCTACTGAGTTGGTTGACAAGGTACCTTTCACTGATAAGTAGCCCAACTTTCTCTAGCTACAGGTCATCAGAAAGCCAGACTATCACATCTCAAAAAATGTAGGCGATGCTGGTAAAAGTGCCAGTGAAATGAGTTAGGGTAAAGGAAAAAAAAAATAAAAAAAGAAAAAAAAAAAAAGTAATAACATTGTAACAGGAATACAGAGAGCAGCTGAAAATCTGAAAATCTCTGGCAGATGCTCTGTTGTTCTTGTAGAGTCTGAAGATAAAATTTACCCACTCAGGAGCAGAGATTGTGCCCTTGTAGGGCTGTGGCACAAAGGCACCTTCAGTGGAGCTTTAATTCTCTCATTGCAGCGGGAGAAGAGCCAGACCCATGGAAGTCCCAGCCCCAGAGCAGCTCCAGCCCCAGGGCAGCTCCAGCTGCTCCAGTCCCAAGCAGGAGGGGACAGCAGAAGCTCAGTACTGCCCAGCCAGTCACCTCTGTACAGCAGTAAACAGAAAGGGAGTGAAGAGAGGGAGAAAGTCTCATGCAGAGGACAAATATTCCTCTTTTGTTAAGTACAGTTTCCTTTTCTATATATATCATCAACATCACCACCAGCTGATGGAAACCACAGGGTCCCTGTTGCCCACAGCACTGGTTCTGTAGAGGCTTTTTTATCTTGCAGACCATCAAGAAAAAGAAACAAGGATTGTCAGAACAGTGCAAGGAAGGTTTAAACCACCACAGAGGAGCCTCTCCGAGCAGAGGTTGTGTGCTGCCCACTCCAGCCTTGAGAAACTCTGCAGGTCTAGGAGTCACTGCTTGGAAAAACATGCTTTCCAATAACTCCTGCAGGAGGGAGAGCAAGCAAACCTATCCAGGAAAAAATATTCAGACTAATAAATCTATCAGCAACCTCATCCCCTCCAGGGAACAAGGATCATGATTTTGTACTGGGTTACACATCAATGTCCACAGTTTTTGGGACCAGAAGCCTGTTTTCTGCCTCTGTTCTGGGAGCCAGCATTCTACCCGGGGTTGTGTCTTAGTAGGAATGGCACAGGGAAAATACAGTGCCAGGCAAGAGACACACAGTTCCTTGTTTCATATGCCATTCCTTAAATCTGGGATGGCATAGTGTACTGGGGACTTCCTTCCAATTCTGGAAAAAGGCCTGTTTTCCAGAATTGTCCTAGCTACTGAAGACACTGTCTAATTTTTAAGCACAACTTATAGCTATTCAATAAGGAAATTTCCATGTCTTGGAAGAGAAAATTGCTCAAATTATAAACTTTTGTTACTCAATATTCATGAATACCTGTTGCTCATATTCAAGGAAAAATAAAAAAAAAATAAACAACCCAATAACAAAAAATCCTCAAAAAAGGAGCAATTCAAACACAGAGTCATCTTCCTCACTTTTCTGTACTGTGGTTGAACCTAAGGAAACCGAGTTTTCTCAAAACTGGATCTTTGCCCTGTCCTCTGCAAAAACATGAGCAGCCCCAGGCAAGTAAAATGCAGATTTTAGCTGGATGGGCAGGGTGCAGCCAGCACTGGGGCTGGGACATGGCAGTCCATCACCCACACAGCACACATGGCTCCAGAGAGAGGACTGTGCCTGCCCACCTGGCAGAGCCATGATAAATGTTTACAAATTATCTCCTCAAATGCTTTCACCCCTTTCTTTGGAGACAGCTAGTAATGTTTCAAAAAATAAATGAATAAACAACAAGATAAGCATCCTGCAAGCTCCCCATGGAAGGTGACATGGGAAGCTTCAGCAGCAAAGGCTGTGGAAGAAACAGCCTAGAGAAGGTCTGTGGTTTTTT
>VWZN01003785.1:142929-175185 GCA_013396955.1 Regulus satrapa | reverse complement strand
AAAAAAAAAAAAAAGCTGAAGTTCCTGCCCATAACTTCTGAAACAGACATTTCAAAGTTCAACATCCAGTCTGTTTTCAATTTTTCCTTCAAATACTAGAAGTGATTGCACCACATTATGGACTAATCGCTTGTCAAACTTAATTTCTTAAGATGAGGTTGCTTTAAAGCCAAGTGAATGAAAAGGAAAAAATACCCTGTCCAAACCCACTAAATTGTTATTTTTGTGCTTGTATAGTTACCTGAAAATTTGAGTTTTTCTTTAATCTTTTGGTTTAGCTATATGGCAAACACATTGCTGTCAGTCTAGGGCATTATATTTGGTCTTCCAGCAGGTCTTCATATTTAAACTGTAATGAAATTAATTTTATTAAAGTTGCATAAAGTCCAGCAAGGGGAAAAGTCCTTATTACTGAAGATCAAACAGAGACTTTTTTTTTTTTTTTTTTTTTTACTTGAAGTGTCTGCACTATCTGTTGGGACAAGGCTTCTCACTTTAGCTGTATTGTGGCCCACCTGAAGGTCTCAGAGACATAAAGGCTTATTAATGCTCTTCAGTCGTAGGAAGGGGCCTCACCAGCAGGGGCCTACTAGCTAGGATATGACATCTGTGGAGGCAATCTAAACTCTTCAACTCTCCCAATTAGACAGGTAGGCTTGCTTGGTTTTTTGTTTTGGTTTGGTTTTTGTTTTGGTTTTTTTTGGTTTTTTTTTTAAGCTGCTTAAGAAAACACAAAGCAAGAAAAATATTTGAGTGGAAACATCACTATCTAAAAGAAAGTTACTTTGGATAAATGCCAAAAAGAGAGGCAAATAAAAATTAAGATTGTCTGTGAACCAGTGGAAAACCTTTTGAAGTAACTATAATCATTCTTGATGTATTATCAGAGAGACCAAGTCCAGCTCTGATCTGCTAGTGTTTTTCATCTGCAGTTTCCAGCATGCTTTATAGCTTGCCTCTGCCTCCTTTCTTAAAGGAAAGCAGAAGAGAAATTTGTTATGGCTGAGTGCCTCGGGTCACATAGCCAGCCAGTGACTGGCAGAGATACCAAGTCTGCTGCCTCCCAGAAGCAGTCTAATTTATTGATTTTCCTCATGTGGGTGTAGACTGTTGCTAATGAGAAGAAAGAACAGTGAACAAAAATGATTCCCAGCTCCTACCATCTACCAGAAACATCCAACCAATTTTGTCAATGGCTAATTTTCCCCAAAGTCTCTCTCATTTCCACTTTGCATTCCCTGGCTGGCTCAATCCTCTCTCCTCACCAGTGATTTCACTACCCTACATTGTGCTGAGGATAATATCATCCCTTTCTGGAGACAGAGGTTGAAATATTTGAGGAACAGGATGTTTCTGAAACTATAAGAAAACTTGTAAAATACATGGTTATTTGTGGAAACTATCATCAGTAAACAAGTCACCAGCCAAGAGTTTTCAATTTCTAGTTAAGACATGTCAACATGGCCTGCAATAAAGGCTTGAGGAAATTTTTTTGGTCTTCTTCCAACTTAAGCTGATAAGTGATAACACAGTGGTTTTACAGCACACACGTCAACCCATGCACAGTGAGATAAAAGTTTTGCTCTCATGTTGACATACCAGAGCAAATGACTGGAAACTCTTCTGAAGTCTCTTGCTAAACCCTCACTTTTCCTTTGTGTGTGTTTGGTTTTGTGTGCGGGGGGGAGCTGAGGGAGGGGAGCATTACTGGTCCCTCCTCCAATGCACTGAAAACTCTCTTCTCAGAGCCTCCAAAGAGGCTTTAAAAGTGGCTGAAGAGGGTTTGGCATTTGGCCCTGGTAAAGGGGAGAATGGTGCCCGTTCATTTCTGCATTCATTCAGGTTTCCCACCTTTGTGGGGGCCAGTACAGTTTTCATGTGGATGCATTGATGCTGGTGCCTAGGCTTTGAGCAGCTTAGTAGCAGGATTTGAGAGTGGAGGGTTGCAATAGGAAGGGCAGTGAATGAAGCTGAAACATGGTGTGTCCACAAATAAATGTGACCGTTCCCCTCCCCCTGCCCTCTCCCTTTTCTCTTTCAATGCACACAAGCGCTGATGTTAATAGAGCTGACTTCAGAAAGGCAGCAATCACAGCAAGCATGAAGGTTTGGGTATTAGCTTGGAAATAAGATGAACAAATAGCCTTGGGAAACTGCTTGCCTGCTATCTCTCCAACCACAGCCCCTTGCTTCTCTAGGAATTAGTGCTCCTCCTGCAGATTGGTTACACCACTGAACTTGTTTTCCCTCTCTGTCTCAAACCCATGCTAGTCTCTGTGGTTCTGCAGTGCTCTTCAGGGCCTTGATGTCCAGGGCAGACCTCAGACACCTCCTGAGTCCCCAACCAGAGCCAACCTAGTTCTTCCCTTATCCCTGCACTGCGCTGCTCTTGAGGAAAGCAGGGCCACAGGCAGTGCAGGAGCATATTTCTGCTGCAGGTCTCCAGGGTGGACAGTCAGGGATGTAGGTCTCACTGTAGGAGATACCTGTCCCTCGTGATGTGAACACATCCAGGACCTGTTTCCTCTCGGCTGGGTGCCTCTGCAGCCAAACACTGGGAAACACGAGATAATGGGCTCTCAGGTGGAATTTGTGCTGGCTGCATCCAGCCCATTGTCCACAGAAGCTCTGTATTTTTTCAGAAGAGATGCAGGAAATAAGGGATGATTCTCCATTGTTCTGCACTTTTCTGGCAATAGAAATGGAAAATATTGTCATCCAAGCCAAGAGCTGCTCAACACTTTTGGGAATAGGGAGATGTAAAAGTTGTCTGCCAGCTGCCTTATCCCTTCTTCCTGCTCTTTAGTCAATGGATGGGATTTCTTGTGCAGCCAACAATTGGGTGCCTCACCTGCATCTGCTCTCAGCCATGCAGTGCAGTCCTCTGCACAGCACTGACTTCCCTGTGAGCTGCCTTGGGGAGCTAAACAAGCAGAGAGTTACTAACTTCTGCAGGACTGCTTCAATTGCACTGTGCTGGAGTTTTCCCTCCATGAATCAATAGGCTGCAGGAGGTCTCTGATCTGCGTGTGTGTGTGATAACAAGTGGTCAGCACAGAAGCACTGCCCATCCTGCTCCCCTCCACAACTCCTCTGGGAGGCCCATACTACTGAAATGGCTGAGAGTCATGTTGGAAGACAGAAAGTAGAACAGCCTCTAAGCCAGTAGCTTAAAACTTTTCAGGCTCTCAAGTACAGAATCATTAAGGTTGGAAAAGGCCTCCAGGGTCATTGAGTCCAACTTTTGACCAAGTATTCAGATAAAGGAAATACCAGCAACCAGATAGCATCAGAGAGGAATTACCCTGGAGAAATCAAAACTTGGAAGGTGGATCAATGGCAGCAGCTCCCATCTTCAGCAAGGATACATCCTCTGAACCAACTTATTCACCTGTGCGGGAAAACTGGTTCTCAAAAGGCTGGTGTAAAAGGATAGGGAGGGTGGAGATTCTCTTTGTATGAACATCCTGCTTTAGGGTGACAGAAACACCCATTAGCTTCAAAGCCTGGGTTGTTTGTGTCTTCCTTTGAGAGAAGAGAGCCCCAAGGAAGCATCTGTATTTACAATGCTCCAGAGGGACATTCTGTACTGAGTAGAGGATCAGCAGGCCAGGAACTAGCTTCCCTGCTCATGCCAGCACTTTAGTTAGGGGAGGCTGGGTCCTGTGTGGGAAGGGCAGTTCCTGGGCCATTTGTGAAGGGATTTAGAAAAGTTGCCACAAATACATTGCAATGAATAATCCCCTGCTACATCACAGATGACTGGGGGGGAGAGGGAGACTTACATTTAAGTTGATACCTAATAGGTCTTTTCAACCTCTGATTTCTATGATGTACCGTACAGAAAACAACAAGCAGCAGCTAAAATCAATGCACCGCCAGAGCCAAGTGTAGAGGTTTTAATCAATCTGAGAAGCTGTTTATTGTGAGGATCCAACAAAGCCACAGAGATTATCATTACTATACATGAAATGGGGGCAGGGAAAGCAAAAGGGAAGCATTGAGCATTGTAGGGACTGAAAAAATGTACCTACTGCTTCTGTACCTGTCAGACTTATTAGTGGCATAGCAAGAGTAAATAACTTGGGGAGGGGTGTGGAGAGAGGGGATCATTAAGTCCCAAGTATTGATCAATGCTGGGCTTAGAACAGGAATAGATTTTGACTACCTGTGCTTAGAAAGAAAAGCTCAGCCCCCAAAGAAAATGATGTTTTCCACTGTCACATCTGGGTGAAACATTGAGGAGCTGTGAACAGACTGTCTTGTGACTGAAGGGATGGTGTCTATGAAGGCAGATCTTCAGGACTTGGAAAAATCAATAAATAAATATCCTGCACACCTATCTCCTTTACAAGTCAGACCTGGCCATTCCTCTTTCCCTCAGCAAGGTTTAAAGAGGATGGAGGGCGGAAAATGCCAACAAGAGGGAGCAAACAGTTGCTGCACATGGTGCAGAGATGGGTGCCTTCGCTCCTGCTTCTGGACAAAAGCCACCTCTGACTCCAGAAAGGGTATCTTGTCTTTGCTTCTTCACACACACTAGATGCCCTGGTCTAAGTACTTCTAGCAACTTTAAAGTTAAAATTGGATCCAACTTCCGAGTCTGGACCAGTTTTCTTCTGAATGTAGAACAATAGGGGCCTTCAGGCTCAGGCAAGAGCAATTGCTCTGTTGTGTTGGTGGTGACAGAAGTAGCTCTGATGTTGAACAGCAAGGAATTGTAGTTCATAAGTGATGGCCTTGCAAAGTATATTGGTGCATCTCAATATGATTACCAAGTAGATGGCAATTAAACTTCAGCAATTTCAGGAACACAATAATTTTCATTAAACAATATTTGGAGGGGTTGTAGAGGTAACGGAAGGAACTACATAATCTAATAGACCTCTGAAAGACCTTTTCCATCTTCATCTTCTTTAATGTTCTAAATGTAAAAACTGAGCAGAACCATCACTCCAAGCAATAAGGAAAAATGCACATTGTAGCAGATGTTCACAGCTGCCCAGAAGAAAATGAGAGGATAGTTCTCTGTCAGTTCTCTGTCCCACCAGGAGAAACCCAGGGTTTCTGTACCTTCCCTGGCTCCCAATTCCTTCAGACATTTCAGTCTCTTCTGTTAGGACAAAATCTTCCTTCTTGCTGCCACACCCAGCTCAGGATTGCAGCTGCTGAAGTGGCTGCATAGGGACAGGGACACTGAACAATATCAAACATATGACACAGCCCCAAGCCTGGCCTGGTGGTTCTGATCTTCCCTTTCCATCCCCACACAACTCAAAAGCCACAGCAGGTGTGGCCAACCTGACTTTCAACTGACAAAGGTCAGCATGGGTTCAGGGCTTTTTCACCACCAGATTTTTTCCAGAAATGTGCTGTCCCCACACAGCCTTTCAGCTCCAGCACTTACTGTTATTGATTTTATTGATTGATATTGTTATTGCTACTACTGTGTTTTTGATATCCAAGAGGTCATGTTTAAAACTCACATGGACATGGTTGTGGGGCAGAGCTGTCTCTCAGTGACCACTTCCTTGTCTACCTTACTGCAGGGCAGGATTTCAATTCCCTGTACACAAACTATTTGAGAAAGCCATGACTGAATCCCCATTCACGAAATTCCAGACAATACAGTGCAACAAGAGCCAATTTTTTGCTGCTCTTTAGCCATGTCCCAGTTTACATCAGCATCCCTGCATTTTGCATCCCCCTTTTCATTCCAAAACTTTTAGTGCTGTGACCATGAGAAATAAACATGCAGAACAAGCACCCAAGAGCCACACAGAGGAGAAAACCCAAACAAAACATTCATTAATCTCTCGTTAATGTATCTTTTCCCCTTTCCCTCCCCATAAGAGGAGATGGTGGGGGCTGGCAAGGGGGAGGGGCGATCCCAGCAGAGCAGCCTAACTATAAAAATATGAGTGCAGTTGCTAAAAGCCCAATCTATTTTCAAATGATGTGCTCTAATGGAATGTTGCTGTACATCTTTTGATGAGACAGGAGTCTATTTAAAAAGACAGGCGCTTTCGAATGTGCTTTTAAACCCCGTCTGTCAATTAGAACAACATCAAGGGTTCAGTGGCTGGGAAAAAAGATGACAGTAATGAAAAGCTGGGAGGGCAGCAGAAGAAAAGAAAGATAAAGACAAAAAAAAAGGTGGGGGAAAAGAAAAGACAGGAGGAAAAGAAAAAAGACATATTAAAAAAAAAAAAAAAAAGAAAGAAAAAGGAAGTGAAAGGGCAGAATAAAGACTTATAAAGAATACCAGACAATAAAGATTCATGAAACAAGATTGCACTCTTTTACCCCCAAAATTGTATATTTATTCATTGCCAAGAAGGATGCTGAGTACAGAGAAAGCAGAAAATACAATGCCTCTTAAAATCTGATTCTCTGAGTTACTCAGCATCTCTAAGTAAGGGAGAAGAAAGTGTTGCTCAGCCTTTCCATGGATGGATCCCATGCTGGGACCTCTCCCTGCAGCTCTGCTATGAACCTGAGCAAAGTAGGAAGATAATTTAATCTTTGAGAGGCACTAAAGTTAGGATCACTGTAGGAAAAAGTCCATGAGGAAATTTATAACTGGTATTAAGTGCAGGATGCAGAGAGCAGTAAATAAGTCACAAGGCCACAAAGCGAACATGGCAGGACAAAAACACTTTGGGCTGGGTTCTCCCCAAGGAAATGGCATCTCACCTGCATACTGGAGGTGTCAAGAAAGGTGGAGGTGGAGACCTCTGCATAAGAGGTGAGTACTGTGCAAAGAATGGAAAAATCATATGTGTTTTTGGTTTGGTCTCACAAGCCCAGTATGCAAGATTCGGAGGTCTGAACACTCCCATAAAACTCAGTGACAGAGTTTCTGTGCCTCAGTCCCCTCTGGTGCAGTCAGCTCTGACAGGCAGGGTGTCCTGGTGCTCCCCTGTAGCAGGGAGTCCCTATCCACGCCACACCGTGGTACCTGAAGCAGCTGCTGTCCTGCAGGAGGAGCAGAGGTTTGGCAGAACAAGCTGTATTTCACACCTTTTGCTCTGGAAAGAACATATGCACTTGCCAAGAGGCAGTCCTGAGCTCTTACTCATATTGCTGGGATTTAGAGACTTTTGTTTTGTTCGTTTCTACGGCTACACATTGTTTATGGCCTCTGTTGCAGCGAGCCTTAAAAAGTCATAACATTTAACATATCCAGCTCCTCGAGAAACTAAATAAATCCTCTTCATCAGTTCCCTTTGCTGCTTGTGGAGCTGTTGATGAAAGGCAGTGCACTATTTCTCCAGGTTTAATTGCAGGCCCTCACTCAGGTTAGAGCAGAGCAGGAAGCCATGGGCAGGGTTAATGCTACAGCTGGATGCCTGGCAGGAGCCCACGGGCACCCTGGGCTGTGCTGAGCTCTCTACAAAGGCACAACCTAAGGGTGAAGATAAGTTAAAGCAGCGTGATGAGGAATCCTCTCTCCAGATTAGACCCAAGTGAATTTACACACCTTAATGAGAAAAACTGGAGGTTTTCGGTATATTTTCTCACCTGATGTTTGAAGAAAGGGATGTGAAATATCTCTCTCATGTGGCAATGTAATTAGGCAGTGTAATCTGCAGGGAGTGAGGTAAAAAAGCAGCATTACTTGAAATACTTCATATTTTTACATCATCTACTGATGTATGGTAACTTGTTGCCTATGCTGGTAACTTCCTTATAGATTTCTGTCCTATTTCTGGACAAAACAGTGCTTGTTTAGCCAAGAAAGTTAGACAGGAGAATCAAGAGCCCCAAAGGCTCTTTTATGCAGCTCCCTCAGGCATTACTCCATATATATAATAAAAAATACTACATGGAAACAATGGCAGAGCTGCCTGGTGCAGGAACTTCATGGCCACAAAAATATGAACCTCTTATCAGGCCTTGGCATCCACAGGCACTCTTTTGAGTTCAGTAAAGGCTTCCCTGTCAGCCCTTATTTTCCAGGGTGAATGTACTGGTTTAGGATAAATAAATAAATAGAGCTCCCTTGCACAGAGGCTGGTCAATATTTGCTGCCTCTGAAGCAGACCAATCAGTGTCCCCATCCCTTGAGGACCAGGCATCACTGGGAGTGCAGAGAGGGTTTGGTGTGGGCATAGGATCACCCCAAAGCTCCCATTTGTGCTCAGCAGCACCAGAGAAACCGTGTCTGGAGGCACAATTCTTAGGGTTTGGGGGGCTGGGGTGGGTCAGGGATCCCCTCTCTGTCAGTCCTCTTATCTCCACATGTTGAGAGACACCCTCCCCTCTTTGGAGAATAAATGCACTGTGGAGTGTGAGGTTCTTAGAGACTGTCAAAGACAGGTCTATGCAAGAATCTCCACCAAGCAGGTATGTTTAAGCAGTCACCACTCAGATCTTCAGTCATCATTACCCAGGGAAACCAGCTGCTCTTCTGCTATTTATGATCTCCCCCTTAAATCTACCCTCCCTATGACTCAACCCACAGCCTTTAAAGTGTGCAGTGTATTGACATTTATATAGTACATTTCATACACTTCCTCTCAAAGCTTTTTACAAAGCCATGAATTACATACCTGTCACCCACTGAATTCATTCATCCAAAAAAGCAGCAGTCATTACGCACTCAGCAATGAGCCTCATAACACTGCCAGCCATTGAGTTTGTATATGTGTGCACCAAAGAGATAAAGTTACTTTAATGCCATCTCTTCTTTTAATGCAACGGGGAGCAAGGGAGGGGAAGGATGAGGAGAGGGGGAGTAAATGATGGGTGGGAGGTCTGGGTCTTTCTCCATACCTAGATCTAGAGATGTAGCATATATTAACTGCTTAAGAGGCTGCAGCTGCAGGGAGGTAATTGTGTGAGTGGCAAGGTGCCTCCACCCTGGTCTATAGCAGAGATATTAAAACAATTGAATGCTTTGCATTTGTTTTGCTCTTTTCATTCTGGGATCCCAAAGTTCTTTTTAGACAGTAATTAATTCTCACTAAAGAAAAAAAGTATGACAACACCACCACGACTTTGGACCTGTTCTCATTTTAGAGATGGAAGTAATCACAGGTTTACAAATTTTCTGCAAGCTGCAGAAAGAATTAATAGCAGAAATAAACCCTGCCATCTTGGTTCCCAGCTCACTGGTCCACCTCATACACTCACCTCCTTTTCATCTACTCCTATAAACCCTGTGTCTTTTTAATCAGTATTCCAGTGGGATGGCTTTCACTGCTGGAAAAGGCTGCCTTAACTTTCGTCTCAATGAACCAAACATATGCACGGCATCTAATTAATATCTCTGAACTTGATTGCAGGCATGAAAAAAAAAACCTTTCTCCAGATTCCAGTGATTTTAGGATGTATTTTCCACCAGCCCTGTGAAGCCCATCTGTGTTGAGGGACTGGAAATGATCAGTTCAAAGACAAAAAGACTGAACTCAATCTGCTGCATCCTGCACAAGCCCTGGATTCCCCTGAATGGACTAAACCCTGTGGTGTGCTGCTTTTGAACCAGCTTTTACCCAACATTAACCCTAATTCCTCCTCCCCATACTCCCCATACTGCTGCAAGGACATTTTTGATTGCAGGATTCAACAGATTCAGATTTTGATAGTCCAAAGCCTATCCCAAATCTCAGTGGAAAAGGGCTACTCCTGTCCAGAGCAGATGAAGAAGAATTGGGAGGGGACACAGTATAAATCTTCCCTTAAGAGATTTTTTTAGTTGATGGACTGAAATTGAACTGTCGTAATGTGACAGCTCCTGGTTGCACTTGAACTTTCCAATTTCAGAAGAATTCAAAAGCAGGGCTGAAAGAGAGAAGTCACTAAACTGGGGAAATTAGTAAAAAGGGTTTTTTTTTTTCTTCATTTTGGTAGTCCTAATCTGGCTTTAATAAGAGGAAATCCTTCTTCAACACCCAGGACACCAAATACATGAAAGGTGATGCTCTGGAAGAAGAAAGAGCAGAAAACAAGGTGTGACAATAGAAATGCTCTCTTGCTGAAAGCTACTACCACTTTCTTCTTTCCTGTTCCAAGAGAAGACAAGAGGAAAATGGTCTCTTTTTTCCCCTAGTGTTTACCTTCAAGTGGTATTTCAAACTCATTTCCAATAGATGAATTTATTTTAGAAAGGTTGTAAGAGATTCACCTTCACCAAAAAACCAGTCTGGAAAATTTCTGAAAAACCACTGTCAAAATATGATCAGCTCATGATTTCCAGTCCATGAACCATATTCTGGACTGTTCTGTCAGTGGTTGGAAAGAAGGAGCCCATGTCAGCACCAGATGCTCATAAAAACTGCCTTTGCCCAAATTCTTCTCAGTTCTCTTACCAATTACTGAAGTCACCAATGAGGAAAGTCATCCAGATTATCAAATGACCATGAAAATTTCTACTCAGGAATGAAGGAACCTCAATAGCAACTCTGGTTTGTGTTTTCTAAGCATCTCCTTGCTCAGGACACAACTTGCCAGGCACTGACAGCTTCCAGGTGACACTGCCACTCAGCTCATGATGAGTGGTTAGACAGACAGAAAGGGAATACACAGATCCTTATTTGCACCCCATCCAGCATATCATTGCCTGCAGTGAGGTGTCATCAGTCACTTCAGAGGGGTTTCTACTCCCTATGCCAGGTACAGGAAGCAAGTGCAGGTCATTTGAGGCCTTGCTGTGGTAGACACTGACACAGATTGTGTAGAGCTGCACTGGTAACAGAAAAAGAAAATTCAGTAGAAATCACAGACCCTTTATAGAGTAATCTACTGCCACACGTGGGGATGACTCAAACCCACAGAGCTTATAAACCCATTTGTAAACAGTGTGTGGTTTAGCAATGACAGCCTCTTTCTTAATTTAAATCATTAATTTAATAGCATATATGTAAGTTAAATTAATAACACTAATTCAATGGTAATAATGTAACTTAAACATACGTCTCTGTGTCTTTCTCGTCCAGGCTCTGGCCAAAGCACTGAAGGGTGCCACACCAATATGCAGAGTGTGCTTAAAAGGCTGGGAAATTAATCTGGGAGTCAAATATGTCAATCACCAAATGGCCCCTCTTCAAAACCCAAAAGCCTGCGGGGAACAGGCAGGATCCAAATCACTGACCCTCATGTACCATTCAGAAGCAGCAATACCTGTCTGTCAAAAGGGCTTCCCTCTGTCTGCATTGGCTAAAATATACAAATGTGGAATTCTCTTTGCCTCTGTTTTCACCAAATCCCAGTTCTCAAGGGGGTTTAAATATGTTCTCTCAATTGGAGATATATTCAAAAATCCCTCTACAAATGGCAAAATAGAATATAAAACAACAAAAAGGGCATTGCTCTAAGTCTAGCTAGATTGCAGTTATTATGAAAAAAGATATTTTACATTTCTTTAGTAAATTCCACAGTAAAGCATTTAGCAGCCTACTGCAATATGTTGGATCATATGCTTAAGACCCACTAATTTAAATGAAAAATAGAGATAGGCATTTACATCTCCTATATATTCCACCTCTCCCTTCCCAGCACACATCCTTGCAGACTCTTGCATGCACGTGGAAATTCCTTTGGCTACGTGATGGTTTCTGTGGTTGTACTGCTGAGCTGGTTGTTTGGAAAGACCAATGCATTCCATTGGCAGACAAGAAGAATGAGATCTCAAACTTGAAATGAAGGGAAAAAATAGAGAAGAAACCCCATTTTTATTCACAGGGTGCAGAGAGAAGACCTATCAACCATGCCTAGAAGGGAAACCACAATTTATCGGAGAGTCAAGGTGCTCAGGGCATTAAATTTTGCATCCTATTAGAGATAAATGCTGTAGAGAGAGTCCCCATCCTCTGCCAGGCCTCTTATCTCAGCCATAACCAGAATTCCAGCTGTTACATCCATGGATGGTGCCATTGGGGCATTCCTCAAAGCCTGTCTCCTATTTCAGATCAGGCTAATCCCACCTGTGAGTGCACTGTACCCAGTGAGCCACAAAGGAGGAAGCTGCTGCATGAGGCTTCTTGTGCTGCAGACAAGGGCAGAATGGACTGAAAACCGTAGGAAATTTAAACCAGTTCCAGTTTACAGTGATGTCAAACCACAGGAAATGGAAGCAGAAAGTGGAGATTTATGAAAAAAGTGGCAGAAGTCATTACTATGTGTGCAGTATTGATTGAAGAAGATCGTGTTGCCCCCAAATCGAAATGGCTTTTACGTGTTTGGGCCCATCCTGACAAAAACACTTTCTTCTCTGTTGACGAGGCCATGTTGCCATGGAGATGCAGGGCTGGATGCTTGGCAAAAGCACGTTTCGATAAGGCAGGTCTAATGGATATATTTTCACAACATTCACAGTTCCTTTCTGCTCATTTTCTCCTGAGCAGACTTGTCCACTTCTTCCATTTTGCCACTTGATGAAAAAATATCTTTTTAATCTTTTAATTTAGCTTAGATTTCCCTCCCTCCAGCACCAGAGCTTGCCAATTAAACTACTTATCTGAGATGCTCCACACCAAGTCCAAGTGCTTGCTTTTCATTATCAGCTTGGGTGGCTTGTTTTCAGCCTCCCTGCTCCATGTCTGAACCTCTTTGCTGCTTGCTATATGTTGTAGATGTTGTGATACGAGATGTGAGCTTAGAGTTTCATGCCACTGGAAGAGGCCATAGTTCAGCTTTTAGTTAAGGCAGCCCTTCTGAAGTCCTTAGGACAACAAAACAGCCAACAATATTGTGGTGGCTGGCACATGTCTTGGAGCACAGGCTGAAGCTGTCTGGGCCAAAAGCAGGGATAATAATAGAGTGGCACCTAGAAGAGAGGCAGAGTTTAGTTAAGTGTGTTTAATTCTGTGTGTTCTTCTGCTTAATTCTTTTTACTATAACCAAATTCAAGTCTCTTTTAAACTAATTTGAAATAAAGAACAATATCTGTGTTTATGCAGGTACACAAATTCAAGTATACCTATGCACAGATAAGTAACTTCACATCCGGTTCCACTCAAACATCTTTTCNTTTTTTGGTAGGGGAGGTATCTCCGGATCATCTTCTGGAATCATCTGTTTGAGTTTCTTTAGCAGGAATAACCAGTGGGCATATTACTAGAAGGGATGCTCACAAAAACAGCCTATTTGAATGGCAACAGCAGTCTGAAAGAATACTTTCAGTCAGTGAATTGAAAAACTAGATATATATTCATGCCACAAAATGCATTTATGCCATGTGGCCTCTGTGACCAATTAAAATTAGTCAATTTCTTTTGGTTTGGGGATACTCTTAATGAACTTCTCCTAGAGAAAAGAACAGACCAAGAAGTATTTGCATCAGCAAACAATTTCAAACAACCAATTAGCTGGAGAAATCAACACTGCAAGCATAGAAAATTCACAAATAAAAAAAGAGGCAAAATTCATCCAATAAATTATTCATCAGGAATTATTTGTCCAGTTTCCTTTAGATCTGGCCCAAGTTATTACTAATTAGTTATGGACACCTTTACCTACCAGGTCTGACTTGGTTGAGAAGTAGAAAAAACCATTACCCTCAGCAGTGATTTGAAGGCAGCTCCCTGAAGCTGGAAACTCAAAGCTTGCGTCACCAAGTGACTCTTACAAGCTCTCTTGTTCCAGCTGACAATAACAGAGGCCAATTTTCAATGGCAACAGTTATCAAAGAGAGGATTCATCTCTTTCCCTCCGAGCCAGGGCCAAGGCATGCTGTTGGGTCAATATTTTGGAGGCGTCATTGTTCAGCACATTCAGAACGTGCCCAAAGGACTGCAGACACCAGGGCTGTCACTCAGACATTTTACAAAGATTGGGATATATCTTTGTCCTTTTGTACATGCCAGCATTCTTGGAAAAAGAAAAGAAGAAATGAGATTTAGTATCACAGGATTCCTTGTTTCTTTGGCTTTGCATCTGCCTGGGCCGTATGTCATATAATAGGGCTTTGGCCCAGGACGTGGGCTGTGAGATGTGAGGCAAATGGGGCAAGGGAATAATCATCCAATAAGTAAATTCATTTCATCTCCTCATGCTTCAATTTTGCCATCCGCAAGACACTGCTAATGACACTTCCCCTGCTCTGAGATCTTTGGATGCAAAAACCCAGCATTAACTCTTTAAAAAGGCTAATCCTCTTTGTCTGCTTTAACCACAGAAGCATGCAAAGCTCAGTGTCAGATGTGCCTCTGCAGTGCAGAGCAGCTATAATTGGGAGCTCAGAAAGGTACAGAGGAGAAGGGGCAAAGCCAGCCAGGAGTAGGGAACTGCTTCAGCAGGGGGAGACACCAAGTAGGGTCCTGTGGATCCTGAGGGAGGGATGCGATGAGGTCTGTAGGACCATGAGAGGTGGGAAGGCAGCAGAGCAGGAGCGATTTTTCACCATGTTGCATAAAGAGTGATCTGTTAACACATTTAAAACATGTAAAACACAGTCCTTTCCACACCACTCCTAGTGACTCTGGGATTTTACCCAAGAGCTTGTTATCACCACAGATGGAACTGTTTTTTAACAGCATCCCTGACCAATCTACTGACTCTGAGAAGAATCAACAGACTTCCCCACCACTCCTATGATAAGTGTCAAATTTTGCGGGGTTTTGAGAACCTGTGCACAGTTCTGTCCTAAGCATCAGAAGATTGCAGCCACATGTCTGTAAGTGCCCTGAGTCGGAAGATATTACCGAAACTGAGAAGGCATCCTATTAAGAGGATATCTGCATCTGCACACAGCCACATGTAGCCAGTAGATGAACACAAGGCTTACTCTGGTTACCTTGCTCATCTGACTACAGCATGGGAGATCAGAGAGGAGGAGGTCTGAGTACACTATGCCTTCCTTGTAGATTTTCTCTGTGGAGTTTTCACACGGTCACGCTTCATTGATAAAATGAGTCCCAGGAAGGTTTATTTATTTTACTGCTTATTGTTTTCTCTAACAGGTGCAATCACTATAATTAGGTCTGTACAACAGCATTTTTCTTTTACTCAAATTCCTTCTGTTTTTCAGATGCTCCTGGCTATAGCACTACAGTGGTTGGTGCTTAGAGAATGAGTAAAAATGAGTTGTTTTCTTTCCCTCCTTTTTCTTCATTCATCCATTAATAAAGCTTTGGCTTTATTAAGAAAAAAACCAAACCAAAACAAACAAACAAACAAAAAAACACAACCTAACCTCCATTTCTCACAGATAATATCTTCTTTGTCTTTCTTGGGCTCAACCAAAGGTGTTACCAAATGCCCCAGCCACTTCTGATACCAGCATCTTCCTTGAAAACATAGCACAGACTCACACCAGGGACGGATGCAAGCACCAGAGCAGAGTGTAGTTAGTGTAAGAAGAAAAGGGAAAAAACAAGGCTGTCCCTACAAAACAAGGCTGTCCCTGGGGAGCCACCCAGTTTCGGCTGGAGGGGGACCAGGCAGCTCAACAGCTGACTACTCATGGCTCCTGTAGAAATAATGCTGGGGCAAAGACTGATATCCAACAGTTGAACACATGGCCATGACATATTTTCCTGCTTTAGAGGCTGTGTTTCTTTCCTTCCAACTTAATGCACACACATACATAACCCATCAGGCACATGGTGTAATACTCAATGTGTGGATGGATCCAGTTTAACCAGGAAAAAACTACCTTTTGAAGCCATATCAAACCAATGTCTTCCCTCCCAGAAAACACTGAGCTTGCCTAGAAAACAAGAGGAAAAGCATCTTTGTTGGCACTGTACAGAAATAGGATGGTTCCCTGTTATTTCCTTGCCTCATTATATGATGCGCCAAAAATGCAAATTCAAATAGTGCCTTGGAGTGGGGTCTTTCTGGAAATTATGGGGTTGAATGTTGGCAGAGGCCTCAAGGCCCAATGGGTTTGAGGCCACAAGAAGCAACATCGCACTGAGAAAATGAGGCTCTCAGGATAACAACTGGGGATGTGTGCTGCTTTCAGTCAATCAAGCCCAAACTCAGTCACGGAGTAATCAAGCTCAATTCAACTGACTTCTGCGTTATTATTGTTATTATTTATCACTTGAATTACTGGAGCACCTTGAGGAGGCAACTGAAATGAGAGCAGAGAGAGCTGCTGCTGTACAAAGATATAATGGGAGCGTGGCAGTCAGGGCGAGCACACAGGCTGCAGAGAAGAGGCTGGCAACAAGATGAAGAGAAATGGGGCTGCAATTAGGCGTTTGCAGTGTTCATCTGCTGGCCCTGAGGGGAAGATCCTGTACCCTGATTTCAGGCAGGCTGCTCAGCATCTGGCAAACTCAAGGCTCCCTCCATGGCTGGTGGAAACAGAGACAGAGTGCAAAGCTTGAGTCTGACATGGGTCCTGTGCAGAGCTGCATGGAGCAGCAGGTTCAGGCTGTCATTGCTGCACCAGCCCATCAGAGCCTTCATCTTTTCCATTCTTCCTCAGATAGGAGCTTTCTCATCTCACTAAAGTCACTGGCCACAGCTTGCTTCATCCAGCCCTTCTCTCAGCACCCAGTACTCTCAGTAGAAAAGCTGACACATCCATTGGCATGTCAGCTGGGATCTGTCCAAATGAGACAGGAGTCAAGTCCCTTCCCTCTGCCTCGCTGCTGAGCTCACACCAACTGTCATCTGTAAGTAATATGCTAGACATGTGGCTTTTTCAGTTAAAAAAAAAAAAAAAGAAATTTATTTTCTAATTACAAAAGAATATAGGATAGGAAAAAAAAAAAAAAGAAAAAGAAAGAAAGAAAGAAAGAAAAGAAATTATGACTACCAGATGGCAAATCACCATTTAGCAGGAGCAGGCAAAGAGAGGACTCAGTCAATCACAGGGTAAGTGATAAGACACCAGAGGGAACTACTGGAAAGAAAGGCAGCTCATTACACAAAGCACTAAATTATTCTTAGTGGGACTTCTCCTTCTTTTCCCCTTTCTATTTTTTATTCTAAGCCATAAAGCAAGTAATTCCACTGAGGCCCTCTTTTAAATGATTAACATTTCCATTTTAACTTTTGTTTTTGATTGTGTCCCTGCCATTAATCTTCCTGTCTTTTTCTGTGCCCTGCTGTTCACCTCATCTTCTAACTTTCTAATTCCCTTGGCCCATCCCTCGCACCCACAAATGCATCCATGAGCTTGGTTGATGGTGGGAGCCTCAGATATATCACACCAAGGTCGGGGGATGTCCCAGCACAGCATCACACAAGACCCCAGCAGCATCCTGGCTCATCAGCAGAGTCACCATCCCTCTAGAGAGGCATTTAGTCCAGAGTGCTTCATTTGCATGGATGTCCTGGGGCAATTTAGAAACCCCTGATAAAGAGATAATCCTGAGATATACCTGGCCAGCAAGTCCCTGCTTGACTGATGATATCTTAAGCTGATGATATCCAAGGCTGGCTGAGATCTCTGACTGGCTCAATTCTTTTCCATTGAGCAGCTAATTCATCAGTGGGATGAAAAGTTTTGGGCAGCACAATGTTTTCAGGCAACATCACAGCAACATCTGTCTTGGCTGTTTGAGGAGGTAGGATACAAACCACAGCTCCCTTTCCCCAGGGAAGACACTGGGGAAAAGGTGGGAGGTCAAAACAGACTGTTGTTCATTTTTGCACGTTTCTGAGTAAATAGGAAAATTGAGGGAATGTTCATTATTCACCGATATCTCTCACTGTGCCACGGGTCCCAGAAGAGCTGTGGGTTGCTGGGCTGAATTCCTGTCCTCCCTTTGATCCTGGTCTGTGCTGGGGTATTCCCAAAACCTCCTCCTCCCCGTTTTCCTCTGTTGCCAGAAAGGTGAATATTATTTTCTTCCTTTGCAAATTCCCTGTAAAACACTGCTAATGTGCAGGGAGGGCTCAGGTTTTTACAGCTGCCTCCTGGCACTGACAACGCCTGTTCTCTTCAGCAGGAAAAAGCCAGACAGGGGTGTTGCTATCCCATAAATTCGCTCTCACTGCCACTCTCCTGGCGTTGCAGGCATTTAGAGCTTGTTCATGTGTTTTAGGAGCATTAAGCAAAATACTGATAGGCAGGCATTTATTATTCGTATTTCTCTGGACTTATAGACAGAACACAGTGCTACTTGCTAATGAATTGGGCTGAAGTAAATGTGTTGGTGGCACTAATTGAAGGGAAAGGAGTGAAACTTGACCTGCCTGCCCCTCTCACCGCCCCCAGGGCTGTGGCATGGGTGTGATACTGGGAATGGTGGCAGGAGCCAAGGGCTCACGTATCAGAGGATATCCCCCTCCTTGGCTATAAAAGCAGTGTGGCTGGACCTGCACCAGAGAAAACCTGGGAAAAGGGGGTGAGGAAACCCCAGGGCCTGGCACAAAAGGACTCCCATAGAGCTTCAAGCAGCCTGCACCCTGGAGATGAGCTGTTAAAAGATGCAGGTTTGGTTTTTCTGGAAACTACACTGGCAAAAAAGAGAGGTTTCAGTCAATACATAAAATATTTTTTAACAAAATAGGAGAACTTCAGCTCTGAGCAACACAGGGGCATCTGTTAACTGTGGCAGCTTCAGAATATGGGCACTCATCAATGAAAACCAAATCTTGCACTTGAAGCAAAAACAAATTAAAATTAATTAATCAGTGGAAAACACTTCATTTGAACTGGGAAGAGCAGATGTAACTAGCAGGTCTAGGTGGACAAACAAGATAATCAAATCAATACTCACACTTTTCTTACTGGCTGGCAGCCACAGGCTACTAAGTGAGAGCAGAGGTGTGGATCTGCCTTGTTTTTATCAGCCATCAGCTGGTTCTGCAATTAAATGGAATTCAGACCTGCTGGGGGAGTTATTACCCTGTTCTTGGGTGGATTTGGTGTGCACATGGGGGGCAGCTTTCTCCTGCTGCTGGTGTCTCCTGAATTTCATCTTACTTCTGCGCAAACCTTGCTTCCTCTCTCCAAACCAGCACTGCCTGTGAAACGTGAACTGTAGGAGGGTGGTGGATACTGGAGGGATAAACCCAGTTTATGGCTGTACCAGCTAATCAGTGCCATTGTCAGCAGGAATAGCTGCAAACGAGTAGGGCCAGGTGTAGGGCTCAGTTAATAATGCTGTAATTGAGAGTAGATTATCAGGCCCTGACACAGGAGCAGGGCTGTGCAGAGATTTTCCTCTCTCTTTGTTTTTAGCTGTTTATTAAAGGCTGCTTGCATTTTGCAGATGGCAGTCAACAGGTTCACGTGCCAGAATTGTGTGTGCCCTCTGTGGGGACAGCCCCCAGTGCAGTCGTGGTTTCTGTGAGTGCTTCCCTAATGGATTTCCCATGGAAAATGCCCAATATATACAGGAAGAGTGCAGTGTCCACATTCCTATCCACCTGGCCCTGGGGGCATGTTGTGTCCTGAGGGCTGAAAACTGCTGGAGTCAGTTACAGACACCCTGTGAAATTTGGGCTCTAATATTTGAAAAGCAGGAATCAGAAGCTGGGAGTTTCCTTCTCTCTTACTAGAGATTCCAGCTATCTCAGCTGAAGAGACAGACTTTTATTTTCTTCAATTACATTTTTACTTATAATTTGATATTTTCTTTTTTGCTAGAAGAAGCTGTCTTGGTCCTAGAACTTATTAGATACTGAGAAGACTCATAAATATGCATTGAAAACGGCTCTAAATTAATTCCAGAGCAATTCGTGATGGTTTTTGCTTTCCATGGACATTCAAGGGAAGGAGTTTTTCTAAGTGAGGCAGTAACCAAAAAAGACAAAATTTCACAGAAGTGTTGAGAGTATTTGCTAAGCCATCCCCTACCCCTCTAAGTTTCTCACTTTAAAATCACAGGCCATTTCAGTGGTGATCAGAGCAGGAAGAGTTTGTGCCATCCTGCTGGGGCCAAGAAACCTGTGGTAACACCTACATATTCCAGCCAAAAGGGGTACACTGCAGATTTCAAGTAGCACCAATGACTCATAGGTCAAACAGGTCATAGGCCTTGGAAATTCATTGGAATATAGTATATTTAATAAAAGGAGAGAAAAAAAAAATCACTAGAAAAACCAGAATGGTTCTCCCTAGACCCACACTTCATTGTTAATGAGTGCTTGGATCATCTCTCCTGTATGCTCAATGCCTTTTTATTGTCCTTGTTCTTAATTTTGCATTAGTTACACTTGAAGATTTTTGTTTAGGCAACAGAAACATGTCTTTTACCTGCAGCACTTCTGTATTCCTGGGATGAATGTGGATCTGTTTTAGAGGCTGGAAAAAAATCATTACTCTGAGATTCAGGGTCTGCTTGCTATTCCAAAAGCTCATGAAAGAAGAGAAGTTGAGTCCCAATGATCAAGATTCTGTGTGTGTGTGTGTGTGTGTGTGTGTGTGTTTGCATTCACACCTTAATGTGCATCTCAGTGATTCTGTTCCTCCCTCACCCCCCCTTCCTCCACCCAAGGTCTAATTAAAACAAGAATGCACCAGGCTGCCTCTTCCTCTGTTTCATCTCCTGATATTTTTTTGTTAAATCCACCAAGGAAATCTGAAGTCTTTGAAGTCTTGGGGTGTGTGAATAAAGATGTCACAACGGTAGACACAGGGCTTCTTAATGAGGACACAAGGTTTGATGTCGGAACACTTCAGTGCCCAAAGGAAAGAGATGCTCTCCAATAGGCCCTCCCTTTCTCTCTTTCTCTCTCTCTCTCTCTTTTTTTTTTTTTTTTTTTTTTTTTTTTTTTTTTTTTTTTTTTTTTTTTTTTTTTTTNTTTTTTGTGTGTGTCTGTTTTGCTGCAAGGGCCTAACATTTTTTTTCTTTTTTATATTTTTTATTCTGTCCCCAGCTTTCAAGGAGGAAAGGGATAAATGAGAGGAAACATAGGGAAAATGCAGTTTTACGAATCCTATTGTTGATGGCACTGTTGCTTTGTCCCATTTGGTCTCAGTATCATCTGAGGAATCAGCCCCATCCAGATTCCTACTGCCTCCCTTCCTGAGGTACCAGACCCTCTCTCTGTCTTTGTCTCTCCCCCAGCCAAACTTCTGACTCAGGGAAAGAAAGTTTGGCTTTATAAAGAGGAGAAATCAATTTAATATAACTGAGGGGAACATCTCATCCCTAGAGTAAAAACTTCATTACCACAAGCCTGGTCAGTGACAACAGCTCCAAATACTCCCTGGGACCTCGATGTGTTTGAGGTAATCTCTGTCTGCTTTGAATTCACCTCCTGGACCCTTATCCCTATTGCTTTCCCCTGTTGCATGTGAGAAGTCAGCTTGCAAGATCATGGACAAATAGAAACCATGGAAAGCTATCTCATGATTCTCCCCAGCATCTAGCCAGCAGAACAACAGGATATCATTAAGGCAGAGCTGAACATCCTCTTGAGCATGTCAGTTTTATGGTGGAGAAAGCTCCCACACTGCAGGGGAAAAAGACATTTGTCTTGTTGCTAACCTCTCAGGCAGGGTCTCACCCACACAAAGTCTTGTCACTTCGAAGCAAAGTCTCATTGTCCAATATGGGATCCCTCCTTTGAATGCTGTCCTTAGATCCAGCCACAGCATGGCCAATTTGCTCCCCGTTTATTTCCCATCACAATGGATTTCATGGTGGGCTCCCCCCATGTCCTTCCCTCCTATGGACCATTGGAGAATCTCTTTGCTCTTCTCATCATTACTCTGCAGGTTCCCATACCTCACCCTCTCAGTCTCTGATCACCTTCCACAGTACTCAGCACACTCCAGTGCAGAAGTTGAGCACATACAGTGCAATCCTCCCAGACAGAAGGGACCTTCAGTGGTAGCAATGTTGTTTTGGTGCTGTTTATGGGTGTACAGGTTCCTTCTTTCACCTCCTGGACCAGTGAGCCCCTGAAAGAAAACACTGAAGTCTCAGAAGTTCATGTCTTCCTGAGAGGTGGTGGGGAGCACTTTCTGATTTGTAGCAGAGAAAATAAAGTTTGGGGCAATGCTGAAAATCCAACCTGCTGGCTGCAGGTTTAGCTCCTGAGGATACTGCCTGTGCACTTTCTCATTAAGCTCAAGCATAGCTGGAGCTCCTGCTGCAAACCTCTGAATTTCAAACTCAGCATGAGTCACCCCTAAAGGGCTGAAATATTTAAAATATAATAATATTTTTTTCCACTCCGGAGCTAGATTTATTGACACCAAATGAACTGCATAATTTTTCAACTACAGAAAACCTGAATTTTAGGGTTGATAGTGATGATGCTGATGCTGATGATTGTTTAAAATTAAACCCTTTGCATTGACTGACCACATCTGCTCAGTTCCATCCTTCTCCAATAAGACAGAATATTTCTTCCCCACAAGGATTTCTCCTCAAAGCCTATTGTCTTCCAGCCCCCTCGGGTGATGCTAATACATTTTAATAGGGACGTGGGAGCACACTCACCTCCTCAGTTTGTACTTTGATTTAATTGTCTAGACCTGTGGGCTTTCATTCCCACCACTGAGAGATGTCTGGAGGAGGGAGGTGAGCCGTGAGCTCCCAGCCTGCCTGCAAAGGGACCTGGCACAGCAGCTGGGATGGAGGTCCCAGGTTACAAAATACCTGTGCAAGGGCAAGCTGGCTGGTCTCATAGCAAGGGGAACGTGAATGCTTTTGCTTTGTAATTTTTTTCAGAAGGAAAGGTGGGTAGTCAGCCCTTTCCTTCCCCCTCTAAGAAAGTTAGAGCCAACTTCTTTTTTTCTCTTCTTTCAATAAAACAAAGTTAATGGTATATATTGCACAGAGAGGAGGAGGTTTGTGCTGGAAAATAAAAGGGCATGATCGGAGCCCTGGCCCTTATGCTTACTGCTCCAACGTGCTGCAGCAGAAAAAGGTGCCCACAGCTCCCCTGCCAAAGGATGCGACCTCCGAGGTGAGATTTGGGTAAGGTGTTTCTGTCTGCATTGTGATGCTCTCCATTCCCCAGACAGTGATTTATCATCAGCCTCCACACTGACAGAATAAGTTAACACAGAGGCAGTGAGTGCTTATCCCGGGCAGAGGGGCAGGGAGACAGCTGGGTTGCTAGCCTGTTACAGAGAGCTCTGCCAGAGGCTGCCTGTCAAATTGAAGCCCCTCTCTGCCTGTCGAGCTCAACACTTGTTATAATCTGGTCTTAGACCACAGCTCTGACTTTGCTGTGCTGGAGACTCTGAAAATTCTGCAGAGTATCAAGTTATTTTTTGAGGGCTGGCAATTTTTAAGTGAGTGTTAACAAATTTGATGTGTGTATGCTAAGAGCTCAGGTTGCCACATAGTTTTATCTATTTACCCTCCCCTTTTCAGGCTACAAGCACACCAAAAGCCCAGTCTGTAAACCCAGAAAAATCCCAGGGGAGTGCAGGGCCAAATTCCAGTTTACCAGTGCTGGCCAAACCTCATCTCTGGTTCTTATCACCCTTCACATCAGAGATGGGAAGCCACACACATCCTGAGTACTGTTATGATGATTTCATTGCTTCTGCTGTCAGACAGAGGATTAAGTCCTGTTCAGGTTTAAGGTCACCTCCTTTCCCAGTCTGGGTGAAGCCATCTGGTTTTTGTGTCACTGACCTTTATCAGTCACCATTAATTCACAGAGGTTGGCAAAAATGCTCCAAACTTGCTTTCTGCAGAGCTATGAGTCACTGCTGGGAGCTAGAAGGGCAGTGGAAAAGCTGGTCAGTTTTACTGTGATTTCCAGATCCTCATTAATAAATCTCTGCTCAAGTCCAATCAGATTGTTTCCTATAAAATTCCCTGCCTGTGATCCTGTTTGCCTGAGTTTCTATTCTCCATAGCCTCACAAGCCAGCACTACCACAGCCCAAATTACCACCTGTGGTTTCTGATTTTGTCATTGATCCTCTGCTCCCATGTGCCAGCCTCCTTCCTTGGCTTCTCCCGTGTCTTTCGAAACACTTTGGAATGTCTTCCCGAAGGCATCCAGTTTGCAAGCACCTCCTGGTCTACCTGATCATAAGCCCAGTGTCTTCATTCCACCTTGTCCAAATAAACATTTTTTGGTGCCTGCTTTTCACAACCTGACCTACAGCCGGACCTGTCAGAGTCTGCAGGAGCAATTTCCTCATAAAATGCACCAACAGCTCACGAAAATGATTGATTGATGTTAATTGAAGACTATAGGGGGCTGACTATGGCTGGCCACCAAGTGCCCAGCAAAGTTGTTCTGTCAGCCTCTTCCTCAGATCAGGAGAGAGAAACTATAATGAAAGGCTCATGGGCTGGGATAAGGACAGGAAGGGATCACTCTCCAGCTGCCATCATGGGCACAACAGACCCAGCTTGTGGAAATTAATTTAACTTACTACCAATCAAATCAGAGTAGGATAATGAGAAACAAAACCAAAACCAAACACCCTTCACCCACCCCTCCCTGCTTCCTGGGCTTAATCTATCTCCTCCCCACCAGTGCAGGGGGACAGAGAATGAGACCTGCAGGAAAGAATTCAGCACAGAGTGCAGGCAGAGGAGCACTGCACTGAGCATGCCACGGCCTTATCCTGCATGTTGAGCCAGGAGCTGGGCAGCCAGGGAGGGTGTAGTGCTTTACATATCACTTAGCTTTTCTCTTGCCTGGAGCCCCAGGTCACCACAGTTGCACAAATGCCATTAAACTGCTCCAATCTGGCTTGCTGAACTTCAGTGGTCCTTTGGTATTCACAAAAGAAAAAAAAAAAAAAAAAGGCAGAAGCAGAATTTCTTCTATTCATTCTGGAAAGCATTTTCTTTCCTGCTTTGTTGGTCGCATGATTGTTTGGTTTGTGCTGTTATTTTAAAAGGTCTGTCAGACTGCCACAGAGGAGAAAGATTTCCATGCGCCCAGTCGTGTGCCATGCAGAAATAACAGCAAACAGTTGAACTGAGCAGTCTGCCAGCTCTCCATAGTGAGGGAGTCAGCCATCTGAGCTACTCTCCCTGTCCTCATGAATACAATCCCTAGTGATGCGGGACACTTCCCAAATGCAAGGCTCTCTGCCAGTGGAACTTCACTTGGGAAATCCCGTTTGGCATGGTCACTTCTCAGCAGCCCCATACTGGGCTTTTCCCCTTCCCTGAAGTGTTATGCTGGCGAAAGGTGGGAGAGCTTGGCTGGGTCTGAGGAGCTGCGTGGCTGCAAGCCATCACCTAGGTGAAGGGAGAAAGCTGTCAGAGGTACTCGGGGGCTGGCAGAAACCAGGGTCCTCTGGGCAGTGACCAGTGGCCTCTGTTATTGGAACAGACATAAAATGGAGGGGCCCTTGGTTGCCTAATTTATAATTAATCAACAAAATTGACATGAAAATAAATAAGGGGAAGGATCCTAAAAGAGACAGGGGAAGCCAAGTTATTCAGGACTGACCACACTGCTGCTTCTCTTCTCCTTTGTCCCTCTATAACTAGATAGCTCTAAGAAGGATAGTCTGGGGTCAAAGGTTGTGACATCCCACATTCTTTCTTCCATCTTGTCTCATCTTTGCCTCTGAAAGCATAGCTGTGGGCTAGTATTTGGGGTTTGACCTGCAAATTTCTTCCAAAACTGAAAGATCGTGACAAAGAGTTGAGGTCTCATATCAAAGAATCTCAGTATGCCTTGTGCACATATTAGGAGATGGAATATAAAGGTGATTAAAGCATCTAAAGGTCCTTTCCTGTCTCCAATGTTTTTGTGTGCTGTTCTGATGCTAAGATTGCACATGTAACCTTTGCCATGTGGCACCAGATAGAGCATGGGGCTCAAACTCTGTATGAACAGACACTCAGAACAAAGCACAGCTGCTGTGCTTCCTCAGAGAACAGGGATGCACGCACACAGAGACCTCTGTGGTCTTCCCAGGATCCATGAAATCAGGTGAAAGCGAAGTATTGAGCAGTCCCTGAAATGTGTGGAGCAAACCACAAAAGTGGCCCTTATATGCACAGATTGAGTGTAGCTGAAGCCAGTGGCACCCTCTCTGTGGGTGAATGCTTTCAAAGCAGCCTTGGGAGCAAGGAGTAGTGTCCTTGGGCAGTATTTCAGCAGTCACAAGGTGTCCAAAGTCCTTTGGCATTGTGGCCAGATGAGTGTCAACGTGCCAAACTCTTTTAGCAAGAGCTTCTCACAAACGGTGATGTTGGGATCGAGCAAGCTGGCAAAAAATGTCGTGTTCAGCAAAATCCAGCCTCCCTTTTCTCCTTTAGAAATTACTGCCATTTGAAGTATGCACAGTGGCACTGCAAGCCAGACCAGCTGTGTCTGGGCAATTAACTCAAAGTTCAGATGAGGTTTGCTCACAGAACTGAGGTAGGAGGTGTGAGTCAAATGTGATTGTCACCACAATTTGAAAAAAAAAATGCAGCTCTGTAGAATTTTTACCAAAATCCCCTTGGAAGTCCACTGTGTGTAACACAAGGAGTGATTTTACCCTGTGGTGTGATCTCAAAGCAAGCATCATGGCATCTGTGCAAGAATTAAAACAAGAAACCTTGCAAAGGCAAACCCACTCACTTCAGTCAGCCCCAGCAAGCAGCTCAGTGAGCCTGCTTGGTCCTGAAGAGGACACCAAGGCCATGAAACACCTGTTTAGTGAGTTTTAGAGCTGCATTGCTATTTGTGCCCTACTTGCCTGGAAATATACTTCAAAAACACACTGCCTTTCACTTCCAGTGCTTGCATTTGCTTCTACACAGCAACTTCTACAGTTTCCCATTCCTCAGCTTGGCTCTGTTTTACATGTCTCATGCCAGGGGCTGACCCAGCTGAAATCTCTCTTTCTAGTTCTTCAGAGTGAATCACAAGCCTTCAGCTTTTTACCGCTACTGTTTTTTTCAAGAGCAGAATACTTTCAATATCCTTGGGGTTTTTATAAAACCTCACTAAATTCAGAAGTGATGGGCTGAGACCCAAAAAGTTCAAAATAGCAACACTTTGTGGAGGATGTTCCACTTCTGGGAGTCACTGATTCCCCTGATGTGCAGAACAAGTGTTTGACTGCCCTCCCTATAGCAAATATGCACATTACCTGCTCCTGCTCCTGATTACATCTATGTCAATCTGCTTAAAATACCACTGGCTGCATTGAGGGTGCAGGATGTGGGCCAGATGCTGTGCATGGCACCTGATAGTTCTTGCTTCCCACACAGAGATAACCCCTGATTCAAACCCCTGCTCTCCCTCTTCCTCCTCTTCTCTTTTGGCAGCCTGTGTGGATGAATCTGGGATGTTTTATGCTAAGCATTTTTCTTGTTTTCTGCTAACCTTTCTGCAGCTTCTGGAAGTCTGATTCAGGCTTTCTGCAGTGCACCATTATTCCCCTAAAATTTAAGAGTGGGCTGATCGTGTCAGTATGCCTGTAGCTTGGCCTTTTCTCTGTGTCAGACTGAAATAAGCAACATTCCACATTCCTCCTTCTCTGGTGAGCAGAGTTTCTGATGTCTGGCCTAGGGTTAATAATAGGGTTAATCAAGTCATGAAAATATATTCTGGGAAAATGTAGAAGATTTCTTGCTTGGTTGGACTGAGCAATCTTTCTTTTTTAAATTCAGTGTCACAGGGCAGCCAGACAGATTCCTCTTTCACTGTCAGTCTCTTCTGCTGTGGGTCAGCAGCATGATGTGCTTCTCCTTCCTTGCTACTTCAGGGCAGAGCAGAAAGCTGTAATTTGCTCTGGTCCTTTCAGGAAGTCAGTTCGGTTTTCCCTTTGCTCCACATGAGGGGAAATCAACCAGCGAAATCCAAAGCGCTGCTGTGGCTCACCTGCCCAGATATATGTGTGTGCCTTCTCAGAGGGGCAAAAGAGAGTCTCTTTCTGCACCATCCCCATTTCAGTGGTGACCAAAGTCTGTCTCTCTGCCGCCAGAGCTTTCCTGGTAGTTTCTGGCCCAGTTAGGAGCAAATGGTGCCTTCACTGGGCTCCCAGAGGGAGTCACTGAGGCTTGAGATGGGCCATGTGCAAGTGGCATTGATGCCTCTAGTCTGAGATGTTTATCTCTCTTCCTGAGTGAAAGTCTCTCTGGGAAGATTGATTACCCTGTAAAAGATAGTTTTAGACTATGTTTGACAAGGCTATCCAGTTCTGTCTCTGGAGCTTGCTTACAGCTGCCCAGTTTTCCCTTTGCTAGACTGTTCTGATTTCTCCTTCTCCAGTCTGATTCCTGCTTCTTCTTATTCCTTCCAACAGCCAGCTCCTATCCTCATTAAGGAACAGTGCTCATTCATGCTTAGATGGGCAACCTGTAAGTCTTTCTAAAAGTTTTAGGAATTACTTCTGAAGCTGTTATTTATTCCCCAAGCCAGCTCATTCAGGAGGGCAGCACTGCCTGTTGTATTTCAGGGCCAGCATCTACATTTTGCATTAAGTCTGTGTGCAGCAAGGGAGTACTTGGCACTGTACTTGGATAAATTAGCTGGTGCCTGATTATCAGTGGCATCTCTGGTCACTGCTCACATGGCTCTGCACTCCTGCAGCCCCTGGCATTGGGGGGGAAGGGAGCCACACTGGGTCTCTTGGCTCCGGGCTCACAGGCCCCTCCCTGCACCTTCAGGAGGTGCACAAAATGCCAGGTGAGGGGAAGTTCAGCACTGTCCTAAGGTATCTGCTGTGGACAAGCAGCACTGAACATCAGACATCCTAGCTAAGAAGGCTTGTAGGAGTGCTTACAGGAACAACTTCCCACCTCCAGTGAGGGAAGAAGAGAACAACCCTGTAACTTATACCTGTATTCAGGCTAATATCTATAAGCCCACTTGGGGAATGGGTGAGCCAAGGGCTTAAAGGGTATGTAGAGGGGTAGAAAAAATAAGAGGAGTAGTAAAAACATTCCAAATTATGTAATTGTTCATCCTGGTCCCCTAATGACCCAGGGGTCTACTGTGCTCCACTGAGTTCCTGGCACATGGCACAACTAACCCAGCCACCCTGCAGTTCTTCGGCTCACTGGGGCAGACTGGAGATATTACACAAAGCTGCTCCTTTCCAAAATGCCTTCTTTTAAAATGGCCTTATAATATGGTAGGAGTTGATCCTTAATATCGCTTCTTTTAAATTGCCTTCTGCTCATCAGCTGTTCTTTAAGAGATGAACAGACATCTTCACGTCCTGTCCTGATCTGCTGGTGGCTCTGAGATGCTGCCAAGCAGCTGCTGCCTTGCACAGCAGAGAGGGCTCTTTTCTCAGGGAGTGGGGGTGATATCTGTAGACTTAAGGTTTCAAAGTGCTTCCTAAACTTCTAGGATAAAAGCCACTGGAGAAATGTAAAATATTAGTGGTATTTTAAGAAAGTGTGTGGGTGTGTAGACACAATTAATTTTCCTTTTTATAGGCCTACATGGAATATCTCCATCTCTGAGGAAGACGCCTAGATCTATGGAGTGTTGGCATCCCAGAGGAGGGCACCGCTCTGTTCATGTTAACAGAAAATGCCACGGAAATTAACAGTGCAAGAGCACTGTTGTGGTCAGGCTCTGTCAGCCCAATAAATTATTGTGTGAGAGGAGGTAGGTTCAGAATCTCTCCTTCCTTCCTGCTCTTGTTAAAGGCACAGGAAAGCAGTCATAGGGGATTCTTGTCATGTTAGTCCCCCAAGATCAGAGAGAAGCTGATGCGACTTGGAAATCACTGCGCAGGATTAAACAGCAGAGGGGATGTGTGCTCACACACACAGGCAGAGTGTCTGCTCTCATGCTGTGCATTGTTATTGACACACTGCACCTTAATGGCTATAATGTCAATGGCCACTTTGGGACCTTTACTCGCAGATTATTAATGCATTAGACCACACTTTTTATGGGTTATTGTGTCAAGAGAGGAGGGGAGTGGATGCCTAAAGTACACTGGCAGAACAAGGATATTTTTTAACCAGGGCTGTAGTGTGCACTGTGAGTGCTGCACCTTGGAAATCGTGTTTACTGCCCTCTCATACCTTCTTTCAGCAGGTGGGATCTCACCGCAGCTCAGAGGACAGCATAGAAAAAAATGAGACTGCCAGAGAGGAAAAGGGACAGTCCAGGGAAAGCAAGAGATCCTGATGCCTGTAGCCAGGCAATTGTACATTGCTATCCCAGACTGTGGGGAGATGATTTCCTGGCACTAACCACCAATACCCTGAAACATGGAGATTAATAGGCTCTTTATTTTATTATTAGGAACTGCAGGTGCTGCTTTTATTTATATAAATGTGTGCTGCTCTCCTCATTGTAGGCCCAGCCCAGGATGAATCCTCCCATGGGACTTTGGAGAGGGAAACTTTCTCACACTGTCTTTCTGCCTAAGAGCAAATGTCACACTACAGGCTGAACACAAGTGTGGGGGGTGTCACCAGAGCCTTTGAAGGTGATGGGAGCTGCAGGTGCCCAGTGCTGATCAAGGGATAGGTCCTGTCATTTTCAGGAGCCTTTTCGAACACATCATGATTTGCAGAGGAAAATGATGCAGATGTAACAAGACTTTGGCTGATCTTTTCTAGGTAAATAGGATGTGTGTTTGCCAAAGCCTGGTTTGACAGAGCACGTGGCTAAATCTGCAGAGAAGCAAGAAGAGCTGTATAACATGTTCAGACACCCTGAATGAAGGTCTGACTACTGTGGGGAGGAGCAGGGGAAGAGGGGGAATCCTGAGATCAGTGTGGCAGGAGAAAGGAGAACGTGCATGACATTACAGGGTTGGAAACGTCCTGCCTGTCATTTAAACAATGCAGTCATTTCCAGGTCAAGCAACTCAAAGGACTGAGAGAAGGGGTCTTAACAAGAGCTCTGAGTTTATTTCTGGCAGAAATTAACATCTTTCTAGTAATCACTACTACTTCATTCTGTGGAGAATTGGAGAGCTTATCCTCCCAGCCAAACTAATTATTGGGCAATAGAATCAATAATCAGCCAGTTTTAGGAACAAAACCCACATCACAGACCCTTCTAGGCATTAGCTCTAATAGATGGCATTAGCTCAAAAGGCATGGAGCAAGAAAAGAGGGGTGTGGAAGGCCTGAACCCATGGCAATGCTGATTCTCCAAAATCCTGGAGGGCAAGAGATTGCACAGACCCAGGAGGGGAATTCCTTATTTGCAAATGGCTGTCATTGCACTTAAGGCCCATGTCTTTCACTTTCTCAACCTCTCATTCTCTCAATCTCATAACTGAAAGAGGCCAAGAAATCCACCCCATTTTCCTGACAATGCTGAGTTCACTTTGACTTTCATTCATGTCATATCTGGGCCATGAAAAGGCCCCTGCTTTTACTGTATGACGACATGGAAATTAATGAGTAATTACAGGATTATGCAGCACCCTGTAAATTAAATGTTACCTCTTTACCTTTTATAGAACAAAAAATAACCATGTAATTACCTAGTGGAATTAAACTGTTAAGGTCTCATGGTAATTATATATGGAGTCAAAAGCTCTGAGTTCTTCTGGTAGTTACAAGTAAAGAATTATCTTTCATTTTTAAACATATGTTGCAGTTGGATCCTAAAGCCTGCACATTTCCATTTTAATAACACTATGGCCTGCCCAAATGAGAAGAGGCATATGTCTCCCATCTGAGTGTGCAAATAGAGTGAGCATGTATATATAAAATAGATTGGACATATGCAAAACTGACCTAGGTTCATACCAGAAAAATGGAATACTAACAGAGGTAAAACATGATTAGTTGGATGATAACATTTAAAATTATGTTCAGTTTCCAAGCACTGGAATTTGTTTTCATAGGAAGCAAGTCAGTTTGATCCTATTTTTCACATACTTGTGACTGTAGTTTGAAAACAGACAATCAAGCCATCCATCAGGAACCTTTGTCTCCTAAAGGAAGGCTCAGGACTTGCTGCTGTAGGTGGGTTTTGCCGTGTATCAGCAAGGGGGGGAAGGCTGGGCTGGCACAAAAGTCCATGAGGCCAAACACAAGGATGGTGTGAGCTTGGTGGATGGTCCTGCCTCAGGTGAGGAGGTTTTGCTGTTGTCTGCCAGCAGCAATAGGACAGAGCTCTCAGGGAGACGGGCTCAGCATCCAGACTCTCCACAGACATCCAAGGAGAGACTTTGTGCCACAGGGCTGCAAAAGGAGGGGCTGCAGGTGAGCAAGGGTTTGTGCCTTGTGGCAGAGCTCATTCCTCTCAAAGCACCTTCAGGAACACGTTTCCCTGTTTGAAAAGTGCCACCAGAGACCAACAGAGACCTGGGTCTCTGCAGAGGTCGCTGAATACAAAATAAACTGTGGCATAACTGCAGACCATCCAGCCTCTCTGAGTGGACAGAGTGGGCAAGCACACAAAAGAGCCACCGGACCAGTGATTGCAGTATGGGGATGTGTAGCACATAGGAATCACCACTGATGTCTGTATATCCTCTCCTCTGGTCTGAGCTGGCTAAAAATGCCTTTCTGTTATTACAAGATTTCCTTTT
>VWZN01003785.1:96262-141906 GCA_013396955.1 Regulus satrapa | reverse complement strand
AAAAAAAAAAAAAGGGGGGGGGGGGGGGGGGTAGGGGGGTGGAAATTATGCTCCATCTCATTCCTGGTCTCCTGCGTGCCTTCATCCTGACACAGATTACTGCCAGCATTGTGCTCGCCCCATTCCTCTGCCTTAATAGCCTTACGTCTCATTGGAAGAGAGATCAAAGACACAGAAGTACCAAAGGGCTTACATTCAATTAACAGGAAAGGGGCAGGCTTTAGACGTGCTCAGCAGAAGCTCTGATTGCAACAAACTGCTGACTGCGGATCACAGACCATGGCTCTCAGCCTGCAGCTCCAGCCCTGTCCCTGCCTCGCTGAGAGGGTCTGGGAAGGGAAAGGGCATTTGTGTGCTCTTCCTGGCTGTGTCGGGATGGAGAAAGCTGGAGAAGCCCATGTCCCATTATGGGTGTGATCATGAGAAGGAGGAGGAAGAGGAGAGGGGAGCATCTCTACCTCCCACTCTGTTCTTTTTTTTTCTCCGAGTTGCAGAATGAAAACACTGTTAGACCTTGACCAATGTATTGGACAACTTGAATTTTTAATGAGGAGTGATTTCCCACTGCTCTCTTGCACAGATCTCAGAGTTAGAGGCTTAGCCTGCGGCAGTCAGAACTCCTAGGGCAAAAGCTGAGACTTTTGACCCTTTCTGTATATTTGGAGTGTACTACAATAAAATAAAGTCCCTTTCAGTGCTCAGAATGAACTGTCTGCTTTTCCCTTCTCCAGGTATTTGTGACATTGTGAAAAACTGAAAAGCTGTGCATATGAGAGATAGCTTGTGATTAGGAGGTATCTGGGACCAGCCACTGCCATGGAAAACACAATACTGGGAAGACAAGAGACTTGACTTACTAATGGCAGTCTGGGTTTAAAATTTTTCCATTTCTCTTAATGAAAGGTAAAGGGGAGAGTTGCAAAACTAGAAACTGGACACCATAAGCCTGGGGAGAAAAAAGTAGAGCATAAAAAAAGATGGGGGAGCACCAGGAGTTTGTTTTTTGAGCATTGCTGAAGTGAGAGAGCACATCCCATCCTCTACACACCCAGTGCTCATTGCCATTAACTCCAGTTATGTTGAAGCCTCACATTTCCTGGGGTTATGTGTGTGACGTTTGGAAAAGACACGAGTCCTTAGCTTTGCATTACTCTTGGAATTTATTTTAGTATTATTTTTTAGAGCCCTGAGACAGCATGGATCACTATTTGTATTAAATCTTTCTCTCCACTGAGCTGATTGCTGAGATAACCTGCAGCCAGAGCTGTCTGAACTTATGTGACCTGGTTCCATCTGTGTACAACCCTGTTTTGCATTCTCTTCGATTTACTTCTAATGCAAACCTTGCAAAGCAGGATGTTCCTGCTACACATACACAAAATCTGTTCCTAGGGATTCAGTACCTGCTCTTGCCAGGAATATTTTCAACTATTTTAACCTTTTAAAATTTTCTGCATTACTAAGGGATATGACCAATCCTCACACTGTTCACAGGTTAACAGTGCTATAAAGAGTGCAGCTGGTCAGTGGAATCAGAAAACACTGGAAAGGTCAAAGCATGCGAGTATTGCAGAGGTTTCACTCTAAATGAGAGTAGCCTGTAACCTTCACTTAACCCTTACTTTAAATGATTGCAAATTAAGTTGGGCAACTTAGCCTGAGCTCTAAAAATCTAAATGTATTGAAAGAAACTACATCAAACAGCTTTCCATCACTGTCAGGCGGTGTTCTCTGATACACGTGCACCAGGCAGACATTTCTGTCTGTGAGCCTCACTTACCCACTGAGATGTATTCAAATAAAGCCCCATTAACGTCCCCAGTGCTGAATGACATCCATGCATTTGTACCGTAATGCAGCCATCCCTCTGAACAAAGGCATATCCAGCCAAGGATCTTTCTGACAAGGTGTTTTTTAATCTTCTTGGCCTATACAGGACTTGGAGATATAATGTATGTGTTCACATAGCAGTCAAAGAAGGGCTTTCAGCGCTGTGAATCTATCACCTGCTTCCCAGCAGCCGTGCCAGAGCTTCCTTTGACTTCAGCAGGCAATATCCAAGTCCTCTGGGCCCTAGAAACCAAATGACCTGACTAAATGGCCAAATGTCTCAGATTAAATATAAAGAGAAGAGCACTGCAGCAAAGCATCCTGTGACACTCCTTGTCTTGACTTCTTCCATACTGGGACACCAGAGCAAAACCAGAATGGGGACCTGTGGTCTTCAGGGAGACCCCTGTGGGGGGCCCCTGTGGGGTCACAGCTTCTGAGCAATCGCCTGTGCCCGGGAGCAGCAGAGCCCGTGGAACCTGCCTGGGATGGGATGGGATGGGATGGGATGGGATGGGATGGGATGGGATCCCCCAGCTAAACCATCAGTATTCCACAGTCAGAGGGAGGAGCCATAAAAAAGGCTTGGATTTGCACAACACTGTCAGCTCTTCTTATTGTTGTTCTCTAATGTGGTCTTTTATTCTTTTATTCCTTGCTTAACTACCTGACCCTTTTTTATTCCACGGCAACAAATGTAAAAGCCAAACAGTTTACTGAGCTGCAAACCCAAGAATTTCCACTTTTTGCACCCACATAAATCTGTATCCCAATAACAGGTGAAGACACACCTTCATAAAAGCAACCCACAAAACAAGTTCCTTACTTCATTTAGAACCTAATTCTTCATGAAATCAGTTGACATTGAGATGGGGAAGTAGTGATGGGAAAATTATATATTCTGGGAGCAGCTCAGATTTGCCCAATGCCATGGCCAAGTAATGGCTGCTCAGTGACTGAATTACTGGCCAAGAGGCTACTTTACTTTCTGAATTCCCATGGAGATGGCCTTATTTCCATAGCAACTGGATTCTTTCTCTTGACTTTCCCTTTAACAGGTAGAAACACACTTGAATCCTGAAAATGCTAGATTGTTCTGACTATTATTGTATTTTTGGACACGAGAACACTTTCTGGACAATATACTGAAATACAGGCTCTTTTAATTATCTTTTTTGTATTCTCCCTTAGAACTAGTGATGACATTATCTTCTATCTACTCTTAAGATCTGCTGTGATATATGCATANCTTTCCTTTCCTTTCCTTTCCTTTCCTTTCCTTTCCTTTCCTTTCCTTTCCTTTCCTTTCCTTTCCTTTCCTTTCCTTTCTTATTCTTTATCATTGTTCCAATTTTCTATTGGATAACCTGCAACACAGGGTGATGACTACAAAGAAAGCTCTTGGGGAAAAGAAAGCATTGATAATACCAATAGCAATATCCAAAATGTATGAGACATATTCCTACAGAGAGTTCAATCTCTGCCCCAAAGCTGGATTAAAAAAATCATGCCATTATTCAGTATGTCAGATAGGAGATCATACCAGCAGTAAGTAAATACATTATTTTTCACCTATTTATTGAGACTTTCAATGGTTTTAGGTTTTGATTTCATATGCTAACTTGAAGTGTCTCTTTAGGTCTCTCCTTCCTCAAATACATCTCCACTGCTTCTCCTTTCTGGACTGCAGCTGAGTAGAAAGAATACAACCAATCCAGAAGAAGTTGTGGGGTTAACTGGCAGGCTCCTTATAGCCACTGTGAAGGAAAAGAAGGTGGACAGACCCTGAAAACAAACTCCCCAAAGATCTGCTGAAGATATATACAGGACAAGAAGTAATGGAAATAGGCTCTGGTAAAAAGACATCACCCTGATTCCTTAAGGAAAGAAGTGCCATGGACATCATAAGCCATGTCTGTGAATTACAGGGTCCAAAAAGGTACCTAAGGTTGCACTTGTGAGGGACCATAGAGGGGGTGTGCTCTGAAAAACACCAGGGTTATGGCAGTCTGCACTGCCCCAAGGATTGGTACAAAGCTTCAGCATGGCAAGGGGTGCTGACACAGTCAAAGGAAGGACAGAAGGAGGTGAAGAGTGCAGATCTTGTGTCTGCTAGGATGGATAGTTGGTGAAAAGTATTTCTGGCAAGTGAAGTCACTTGGGAATCCAGGAAAAACTGAGAAGTGCATGGGTTGCAGAGAAGGTGAGACATGTTGTTACAGAGGTGCTTTTCCTTTAGCCACAAATCACAGTGATGCCTGCACTGAGGATGAATCGCTTCAATATCCCTTTCAGGCAGCAGTCCGGCCCTTGCCCCAGCCCTTCCAGGTCCATCTCTCCCTGAGCACACATTGGCCTCTTTCCCCCGACCTGGCAATTAAACAGTCAATTGTGGTAGCCTGAGATGGCACGAGAGCATCCTGAGGGCTTGACAGCACTTTGCCAATTCACTGACCTCTGTTATGTTCTGAGCCACAAGAGGTTACACCCGAAATCAGACTAAAAAATTGACCGATTTTCCTGTAACCCCCAGTCTGACCTTACATCTGAGTTTACATTTTTAAATCTCACCATGAGCTGCCAGCTGACGTCCTGCCTCTCCCTGCAGCTCCTGCACAGATGTTCAGTGGCCACTGTCTCCCTGGTACTTTGCAGCCCTTCTAGCCACACACCCTTCGTTTCAGGGGTTCCCCAGATTCTCTACCTTGATAGCACCCCTCTTCTCTTGCCTGCCCTCCCCTCCTTGCTCTCCTCTCCCCCTCCCCAGCTGATGTCAAAAGCCACAGAGGAACGCTTTGCAAATGCAATAGATGAGAGCAGAGGAAAAAAGGGGGAGGTTGGAGGGGGAGTCGAGGAGGGAGTTCCAAGGGCTCTGTCACTTTGGCTGCCTTCAAGGCCAAGAGGAAAGAAAGGAAGAGCAGTGCTGAGGCTAGAGCTGAAGCAAAGCCTGGTCCTTGTTAGTGGCAGGAGCTTTATCACCTGTGACCTCCAGAGCACTTAGTGCTGATGAGGAACATTCAGAGAATCACACTAGGGTTGTTGTGGGGATCATTCAGATGATAAGATTTGGGTTGTTGTGGGAACTGGAAGGGCATGTGTGTGCTGGGAGTAAGGTACAACAATGTGGGAGGTGGGGCAGCTGCCTGTCATGAGGAAGGGGATCACAAATTTGAAGGTGCAGTGCTTGATGAGTACCGGTGCTGCTGTCTGCAGCATCTGTAGCACCCCAGGAACAACCACAGGAAAATTGTCCTTTGGGTTTTTGGGGGATATGCCCATAGAGGACAGTGATCTGTCAACAAATTTTAGAGAAAAGAGGTATTTAGCTAAGAAAGACTGACACAGAAAGCCCAGGCATCTTCCTGTGTCTCCTGTAGGTGTGTTACTTCTGAGCTAATGCGGGACTGCATCTTTTTTTACTTCCCCTGTCTCTCTTGAAAATGCAAACATCACCGGGTAGTGAGAGAAGTGGCTTCCCCTTCCCATTGCTAGAGGAGCAGATGGCCCCACAGATGATTTCTCCTTGCTTCCCTCTGTCAGTAAGACACATAGCCTAGCTCTGAGAATACCATTTCTTGGCAAAGACATCCCTGGAAAATAGCAGGGAAATTCCCAGTTCTGTACTTTAAGCTTCTCTAGCCTCTTTAAAAAAAAAAAAAAAAAAAAAAAAAAAAAAAAAAAAATTTTTTTGTTCTNAAAAAAAAAAAAAAAATCTTTCTTTCTGCTGATAATGGCAAGGTGCACAGCTGTGTTTAGTTATCAGAAGACACGTGCAGTGCTCAGCTGATGCTGTCAGGAGCCTGACCTCAGGGAAAACCCAGGAGCTCTGCCCTCCAGCCAGGGAACAGCACCCACCTCCCCTGGGGCTGGCCAAGCAAACCAAGCAGATCAGTTCACTGTGGGGCTGCTGAGTGTGAAGGAGGTGTGGTGAAGAGAACAAAAACCCTTGGCTGCCTTTCTTTCCTGGTGGCTCTGCTCCCCCTGCTCCCAGCTATTCCCACTCCTCCCGAGCATATCAGCAGGGAGGAGGCCCATTAGCAGCAGCTCTGCTGCAATGTCTCTTTAAAGGAAGTGTCAGGAATAAAGATTTACCTGCAGGTTTAGGAAGACAATTATTGCACGTTAATTAAATATGAAATGACACTTAAGAGCATATCCATTGCCTTAACAGCGACTGTCTGTTATAATAATAATAATACTTAGCACTTACATAGCTCTCTCCATCTATCCACTGCTTCACAAACATTAACTAATGAATCCTCACAACCCCCGTGCCAAGTTAAGGAGGCTGTTGGCATGATGGGGAGTGGGAAGAGGAGATGTGTCAGGGGAATAACCCCCTCTTGGCTTGCTGCTAATGCTGCTGCTTTTCAGGCTGCTGTGGTCTGTGATCTCTCCCCCCTTTCTGTCAGCATTTCCCTAATTTTGCTTCCCTCCAGCACCATGTAACAGGCAGGCCAGCAGTTCAGTGAGGTGGCAGCTGTGGTCACCACTGGACAGGCACTGAGCTTCCCTGGCTCCCAGCACTGAGCCTGGAGCCCCTGTTTCACAGCAACAAGTCCATGGCACCCAAAACTGCCTCCCATCCCATCTCCTTTTCCTCAGGGCTCACTGGTGGAGCCTCAGTGCAGGTTTGCCTGAAGCTGGAGCATTTGGAATGTGGCTGTGAGTGGGAAACGAGGTTCTGGCTTGGACAGAGACATCTGTAAAATGCAGAAGTCCAGTACCAGGAACAAAATAGTTTGGATTTTTTGCAAAACAGTTCTGATGAGGCCATGCCTTTCCTTCAAGTCTTACTGGAGAAGCTTCTCCTGAGCCTATTTCACTTCCCCAGAAGGGGATTTTTGAGCTGAATGCCCAGGTCTCCTAGACAACTCTTTAGGAGTTGACTTGTCTCCAGGCAGATGTGTTTGCTTCACCCTCTTGGAGTTCACTACATGATGACCCATCCTTTGAGGATGGGTCACCACTTGACCCAGAGGGGATCACAGATGTTGCACAAGTCTGTGTTTCCTGACAAATTTACACTATCCTCAATACAGGCACCAGTGATTGTGCAATATCTCTGCTAGAAAAGTCAGGAGAGTGATAAAAAAGATAAATTCTCTCTACGAGAAGAAATTGACCTAACTCTCCAGAAATCCCAGGACCACACTCTGCCCTCCATTGACAACCCTCTCCTTCCTCCATCTCCCACGGCAGGCCTGGCTCCGCCTCTGCTCTGGCTTTTAGGCAGCAAAGTCTAGTTTTACCTGTTTTTCCAGGTTTGAAAAGGCACTAGTTTCATGTCCATCCCCTCCTCCACATCTGGGCTGCTTAATCCTACCCAGGAGCTCATGGCAAGGGGGAAAGATGGGAGCAGTAGATCAGGTCTGTTGGGAGGGAAGAAAGTGATTATTCATCCCTTTGTAGGGAGGGGTTTTCTGCACAACCCTCTTCCAGACTACTTTTCCCAGCTCGTTCCTCTTAAAAAGATAATAAATATTCAAAACATACTTGATTCGATTACCAGCAGTTAGATACCCTAACAGCTTCAGCACCTACAACGCTAATGCCTGTGTGTATCCACTAAGCAGTTGTCAAACTGCATTGCTTGTAACATTTAGGGTTGGTTTGGAAGGAGGTCTCAAGGCTACAATCTACAAAACAGTCTGCATTGGCCAAGGGGGAAAAACAGCACAACGTGACCTAGAAAATCTCGTCATCTTCAAAGCTCACTGATTCTGCTGTTCTTTATTTAGCACTATAAGCCCACCAGATCCATTTCTGAGCAATCAAAGACTGTTTTTGTCTTCCAGAAAGGTCTCAAGCAAATCTCTGAGTTTGAACACGCTGATATTTTCAGAGAGTCCTGTCAACACCAGTGATTTCAGCTTTTTTTCCCCAGCTACCTCACTGGTGGGCTTCTTGGCATTGCATTTAGATGTGAAAATGCCACACAGAGATGGTGCTGTCTGCAGTTAGGTGCAATATCAAAGGTTACCTCCAACATTCAGCAGAATCTGGGTCTTTGCACAAATCAGTTATCCTGGTTTTATCCATCGAAAAACCATTCATAAGGCAGTGGGGGAAAAAATTAGTGTGTGTGTGAGAGCTCATGTCTCCAACCCTAAATGTACAGTTGGATGGAAGAAGACCTCAAGTGTTTTGTTTAACACAAAACATCAAGTAATTTATTCATGCCTCAGTCTTTTCTGTCTCAAAAATTGTCTTTTCTCTGTTTCTGTTTTGCAAATGCAACTCCTCACCATGGGGCTTTTGGAACTTCAGGTGATACCAGCATTTCTGGCAGCCTCCTTCAGCCTCAGGCAGGTGACAGGTCAGTTGTGTTTGAGCTCAGGTCTCCAGCAGCAGGACCATTTAGTTGTTTCCACATGAGTGGCTTCCATGTATGGAATGACTCCATGGGGCTCCTGCCCTGTGCACGGAGGAGAACTGCCTGGTGCAGACCTCCTTATTTGCACCTGCACTGCACAGGGAGCAAAGTGCACCAGATCCAATTCACCCAGGACTCATCCTTCAATCCCCAGGAGATTCCCCCAGGTGAAGCAGCAATTCTCCCACCCATGTGGTCTGTAACTGGGATCTTTCTCCTCCTTCACAAGTTAACAAATTGGCCATTCCCTGAGAGCAGATAATTTCTTCTTAATGGTAGCCATCTCTCAGCACATACTTTGGCTGCCAGCTTTCGAAGGTAATTGCATTGTTATTTAGGAAAGTCAAAGGTGCATTCTTCCAGAGAGGCTCTGGCTGCAAGCAGGCATGGGGAAGGCTGACCAGAGATGGCTTTGCTTGCTCCCATTAGAGCCAGGTGTCACTGCAGGCAGCCAGGAGACAGGAATGAATGTATATCCCCCACCCCACTGCCCACCCTTTCCCTCCCAACAAAATAATCTGTAAGAAGTCATTTGTTGAAAAATAAAGATGGGCTGAAAATACAAAACAAAAAATGTTCCTTTTTCTGATAAGAAAGTGATGTCACAAATGACCTTATTAAAAAAAGGTAAAATGCTTGTTTACTTAAAGCACTTGTTCAAAGAGAGCAAGTGAAAATGTAGCTTTGGGGTATTTTTCTTTCTCCGTTCTCTTTCCTCCTAAATGAGATTGAAATACAGTTTCACATTTGCAAGGCCCAGTGCCCTTTCTGCCAAGAAATCCATTGACAGTCCAATCAACAGACATGTTCTGGTTACAGGAATCAGGCATCAGTCAAACGCTTGAAAGCCGGATCCAGCAAATGCAGCAGATAATAGTATTGAAAACAGCCAGTGGGGGAGATGAGAAAGTAATTGGAGTGCAGGTAAGAGCTGGTGTAAGCAGGATGGATCGGAGTATTGCTGACATGTGGAAGGGAGGAGGCAGAGGGGAGAGCTAATGAGAGGGGTAATTCTAATGATAGAAGTAGTTCAATGTGTCAGGCTTTTGTTTTTTGAAGGCTGTGAGAAGGATTTATTTGTGCAGAGGCAACTCAGCCCATGGGATTCATACACTACTTCCAACATAAGTCCTCGCCAGTTTCCAGAGCTGGCTCAGCCCTGGGATTTCGCAGGTAGATCCACAGTAAAAGGCTCTGTGGCATCAATGGGGAGGACTGTGGGGCTGGGCTGGGCCTGGAAGGGCTGGAGCAGATGCTGTGAGGATTTGCAGGGGGATCAAGGCAAAGGCCTTTGAGTCAGCCCAGGGCAGCTATGAGCACCCTGGGGGGCTCATTACCATGAGCAGAGCAACCCTGGTCTCTGCGTGAGCAGGGACTGCATCACTAAACACAGTCATTTCAATCTCCACAAGCCCTAAAATCTGCTGATTTCATCCCAAATGTAAAAAATCTAAAGAAGACAGGAGTGAAAATGAACAGAATAGAATTTGATTGTATGGACTATATATCCTAATTTATTCCTGAGCCCTTGCTAGTAAAATACCCAGGTTCTGATTAGAGTGGTGAGCGAAGAGAATTACTCACTTCCTATGGGTAACATGACGAGCAAATTACCTGAATTTCTTGTAAATCTGTGATCCTCTTTTGGGACACAGCACTCTGGAAATGGCAGAGAGGGACTGTTGATCTCATACACTGTGATATGTACTCCCTCTGAAGGTGAATTCACCCAACATACATCACCCAGCCCTGTCTGGGTTATTTCTGCATCTTTATAGATTCACTTTCTCTGTCCCACTGCCCCAAGCACTTGTCTATGTTTTATTTCCTGGCCCAGGAAGGACTGTTTTCAGGAGCTGCACCATTGTGTGCTGTGCTGCATTGGAGGTGGAGTGGAGAAAGGGGTGTGGGGTTGGCAGGAGAAGAATTGAACACTCTGTAGAGACAGCACAAAATATTCCAAAGTAATTCAGATCCGACTTGAGCAAGTGATAAATGAGAGCAGCATGGCAGTGACAGGTCAATCAAATATTTATAGAACTTCATCCATTAGCATTGCAGCAGCAGAAAGGAAGCAATGAAGTCCGGGTGCTCCAAGACTTGCCAGGGCTACACATGCTGATTGACTTCCCTAAAATCTTGAAAGGTGTGTGGATCTCCTCACTTGTCCTGGAGGACCCAGGTTAGTTGAGGTGGTGTTTGAAAAAAAGATGTTGAGACTATGCATCATTCAGCACTGTGTATTAGAATACATTTCTGTGATGTCCTCGGGTGGAATGATGTATGTGCATACTGGTGAGGAGATCCTTGTGCCAAAGTGATGGGAAAGTTGAGTGGTGTGTGAGGGATATACATTGGTGTGTATATACTGGGAAAGGGCACGAGGTTTGGCAATACTCTGGAAAAGCAGTTGCTACAATCAGTGAAATGCCAGAAAAGGTTAAACCACAGCAGACAAGAAACCTTAAGGAGAGAACAGAGTAGAATTGGAAAGCCTATTTTTAGGATCACATGACATGATTTGATTAATATTTTAGGAGACAGTTATCATATGCTAAGAAACAGAAGGATTATTACTAGCATCCCAACATGCCTGCTTTCAGGGTTTTTACAAGGGAATCCTATACAAATGTCTCCCTCCTCACCTATGAGCAATTCCTTAAGCCAGGGACAAGGAGGAGGGACACATGGATGCACTGGAAGTTGGAAAGGGCTGTGGGGAAGCCATTCATTTGATTTCAGTGCTTAACTGGGAATGCCACAGTGCAGCCCATGCTGAGGCAGGAGCTCACTGCAGACACATGCAGACAGAGAAGTGTTTAGCTGAGATCATCTTCACAGTGCTCCCAGACACCCCAAAGCAATCCAACATCAGGCTGGGGAGGAAAAGGAATAGTCTGGTCTCCCAAGGGGTTAAGTAAATATTTGATTTCCAGCACAGGAAGGATTGCACTGAAGTCCCCCTTTGACCTGTTGATGAGGTCTTTGTGACCAGGAACTCTGCTATCCTGGCTACAAAAATGTGCATCCTGCTTCCCTTCTCAGGGTTCACTCAGGGCCATTCTCATTTCTTTTGTCAGTTTGGGCTTCATTATATGTGGTCTCCACCTAAGGGCCAATGCTTCAGCAGGTGCTGGATCTGGGACTTCTGTGGTTGCCCACCCGATGCTTTTCACCAAGAGCTGAATTCCTGTGAATATAGGAGGAACGTGGGAAGGGAAATAAGGTCTTTCTTCTTCATTCACTGTTCTTCTGACAAAGTTTCATTCATCTGGCCTGGGAGCAGTAGGGACACCATGTGTCGGAAACAACCAGTCAGCCAAGGGGGATGAGGCAGGCCTGGCACTTGCCAACAGCCCATTTGCTGAAAATTGATGATCCAAAGTTGCATGGGGAATTCGTATGAATGGAAGAAAAGACAGCCAGTAATTGGGATCGGTGGGTGAAGTGTCAGCAAACAGAAGAAAGGGATACTTTGGTGACAGTGATAAATGCTAGCAGCTTTGGGTCTCATCTGGAGGAGCGAATTGGAGCGGAGACTTTGTAAGAGAAGGAAGGAATAAAAAGACAGTGGTCTGATGGATGCTACAGAGGAAAAGAGCTCAGAGCACAAAAATTCAGCAGTGTGTTTTTAGGGGGATGATCAGAGGCAAGTCACAAGGGTCATTACCCAAGGCTGAGTGGGTCATAATTTTTTGCTCTCCCAGGAACAACCCAGCACTGGGCTTGGTGGTATGTGGAGTCACCAGGCACCAGACCCTGGAGAATGGAACACCCATGTGATGGGCACCATGCATGGAGCTGCAAAGCCCTCGGGACCAGCCATGGGGTTCTCCTGGCTGAACAGCACAGACGTGAGGGGTCTGTGCCTCTCAGGGGGTGGTGCAGAAGCCCTGGAGTCACCACTGGGCATCAGAGCAGGGGTGCCAGGGCAGTCCTGCAAGGAGGGACTCTCAGCAGGCACTGGCACACTGACCCCTCGGGGCTGCTTTATATCCCAGCCAGTCTGGCAGGTGTGTCTCAGGGAGGAATCTGCCTACAAACCAAATCTGTGCAATAACACGTGGCCATTTCCAGAGTCATTTCTCTGACCCTCACCAGCATTTCAAGACACGTCTCATATGCAATTGGCACCTCTACAGTGCCAATTTTAGAAACATTTTGCTTTAGAGAAGGGACTGGAGCACAGAGGTGATTATCCCTCCCCTCCTGGCAGCTTCAGGGGTCATGCAACTTGCTGGGAACGTCAGAGATGTACAGCATGTAAAAGATCTCCAGTAAATGCTCCTTCCCACAGCACTGGAACATGCCTCTGCCCTCCTTTAGACTGTAGAGGATCTTTGCCTCTTACAAGAGAAAAGATCCTGGCTGAGGCAGCTCAGACATCCATCTAGCATGCCCTGAGACAGAAGCACCAGCGACAGAGAGAGGGACTGATTCTGCTGTCAGCAGTTTAGGCGGGGAGCCAGTGGAGTCAATGGGAGTCGATGTTTACTTCTGTTGTGCTGCCTCTCAGGGACACTGATAAATGTTATGAATTTTAAAAATTGAGATTCACATTAGTTTCCTTTAACCCATTTTAGATTTTCTGCTGAGGTTTATTAAGTGGCTTTTAAAAGCAGTTTAGCCTCTACAGCTCTTACTGCAACAGCTCTTACCTCAACAGCCCTGCCTCTCAGCCTGTCTTGCGCCAGGAATAGAACGAATCCATGCAGGTTCAAAGAAGAGCAGGAGGGCACAGGGCATCAAGCAGACAGTCCATGGTGTGGGAGAGCCTTGGCAGAGCAGGGAGATGAAGGATAAAGGTGCAAGGAGGTGTCAGCTGTGCCTTGAGGCCAGTTTGGACAAAAGTGGCAGATCCTTCAGAGGATTGAGTTGTGAGGCATCATGCAAAGCTGAAGATCCAGAGATATTTCTGGTCCCTTGAAATACAAGTAGAGGAATATTAATACAAGGATTGAGCAGAGCCATACAGATGGGTAGGTCTAGGCATTTTCAGGCAACAGAATTGAGCTGATGTCCTGCATATTAGTGTAAATCAGGATTAGCTCCAGTGGGTATAACTCAGTATCCTCCTGATTTTTAAGGCCTGATCCAGCTTTCTCTGAAGTCAGTCAGAAGATTCCAGCTAACTGTTCTTGAATCAGTCTCTAAATGCCTTGTTTTAATATCCATAAGCTGCTGAAAAACAATCCACATCTCCCCTGTTCCATCCTAAACTCTGCTTGCCACCTGCCATTTAATTTTTCATGACACTATTATAATTTTTAATAATGCCACCATATTTTCTTGACTAAAGAGCCTCTGGAGACCCTGTCTGAAAGAAAAGTTTCCCCATCTCCTCTTCTCCATGCCTACAAGTGTATCTGTATCACAGCAAGTCTTTCCTAAGGATCTCTTCAAAGACATTCACACCTTTGTCTCCTCTAATCTTAGATGCATATTTGACATCACTAAATATGCAGTTACACAGTAAACTGGTGGTGAGAGATATGTAAGGGGCAAATCTCTGTTTTGGTGGCTAAAAATAAGTAATCCTGCCTCAGCTCTCACTGATTGACTGAAAACTGAAGCAGGGGGAAAGCAGGTCCAGCATGGACAGAAGAATAATACTGATTTATGGGAGGCAAACCTCTGAGAAAGTGATTTACTCCCTTGGGATTTTTTTTTCTGAGAGATGACACCACACAACTGTGGGACTGGAACCAGGAGAGATAAAAGTCTGAGTTTCTGTAAGCCACCAAGGAGAACCAAGTGCTTAGGAGTGGGGATGTGTCTCCAGGGACACAACTCTCCTCCCCTATCAGTAATTCACTTTTTTTACTATTGATTATAACAGGAAGGGAGAGATGGAAAACTCATGTAATTCCCTGTCCTTGGGGTTATGGCCTGGGGAAAGCGGTTCCTGCTTAATCTAATGAGGATGCAGTACAGCCTGGATCATCTGGGCTCTCCTCTCATCCCCTGGGAGAAGTGTAAATGAACACTACAGCAAGGTATTAGAAGTCCCCTAAAAGAAATAAAAATAAAACAACCAAAAAACCAGCTGATATTTCCACTTTCTTTTGAATGGTGACTGACCTTCCATCAGTGTTCTCGTGCCACTTTGGAGGGAGATTACCCAGCAAAAATGCGAGAGGATTAAGCTGCTGCCTTTCCATCAGGGCAGGCTGTGCTCTGGGGAAGGGGTGACAGCCTGGGGGATGAGCAGGGCAGGCTGAGAGCAGGTTTGCAGCAGGCAGATGCCTCTCCATGCTGGAGCCATGTGATGGCCAGCACAGCACATTAAAACAACCTTCCCAACCCATTGTGTGCACATGCTGTCCTGGTGCAATGTCACACCAAAATGAGACAGGGCTGTGACACCCACTCGCTTCGAGCTAAACCAAGCCTGACATACACCCTGCACTAATTCAGCAAGGAGCAAAATTAGCCAAAGCTGGAGGGTGTCCCAGGAGCTGGGCTGGGTGCAGCTGTGCCCAGCCTTCACCCTGCTTGCCACCTTGCGCTGCACAGCGTGTTTCCTCAGAGCCCGCGTCTCTCAGGATAGGAGAAGTGTGTTGAGTGCAAATGTGGGCTGACATGGCAGGCAGCAGTGGCAGGTGGGAAATGGATATATTGCATCCCAAGATGATGCATCTTCCCATTCTAATCAGCTCGCCAGCACAGATAGCCTTATGTCTGCAGAGAACGCTATTTAGATAGCAGATTTTATTCAGATGGCATCTGAAAGTTATTTTTTATTGAATTTAATTTAAATTAATCATGTTGCCAAGGGTGGGATGAAGTGGCCTCTGTTTTTAATTTTTTCTCCCCAGAGTGGATGTCCTTAAGCTCCTTCCTATAATGATATGGTTGTAGCTAGCAAAAAGGCAGTCTGGATTTATTATTCTGTCTCTTGCCTTGTTCCTTCTGATCCTAGAAAGAACATTGCAATGACTGTTGGTTAGAAAATTAGTTAAGTGAACTGTGTACTGTATTCTCTTTCTGTATCACTTCTTATTTGGGAAAAAAGATAATATAGTTCTCTCTCTCCCCTCCACTCACCCTGCATTTCATCCAGAACTCATGTAAGGAACATTTCAATGGACTGCTGCAGCCTGCTTGCAAAAGGACTCATCACCTCTAAAAGCCCCTAGGATCACTCTCGACTTCTGGAGCGAAGTGCAGCAAGTGGCATCACATGTGTGGACGAAGATGGTGCTGAGACACCAATGCCCAGGTGCTAAAGAAAGAAGCCTGTCGGGGTTGCTTCTGCACTGCACAAGCATCAGCCTGTCACCTGCCTCACGTTTGAGCTCTGCCTCTGCAGCACTCAGGATTTCAGATGCTTGAAACACAGCACTGCCCTTTTCCTCTGGGTCCAAATGATCCAACTCCTCCAGCTCCACGTGCTACATTTGGTGGGTTCCAAAGCAGAGTGGTGCTGCAGCAGTTGAGCTCACCCATACAGTGCTCACATATTAAAAAAAAAAAAAAAAAAATCAAAGAAAATATACTTAAATATTCTTTCCACCAGCTGCAGCCTGGCAACAGGAGGGTGGCCACTCCAGGTGGCCTGTGCATGGTATTTGGAGAGGACCATAAATGGGAGCACGTACAAGGTAGCTGGCCTCTTTAGCAGTGTATGGACAAGATATCCTGCTGCCTGGTTAAAAATATTGTCCAGATTAGACTGAATTTGTAGCAGGTAAAAAAGCCAGAAATATCCTTGTAAAACTTTATTGCTACACAAGTAATAGTGGATTTTGGTGGTCTATATGGTCTAGCTAAAAGAAGGAATTTTCCCTAATTCAGTCAATTTATTGTACAGAGGCCATTTTGAAAGAATATCTGACAAAAGAATAGATGAACCTGTTATGAGAATAAACTCCCAGACAACTGAAAGGACAGCCCCAAGGAAGGCCAACCTGATGAGAATGGAGAGCTATGAAATGAAGATACTCTTTGTACTCCAAATCCAAGTATATCTCATGCAAGAGCAGAGCTTTCTAAAACAAATCCCTATGATAGATGAAGGATTTAGGCACAGCCAGGTTGTCTGTTTAATGAATTCCCTGCATTTACCCCACCGAGGGAGAAAAACCCAAACACTTCTGTTCAGTACCTTTTTTATGTGGATTAGAGCAGCTACGAATGACAGAAGACTAATTTTGCCTTGTTTCCCTCCTTCTCAGCTCATCTGTCCTACTTTTTACTTTTAAAGGAATGAGTAATTTAAAAAAACCCCTCCAATATTTATGGATGCTCTGGTTCTTTTATGCTCACTCACTGTATGTGAGCCAAGAGCCTAATTACTTATTTTAGTCGCATATATAATTCTTTCAGTGTTTCAGGGTAGCCTTGACTTGGAGAGAAGAAAGATGGCTCAAAATAAAGTTAGATACCCTTGCCTGTAGTGGGCCATGTCCTCTTCTGAAGGGACATTTTTTTCAGGAGTTCTACCCCTTTTCTGGATCACTCCTGCATTAAGCCTGGCCTATTGGCAGGAGCTTTAGGAACTGTGGGGAAAAGAAAGCTCAGTGGATTATCTGATACACCAGAGAAAAGAAGAAAGGTAGAGATCATCCAAGAGGATGCCATTTGGACTGCATGGGGTGTCAGGCACCTTTCAGAGGGTAATAAGCTGAAATCCCAATTCTCAGTCATTCTTTCTTTGATTTTATTTTGAAAGTGGATATTGAAGCTCTGCACATGGAGCATTTCAGCTGACCTCTGCTCACAATAAATACCCAGCCTGATGGCTAACCCCAAACAGTTTGTAAGGAGCAAGAGTCATAGGCAATTTTTGGGGGTTTATTTAATGAACTGATTCTCCTGGCAGTTGGAAGATAAGCCCTTTAATCTTAAAACAAAATTGAAGCCCTCTGTGACTGTGTCCCTAGAAGCAGACACAAGATGATGCTGGGTGCCTGTAATCAGCCCTACTCCCTGAGCTGCCTGACTGGCCAGGCTGTGCAAAAGACACTCCAAAGACAGTGATGGTGCCTGAGAGCTACACAAAAAATGCTAAAGAATTCCCAAATGGAAAAGTCTCCATGAGTACTCAGCATTGTGCAGCCCAGACTTCCACAGCATTTTCTGTTACAAAGAAATGACCTCAAGCTCATCATCCTGCAGCTGTGGGAGGCAGGACAGACATCCCACCATGACTGGCTTCCCCAAGAGCTCCATGAAGGAATGATGGCCCTACTGCTTGCTGACTATCAAATTCCTGCCCTCCAGGGACCACGCTTCATGCAGTGACCTCCTGGAAGGAGATGAACCCTCCAGAAAGGTAAGCTTCTCTGTCTTGAAAGTTGTCTGTGGATCCCTCTGAGAGATTTCTTTGTCTTAATTGGCTTTAAATGCCTACTTTTGGCACCTGAGTCTCACTGCAAGAATCAACCATGAAAAAAGGAATAAATTAATCTCCCCTTAGAATTCACAGAGGCAGAATGCATTGGGGAACTACTGGGCTAAGTCCAAATCTGGCTCAGATTTGCCTTAGGAGTAAATCTAAGCTGTCTGTCTTCATCCTTGACCTTGTTACCTTTCCCTTGGCACTTAAAAATGCTTTTTCCCAGACTAAATAGCACAAGAGGTGCCGAGAATAGGTGTTAGCAACCATCCAAGTGAAGAGTTACTTTAAATCCAGGCTGAGTTTTTGACTTCTCCTCCTGTTCTCCTGAGCCACCAGCTATGGAAGTTTTTCATCTCTGATAAAGCAGATTAGCTGCTGGAAATGTCAGAGAGAGGCTACAGCTGGCTGCACAGTGGGGAAATATTTCCCTGCTAGCCATGGAAGCCACTGAACACGGGACCCCAGGAGAGATGCTCCACAGTCCGTTGCATAAAGTGGCTTGGTCTGTGATGCTGTTAATGCAGCAACACCCCAATGTTCTCTGCTCAGTGAAGTTCACCAACAGCAGCAAGTCAAACCTACAGACAGCTCAGTGGAGGGGAGGCGGGGCAGATTTTTTCCTTTTCCTGCTTCCATTTCTTCCTTCTTTAATTTTGGTAATGGATCAGAGTCAAATGAACAACATCTGGCAATTAGCACATCCCTTGCCTGGCTCCGATCTGCCGCTAAGTTCTGAGTGTTTGCCTTTATTTTTAAATCGGTGGCTGTCAGAGAGAATTAAATGGTGCCTAAAGAAGCACGCAGACGTTATAATTAAAGGCACGCCAACCTTGACAGGTAGCTGTGAGTGGAAATTTCAACTTTTCATGGGAAAAAGGGCTGTTGGCATGCGCATGTGCTCTTAAACTCCATGTGTTTCCCCCAGCTGATCTATCCCCAGGTGCTTTTTATACACCCATACTTGCAATTAATTGTCTCTTTGTCTGCTGCGTTTCAGCAGCCATCCAGCCCAGTACTGAGAGAAGAAATGTTCTTTAAATCTAGGAGTAAAACTGTAATTCATTAGCTGTGATTGTGTGTGCTGCTTTGGGACTTTGCTGTTAACAAGGATAGAAATGATATAATGGAAAACCGAACAAGGAGCATAAACCTGCTGGTGCACGGAGCATCCTGAAACCATGTAATCCACATGCCTTCTAACTAGGAATGAATGCCTGGTGCCCTGGGCACTTTCCTGCCAGGCCATGTTATTATAATCATGGCCTTCCCCCAGCTCATTCTGCTCCTTCTAATTAAAACAGGGTCAAATCTTCCTCCTTACAGTATTGACCCACCTGAATCACAAGACCAGCTGACTCCTCTAGGGAATAATGGGAGCGTGGAAACTGGGTTCATCTGCCACCTGCTCAGCTTTGACCCCAGTGCTGCATGGAGGACAAACTTCATGTTAATAGGATCTAGCCTGGCCTCCCACCCTTCTCCCAAGGATTTCAGGCCTTTGAGGCTGCCAGTCCAGCAATTTTTCTGTCATTGGTTTATAGTTCTGATTGAAGGTGACCTGTGGTGTCAGGCTGTGATCCACTCTCAGGGCTGGTGCTGCTCCTGCAGAGGTGGGCAGAGCTGCATTGTTGATGGCAGGGGTTGTCCTGGCACGGGGTCTCTGTGCTATCACACAACTGCAAGTTAGGATATTACACCAGGCAGTCCAGGTTGGAGAATTTAGCCTCCCCACATCTTGCCTTTTAAATCTGCACCTACTGCAACTTTTGGTCTCTTGGTGATTTTACCTGCTAAGTTGGACAGCATTAATAACAGCCACCAGATTTAACAGCCACACCATCCTATCTGGGGTATCTTCAATAAGGTGATGCTGACAATCTGATTTTTAAGCTAGATTCCAAGCAAAGTTTTAAACAAACTCACTCCAGTGATCCTTGCACTGCCTTCACAGGACTTGCTCGGCTTGCTTCGCTCCCCATGAGCTTGTTAAACTCCTTTCCCATAGTGTTTAACAACTACCTCATGAATGTGCTTCCAGCTGCCCATACAGCCAGGGTGGGCTTTCTGTCCACCCTGGAAAATGAAGGTGAATTTTCTGCAACTTCAGTTGGTGTCCAAGGGAAGGAAGCCGAGAGAAGGATTTAGGAGAGAAGGGAAGAGCAATAAAGGGCATGGTAAAGCCAGGCTAATCAGTGGGACTTCTAGGGAATAAACTCTCTTCCCATCTTCTTGCTGCAAAACTGCTGTAGTTGGAAAATGACTGAAGGAAATTGAATTCAAGCTGAGAAACACCAGAGGGATGTAACTTCTCTCTCTGTCCTGCACCTTGTAGCTCATTCCTACCCCACTCCCTGCATCTCTCACTCAACTTACTGATATCTATCTCCTTCTTTCCACCCCTCCTTCCCCTGCTCTCGTCCCCAATCCCTCTCCCTGCCTCTGATGGATGGAACCATTAGTGGAATCACTGTAAATAATGTGTAAAGTTGGAAGTTACAACAAGGTATCTCATTAAAGCCGCTTCACTCATCTTACTTCCCAATTAATGTTTAAGGCTTCGCTGGAATGCGGTGACAATATGTCACAGCATATCATTGTGGCAGGCGACAGGAAGTTAATAACCCACTGGCCCTTAAAGAAGCCTTTAATGTCAGCTACAGAGTAGTAAATAACATTGGTTTCTTCCCCCCCAGATATCCCCCCTTCTTTTTCCTCTTTTTAATTTGCTGCAGGAATGAAAGAGTTTGTGCTGAAATAACATCATTATCTCATAAAGTCGTCTTCCTGCGGAGGCAGAGCACAAAAGGTGTTGCCCAAGGAACTCTGGGATTTTCAGCAGCTTGACAAAGTTGCTCCAACTCCCCACCCTGAAAATTCAGGAACTCATGGAGTATTTGCATTCACCATCCTTTCTGCCTCCATTCAGGGCCTTTTTCCTTCTTTAATAATAGAAATTCCCTCACCCACCTTTTCCTAGTATTAATTTCTATCCCCTTCCCACGCCTGCGAGTCTCTAAACACAACTTCACAGCATCGGTGTAGTCAAAAGTTTCTTTTCATGTGTCACTGCTTTTTTTACTATTATTGAAACTTCCTTTGACGTCGCTGCTTTCTGGGGGACGAGTCATCTTTGCCTTTCATTCCTCTAAGTGCCTGTTCCCTTTGAGTGCAATCGCTGTTCTTTACCCTCCTGTTGCTGCATGATGGGGCTTAAGCCCTCCTGGACATAAACCACCACAGGCTCCAGATCGGGACTGGTCCTGAGAGATTTCACTGGAGTCAAGGAAAGTGTTCTAGTTCATCCCACAGCTGCCAAAACTGGAACTGAGCTCCTGACTCCAGAAGAGGTGCTGTGGCAGCAGTGTCACTAGCCTGTTCCCCTCTGGGGATGTAAAGATCCATTAATCACACTGTGATGTAACATATATGATCCATTATTGGAAACCCATTTTGTAGTTATATTTTTCCCAGGAGGAAAAAAAACAACAACAACAAAAAAAAAAAAAAAAAAAAAAAAAAAAAAAAAAAAAACAAAAAAAAAAAAAAAAACAAAAACAAAACCCATATATGTGTAGCATTTGTTTTTAAAAAATTACAGAAAAAGTGTCTAGGGCATGGGGAATGAATCCCACAGAAACTCTCTGCTCAGCTCAGCCACAGACCCAATATACCACAGTACACAAATCATGCATGGATTTCTCATGTCCTCTAGTTCCTCTCATACAGTATGTCTAAAAATATTTGCTCTCCGCATCTGGGTTATTGCCTTAGTGTTTGGAAAGGTCTTTCAAATTTCAGACTAAACAGTCCAGTGTTGTGACTATATAAATACTTATTTTAGTTATTGTACCAGGGGTATTATAAATATGGCCCTAGACTTCTGTTTTAATAATAGGAAAATGCAGGATTAATATCAAGAGCAGCCTCTTAGCAATGAGATTAACTGTTACTGCAAAAAGATTCCAAATGAAAAGTGTATGATCCCTTTTTCAGAGCATTTGAAACTTCACTAGTTCCAAAATCTTGGAAGGCACTGTTCTTTTCCAAGAGAGCAGGGGTGGCCAACCAAGTTGTTTTGCATCTTCATAACAGCCTGAATGGGCTACAGAACATGCTGTGCAGCTCAGATGATGGAGAGATCTCAGGAGATTGTCACCAGTAAAGGAGGACCACGAATCCCAAGGAAGTGGAGGCAGTAGCAGAGTAATTATGGAACTGAGTCTTCAAGAAGCCAAAGTTTGGTCTGAGCAGTCCTGGAGAGAGACTTCAGCACTTCTGGGAAACCAAAAACTGGAAGCAGATGGAATTCATCATCCAATGGGAGACCCCAGTAAGGGGTGAACTGAGGCCCCTACCTTGTGGGAGGGGCAGGAAGGTCTGCCCTAAACCAGGGGTCTAGCACAGCATCTCTAGTCCTGCCCAGATCTGGAACTTTGTCCCACCCCCTCGTGTGTGACTCCTTCAACCAACTGGTTCTGCATCCCCACACTGCTGGAAGATTACCAAACGGAAAGTTCCCACAGTGCTTTGAGATCCTCAGCAAAAGGCAATGCAGAAATGCAAATGTGCTCTGTTCCCAGCTCAAATACATTATTGATTTGCTCATTTGCCAGGGGCCACTTGTCAAAAGTATAACAGCATTAGTAGCACTTGACGTAATAGGGGAATGGAGAGGTCTGTGATTAAGTTTAGACAGCCTTGTTTGACTTAGTTAATTGGTTAAATATATTCAGTTACATGTGATGCTTCAGAATTTCAGCTCCAATAAAGTATTATATTAATTTTAATTAAAGCTCAACAGAGTTAGCCAAATATTTCTATTTTCTGAATACTTTTCTTAATCATATAATTCATATTCTGATAAAACAGGGATTCTGGTAGCAACTAAGGCCTGGAGCACTTTGTCTGACCATGAGAACTTGAAAGAAGAATAGATAGACTAACACTGAGGAAAAGTGATTTATTAAAATCTTTCTAACCTGAAGAAAAAATGAGGTGAAACAAGGAAAAATTCCCGTCTGCCTCAAGACAGGATTAACTTACATCTATTCTGACAGATGTATTTCTGCTATTTCTCAAAAATCTGAGACTGTCATGAAAACCATAACTGCAAGAAGTTGCACCTCCTCCTAAGTTTGCCCAGGAGCCTTTATGTTGGCAATCCCTGATTCATCATTCGCTGTTTCCTTGCTTAAGACCTGCATCCATCACAACAGGAAGGGCAAATAGCATCCCATGGGTAGCCTTAGCTAAGATTCCCAAAAAGTGAAGACTCTCACCAGCCCTGAATGATTCCAGAGATAGAATTCCTTTAGTATCCTGATTAAGGCTGTATTATCCTGCAGGGCTCCTCATTTATTTCAGTGTTTTTCTGAGAAGGGAACATTTATGCCAGGGACATGCTCACACCAGAGGCAAATTTGCAAAGAGATGCTCCCCATGGCCAAGAAACTTTCCTTTGCTCTTGGCTGGAGAGGTTCAGGCTGCTTTGCTGAACTGCTGCCGTCCTTGGGCCATAAAGGTCTCCATCCACAGCACACCTGTTGTCAGGTGAGGCATGTGAAAGCCTCAGTAACACTGTCAGACTGGCACAACTGGAACAGTCTCACCTGAGCACTACAGCACAGCAGGACATCCAGCAGGTGTTGAAAAGGAGACGTTGGCTGGCTCCAGTGAACCCCACTGACGCAGTAATTACAAGAGTGGGTATTGCCTTCTTAATGACAGCAATTGAAAGTGCAAATACAGCCGCAGCACATTAAAAATAGCCCACTGATCTCATGAAGCAGCAGCTGTATCTGAGGACTTTTCCCAATGCANGCATTTCAATTATTTTTCCTTCTCTCTCCTTAGATGCAGACGATCTGAAAGAAGAAAGATAGAAGACAATTTCTGTGCTGCCTACTGAGCATAGTCTAGTTTTCTTTATATTACCTATACAGGCAGTCAATTAAAAAAATGTGGTATTTTTCTTTTACAGTGTTGGGATCCAGCTCTGCAAGCCTTTAATTATCTACCAGTGGAGTCAGAACTGGGAGAGGGTGGAAAGAGATGAGCATCTATTCTTTCAGCTGGTCTGTCCCTGAGAGCATTTAGCTCAGGGGTTTTGAGCCTAGAGATAAAAAATAACCCCCTTTTGCATTTTTTTCCCAGTGCTCTCTGCTGCAAGATCATTGACGCTCTGATCTTCCAAATTCCACAGGATCTAAATGGCCAGGCACATCTATAAGGACTTCATTGATCAAGAGCCCCTGCTTGGCCCAATGGTCACACCTTACATGAAAGATGGATTCATAAATCTTCTTTAGAGATCTGTATGTGGTAAATGATGTTCTTGGCAGGGCTGATAAACCTCAGCACCAACTTCTGCTGGTTCAACTCCATGTTTAATGACGCAGCCCACGCTAACTTTTTATCACCTGTTATTTGTACACCTCCCCTTAGAATCAGCACAGCAGGGAGTGCCTGGAGCAGGTGGAGTGCCCTGCTCCTTCTCAGAGCTCCGGCAGGAATGCTCCAACTCTAAATAAAATGGCTCATTACCAGCTTTGGGGCGAGTTGCTCTCCCTGCTCACATCTTCCTCTAACCCATATCAGACACCAAAAGGTGGATGAAGGGGCAGCCTCCAGCATCAAATGGGAGACAAGAACAAAATCCTGTGCCTTGTGTTAAGGATTCATAGCAGCAGTGCCTGGGCAGTGTGAGGGTTTGCTGAATTGTGCTGTCAGCAGTGTTTAACAAATATGGCAGTGGGATAATGCTGGTGTTTAACAAGTGCAGCAGTGGCATAATGCATAAAAGGCCACAAGCAGGTTGGCACCCAGTGTGCAGCAGCCTAACGGATGAAGCCTGATATCTCACTCTTGTGTTAGAGAAACCAGAGTTATGTTCTCAGGGGAACCAGTCATGGGGCTGGGATGGACTGAGACATAATTATGGAATAATGCATGTTCTTTTCCCACCACTCCCTCCTTTCTAAATTAGCTGTCATGTCACTAAAAACGTTCCTGTGTTCCACAATCAGTCCACTTAACTGTAACAAAGCAGCGCAGATCTATCAAACTCACAATGAGCTGCACTAATGACCGCTGAAATTACCAAATCAGTCCTGCTTCCCAACACCCTGCCCATCCCTGCGCGCCCCTCGTCAGTCAGCACTCTGCTTGTGGCCCTGCCCGGGGGGAAATTGCGGTGTCAGGCTCCACATCCACATCGTCTTGCAATGTGAAGGTGCTTCTCTGGATGCAGAGTGCTGAGGTTGTTGGGATTGTGCCTTTTTTTACCGTGAAGGGCTGCTGGATGCCAGGGGTGGCTCTAGGCAGGCACTGGAGGCACTGGAGGCACGAGAGAGAGAGCAACAGAGGTACAGCCAGCGGTGAAATACCAGCAGAGTGCATTGTTCCTGATCCCTGATTATGCATTTAACTGCATTGCTAAGCACTAAGNTTTTGTAACCGCTCCTCGGAAGTGCAATCTCGCTACTATTCAGATACAATGTGGCTTCTATTCTCTCTCCCAGTTTTAATTATGTGTCCGCCACTGCTCCTTCTCCAAGCTGGCGGTCTCTGAGATTCATAATTTCAGCCTGACACCATAGTAACCACTTAGTTTGATTCAAGACTCTAATGTCATCACTGGCTGGTCTTGAATAGAGCAGGGAGAGAGGGTGTAATTTGAAGGCAGCATCACATAGAAACTGCAATTATTTCTCCTTTTCAGAGGGAAATGTAAACAAAAGGTCATCGCTGGTCAGTGCTCTTCATTTCCATCCTCACACACTGACAAGCTGACTTTTTTGTTTATTATTTATTTCCTCACCCACTTACATGCCTCCACACCGACACCAGGAGCAGCAGCCAGTGCTACTTATCGCTCCTGTGTAGGGACATGACTACTCCACTGGGAGGACTCCTCTGGTGTTTGAAAATGGCCACAGATAGCTTTGGAAACCAGTCTGGTCCCCATGAAGTGACTGGAAGGGATTGTCCCTGGTGGGGCACACAGCTGCTGCAGCCCTCCTGCCACAGCCAGAGACCACAACAGGCAGTACACACCATTGACAGACACCCCTGGCTTCTGCTCACCTTGCAAGGAAAGGACTTGATTCAGATTCTCTTTTTCTTCTAGCCTTTTCCCATACAGTTCCCACATAGAATTTCTTACACTGTTCCTCTTAAATTAAATATGTGAGTATCTCCTCTGAGGCGAGTCTCCCTGACTCCAGAAATGACCCAAGAGCCCCTGAGAGCCCTTGTGTCCCCTGCCAGCTCAGGGGGACTGTCACACAGGTTTATACTGAAAGGGCTACTGGGCAGTAGTGCCACAGCACAAGAGACTTGCCCAAGGTCCATGGTTTTCCCCTTCTCTGGACACAACCTTTCTCTGATCCTACTGGGAATGGCAGAGACACATGAGAAGAATATCAGAAAGACAGATGAATGTGTGTGCACAGAAAAATGCAATTCACTAGGCAGCATTCGCTGCAAATCCTGCTGCACTAAATTAAGCTTTCCTGCCTTCCCCCAATGGCTCAGTGATAGAAAGGAGTTAAGTGAAAATAAATGCTCATATCAAATCACAGGTATTGATTTTCTGAGCTAGTAAATGAAGGCACTTTATCTCCGATGGGAGATTGAATGTCTGTGTGCCACGCTTTGCTCCATTTTCATAAAAAGGAAGGCATGGTGGAATTATTTTACCTGGCTTCTCATAAAGTGTAGAGGGAGCAGATTCTCATGTCCATGACATGGGATATCAATCAGGAGCAATGTCATCACAGTGATGGAGCCACTGAGGATTGGCCATGGAATAGCAAGCCTGGAAGGCTGGTCCTGGACATTGGCTCGTCCTTCGGCAGACGTGGCAGTGTCTTTCATGGGTCCCTGCAGTCCTCTTCCCTCCCCAAGTGATGGGGACGGGCAGTTCTCTGCAGTTTTTGCTTTGGTTTGCTAGAAGGTAATCTTACATCTAAATAATTTAATTCTACTGGCTGGTTTAAGATGAGAACAAGAGTTTCACTGCTACTTATGCCCTTTTTGAGCTCTAATGAGTTCTGAGCAGGATGTGATATTAAAATTATAGGTACATTACATTTAATAATCTGCAGAAAGCCTTAAAGGGAGCTGTCCATGGCCTTGAGGAGTCGTTTGGAAGATCAAAGCTGACTGTTGCAAAGTAATTCATGTAGACAGGGGAAGTCACACTCACAAAGGTCCTTGGAAACACAACCTTTTTTGGACCAAGTTCACCTACACAGGCATGACTAAAAGTGAAAGAGCTAAATTTCTGCATCTGAGATCTGTAGATCTGTGTTCAAACCCTCTGTCTTATCTGGAAGTTACCCATCTTATCAGGCAGATCTCTGGCACCAGCAATCCATCTCTGTAGCCCTCCACCCATTTCACTATGTAGCCTGATGTATTTTGCTGCTGATATTTTTCAAAGTGAAAGAGATCAAATATATAAAAATAGATACAAAGAAAGAAACCATTAAAAAGCAGACCCCATGCTTTTGCAGAACATGGATTCTTCTGATATAAAACNAAACAAAACAAAACAAAAAATACTGCATTTTCACTTCCTGCCTTCTATGACCCTGCACACCAGGATAAATCAGAGAGGGTCCAGTTTAATCCAGACAGGAAGGAATGAAATGGCTGGTGGATTTCAGCTAGGAGTGACTTTTGCATGGGTGAGGGATGACTAGGAGAGACACTGATGTTCCTGATTTGGAGGCTGGCAGCCTTTCATATCCCCATAGTAATTAATGGAGAGCCAGTCTGGAATCACTACCTCCAGGAACAAAACCACTGACCATATACTCTGAGGCCTCTCTGTGTCTTCAACTTGAAGAGACCTGGGATAGTATTCAGAGTTTAAGAGAGGGTTAGCATGGCCCAAGGCTATTGCTGTGTCCAACCCTAGCCTCACAATTTCTGCTGAAGTCTGAGGGAACAGGACCAAAACCAAGCCAATCACTTTGGTGAAGAAAAGTTCATTTGTCTCACTGTGGATTGCCACAACTATGCAATAGGACAACTATTGCATCCCATGAGGTGGTAGGGGATTATCCAGCTCAGGTGCCATGGGAAGAGATGCCCCACTAAAGGATATGATGAACAGAAGAACACTCTCCCACAGCTTCTTGTGCTTATATATTAATTTACCCCAGTTTTGTCATTTTCCCATCTCCTCCCCAGTTCCGGAATGTTCCCTGCTCATGCCTTCCCTATTGGCCCCTGTTCCTTGTCACTCCACCCCTGGATCCTGGTTGGTTGTAATCCCTCAGCCCCACCTGTGCACCACCCCTGAGTCCTCAACCCATTGGCCCACAGACGTGATGTTCTGCTCCCTCATGCCTGCTATTTAACCCTGCACCCTCCTTTGTTTGTCAGTTGGGTTCTTTGTGTTCCTCTCCCCTTTAGTTCATGGTTCTCATCCCTGCACCTGTTCAGTGTGTGCACAATAGCCCCTCTGGAGCTCCACACAAGAACCCCTCCCGTGTTCATCCATCGGCCAGTCAGCGTGCGTGAGCACTCGGGTGGGCTCAGCTGCCCCTTCCCAGCTCACACAAAGCCTCTCGGGAGGGTGCTGGCATTGGCAGCTCCTGCCGCAGACAACAGGAGAGAAAATTGCCCTTTGATAATCAATGGTTGAATCTGAGAGGTGGGGAGTGGCAATATGTATCTAAAGGAGTGACAATTTTCGCTTTGCTTGGAGGGAAACCTCCAGTATAAGGGAAGCTGAGCAGACACTGTCCCTGTCAGCCCTTCTTACACCAGCCATTGAACACAACCCTGCAGGGCAATGCTGTCTTGATGTCAGGCTCCCACGGTGGTCTTTACTGAGCAGTTGCAATGCAGCACTGTGAAAATAAAAGAAATAGTTTTGTGACAGTGTCCTTTGAAATTTACTTTATTATTATGGAGTTATTGTATAACTCCTCAAGGTGGTATATGAAATCTTCCAGAAGCTCAGATCTGCCCAGGGAGGTGGGCACTTGAAATAAATACATGGAACAAGATACTCTTTTATAGATCTCGATTGAAGCACTCAAGTCACTTTTGTCAGAGTCATGGGGCAAATAGGTGAGAATTCCTTTTTATTCCCAGTGGGAGGGTTGAACACAAAGTGTTATCATCCTGTTTTGGTAGGACTTCGATTTTCATTATGACAATCATTTTACACCACCAATATTNATTTTTTTGTAGTGGAGGAAGAGGACATGCTACTTTTTATTATTGTCCCTCCCACTCACTTGTCTGAGGCATCTTTTTCAATAGTCTTACTACAGCAAGCAGAAACACCACCCTATACAACCTTTTCACAGAGTGCAAACAGAAATCCTCTCTTATTAAGCTGAAGCTAAAATGCTCATAGAAAAACTGTTAAAAAGAAGAAAGCATCCGTGCTGTGGTAGAAAAGGTAGAATGCAATAATTGTCCAAACCTTCAAGAAAGAATGCCTCTGTAGGGAGAACCTTTTTCCTTCCTGTGGCAAATGGCCAGAAGACTCCAGGAAATATCACTTCACCAATATTTTTTTTTTCTTTTTAGGCACAAAATCACCTTTATTTCCCTTGATTCCTGTGAATTTGTTCCAAAGACAGACAAGAGAAGCTAATACCTTTCCTTGCCTGGTTTCCTGCAAACACTAGCCCTATCTCACATTGCTGCTCTTTTTTGAATGCTTTCTGAATCTGATTTATTTGCAGTCTCACAAAGAAAAAGAAAAGGCTCTTCCTTTCATGTTTACACAGCAACAACAGAGAGAACTGGAGCATGTGTAGACATATAGGGTGAATTAATCTGATTAAATTCAGGCTTCTGAGTTTAAGCTAGTCACCCAAAGCTCCTTTCGTACAGTAGGCAGACATCTCATCAATATACAGTCAATGGAGCCAGAGGTGTAATTCATCTCATTCCAAAGTAGATGACTAAAGTAGGTCACATGAATCACACCCTTGAGAGCTTTTCTTCTCCCCATTGACTGCAGAAGAATCCCACTGTGACTAAACCACTTGTAGATACTGAAACCAACTTTGACTGAGCGGCTTCTCTCCATTGCGCAGTGCCACTCCATGCCTTCACATGCTTGCGTGAGCCACTCTTTTCCTCTGACATCTCTGATGCTGAGAGTTTGTTGTTGTCCTTACTGACTCCCAAAAAGTAAGGCATGTCCAGTTGTGGAGATACAGGGATAAAGGCACAGGTCTCACTGAGGGACCCTGAGGTAGCCTGGAAGAGCCCTGAGAGCAGGGTTAGAACAATATGGAAAAGTTGGTGCCCTAATGACAATGTTATCCTGGTCTTGGATACACCAGAGAGCCCTGTGCAGGACAGCACAACTTTATAGAGAAGTCCTCTGAAAGCCTCTTGACAATCTGAGGTGACCTCTGGAAGTCCTCACATCATCATCATCATCATCATCATCATCATCATCATCATCATCATCATCCTCATCATCATCATCATCATCATCATCATCATTATCATACCTGGAGTAACCAAGACAGAGAAAGCAGATGACAATGCAATTGAAGCACCAGAATATAGGAGTTCAACCCTTTTTCTCTGCTATAGAATGCAATTCACTGCCTCTGTGACTCCATTTCTCTCCTGTGTCACTAAAATAAATGTCTCTTCTTTCCCCTTCCTTAGCTTTATTGCTTGTATTTTGAATTTCTTATCATCTTACTAGGTGATAGGGGATGAAGGCATAAACCCATGGCCCAGTGAACTTTTGATTTCTGGACATGATATACAAATATAGTCCAAATAGCAATAACATTCATATTTGAAGATGGAGGAAGAAATGGAGAGCTTAGTTGGGAATGTGAAATGGATTCACTTGGTCATTTTGTTGGGTAAAAGGTGTTTTTCCTTTCTCTGCCAGGAGATTCTTTAACTGACCTTTAGATTGAAAAACAAACAAATGAACAAACCAACAAACAAACCATAATTAAAAAAAAAAAAACAAAAAAAAACCCAAAAAACTAGGGAGAAGAAGAGAAGAGAAGAGAAGAGAAGAGAAGAGAAGAGAAGAGAAGAGAAGAGAAGAGAAGAGAAGAGAAGAGAAGAGAAGAGAAGAGAAGAGAAGAGAAGAGAAGAGAAGAGAAGAGAAGAGAACCCAAACTTAAGCTAGACAGCATGAAAACAGAGATGTGAAATGCACACCATTTGAGTCACATTGAGACACTGCTCAAGTCCAACTAGAAGCCCTCCAAAGGAGAATGCAAAAGTTATTCGTGAGATTTTGATGCCTAGTGAAGAGAACTTTTTAAAGAAAAGGAAAGAAACCTGTTGCAGGCTGAAAAAGTCAGTGCTTCACACAGCTGTTTTCATGAATCCAGAATGACAGTCCATACATTATTTAAACCATCCAATTTATTGAACAGCTCAAACAGGTCCTCTCTACACCAGTCAGAGTTGACAAGGGCTCACAGAAAACTTTGCAAAACATTCTGCTTTCAGTCAGTTCTGCTCCAGCCATGGCAGTTTTGCTCCCTTGCCTGGATCATTTGCATGTATAAAGGCCTTGCTCCTGTCACCTCTTTCCTGCCTCAGAGCTGAACCTCTGGTGTTAGTAAGAGTCACCTGTGCTTCTTCAGAGAGAGGTGGTGTAGAGCTTCATGGCCCCAGGCCAGCCCCTTCACATGCAGTGATGACTCTACTGACAGCATCACAGCACTGATATAACAGAGAGCACAGGAAAAGATGGGCCTTTAATAACACCTATTCTGAGATCTGTTGGAGCAGGAATAGCAGACATTAGCTGCAAGGCAAGTGCTCCCATCCATGGGTTTCAAGATAAAATTGTGATTAAAATCCTTTCCAATCTTCACACAGTGAACTGACCACCCTTGGGTACCAAAAGGATGCATAAACCATAAAAGAAGTTAGAAGTCCACACATTTCCAGATAAAACCCACACAGGTAGGTCTCTTACAAGCTGTGGAACTGGGAAGTAAACCAAACTTTTTCACCCTTCAAATGATCTCTGTTTTTCAGCCTGTGTTTGAATGAAAGTTTATATCTTCAGTTGAGGTATCCTAACAAGCTCTTTTTCTTTTCCTTAGTAAAAATCCTTTGCCTCTTCAAGATTTTCTCACATCTGAGTCACAAAGTTTTGTGTTTATGTTGGAAATGTGTGTGATCAGATCTTCCCTAACTAGTAGGGCATTGCAAAGAAGCAGCTGAACAAGAGCATGCTCATACATGCACAGACACACTCAATGGACCCAGCACAGCTAGTTATAAATCTAATAAACTGGCAAGCACTGTGAGCCTTATGCTGCCCATAAATAATTCACTGCCAGGATGCTTGTAGGAACAGCACCTTCTGCATAGTCCACAGGAAATTCTAACAGGTACCAAGCCCTGCTGACTCCAGTTATTAATCCTGTTTATTGCTGCAGTGCCAAAGGGCCAACAGAGAATGAGGCCCCTTTGGGCTAAGCACTGTATAAACACAGACTTTTGAGTTTAAAAGGACTTTGGGACGAGAAATCACTCTCTATGTTAGCTCAGCCCCGGGACTGTCAAGACACAAAATTTCTTTCCTCTCCAAGAAACAGCAATAGCTTTTAGGCAAAATTCTCTGTTTTGTGTTGGAAATAGGCCCAAGCTGCTGAGTCTGGAGTCTGATAAGGATGTGAATGTCTTAAGCACTCAAACATTTGTATGAGTTTGACTTATTAGACTGGTCTAGCACTTGGTGATAATAACCTCGGAGCCCCAGGGTCCCCAGCCTGAAGCTAGACACAGAAGCTCCTCTTGGGACACTTCCTCTCTTCCCAAGGGTTTTGAGAGAGTCCTCAGCACAGCTGGGTCCTGGCAGATACACAGAGGAGATCTCAGAGCCCTCAGAGACCACTCTGCCTGTGGCTATCTCTGGTCTCTAGCTGGCAGATGGGAGTATCCTGGACAAGAAGAGGAGTGCTGAAGGGGAAAGGGGAACAGGTCCAGCCTCCCCCAGCTGGGGAGGGACAGGAGAGAAGAGTACCTGCATCAGAGCCTGCTGTACCTGAGGGACCCTCAGGCCTGTGTGAGAGGCCATCAGGCTCATCAGTGAGCCCCAGGGCCCTGTTTGGACAGCCTGGGCCCTGTCCCCCTGCCCATGCAGGTGGGCTTGGTGGCTGCCTCAGTGCCACCCCCTGGGCTACTGGTTATCCCTGGTGAGGGGGAGAGCAGAGGCAGGAAAGAAGGGGATGACAGAGCTCTGTGCCTGGGAATGGCCCCACTTCACCTGCGGGACTGGAGCACGGAGACCCTGGATTAGATCCACTGGATCAGTTCTCCATGGTGGGGAGAATGGGCTGGGAGGAGGCAGGAGGGGTCTCTGCAGACCCAGGGGTTCATCTCTCCACTTTCTTTTGGTCACAGCCTTTCAGGCCTTGGGGATAGACCCCAAGCCCTCCATCCGGTCCCTAGTGTCTCAGAGCATGCTGGTGCTGAGTGTTCTCAGTCTGCAGCGAAGACCCAGATGGACCCTGCAAGCGCTGCAGTGCCACTGAGCCAGTCACATGGGTCACTTTCGTCGAGGAAATGGGGAATTGAATTTAATTTGATTTCTGATGAATTTAACAAAATTGTGGTAAATTTATGATTGAATAAGGCCAGACCTGGCAGTGCCCTGGGCATGCTGAGCAGCCCACCTCCTTCCCCTTTCCCCTCCATGTCCCTGGCTGCTTGGACATGCTGACTTCTCACTGAACTCCTCATGAGCTGGACATCTGGGTAGGATCAGGTTTGGAGAGCAGGGTGCTGATGTTTCATTAGCTGCCTAGGGGGGATTCCTAACCTAGAATATGTTTGCACCACCTTCCGTGAGGAGCTGCTTCCCTTTGTATTACAATAGGATCATCTACTGGGTGGTGCTTGGGTGTGTGGAATCTGCCCATTCAAGCAAAATAAACCAGGATTGGTTTGGGGCAACAAGATTACTCCAGGACTGAGGGGGCACTTGAGGAAGACATGATTTCTCTCAGGAATGTCTCAGCCACCCATCCCTGGGGCTCACCACATTTGTGGTCTCGTCTCTCTGGTCAAGAACACAAAAAGCCTTTGGGCTGCTGCCAGAACAACTCCCCAGGAACCCTGCTTTAGCCTGCTCCTGTTACTTACAGAAGTTTCTGCCACAGAATTGCCCTCCCAAAAGCTCCTATCTGCCCATCAGACATTAACCTCAGATGATCTCTACTCAGGGTAGAAGCTCAGGCTGGAAAGCAGCAGGTACAATAGAGGATGCAGGCAGAAGGCAGAATCAATGACTTTAAGAGAAAAACTACAATCACACCCCATGCTGCCACCAAAAAAAAAACCAAAAACAAAACCAAAAAAACCCAGCCGTATTCCAGCTAACAGAGGAGAGAATCACACTTTTTTTTCCACCAGCCAATGACTTAAATTGATCAAATGTAGGAAGTCATCCTGACTAATCCTAATTTTATAGAGTCTAATGGCCATCACTTAGCTGTGATCACACTTTACCCGGTGTGTGAAAGGGACACAGGTCAAGTTAGGGTGGTTGTGAAGGCAAGTGAGAGATTATCTGCTCTACAGCTGTTGAAAATGAGGCAGGAAAGGGGAGGGGTGGAAGGGAATAAACCCACCCTGATTGAGCAGGGCAATTCCTTAACACATCACAAACTGCATGAACGGCTCCTGAGCAGCTGCAGAGATCTCCACTCTGTATTGGTGTGTAAAGATTTCACTCCCTGTAATCTGCCTTTTAGGATCTAAATGGGCCATGACAAAAGACCTCTGATTAAGCACTTCTTTTGCTTTGTTACACTTCTGGGTGAAATTGGTGTTCCTGAAAATAAAATAACCGAATAAAAATGAAAAGAGATGAGTGATTGCTGGCTCTCAGGGCTGGAGGCTCTTCACTGTCTGGTCCAAAGTTGTTGGAATTTTAGCCATAACTCATTCTGGGTCAAATGCAACATTTTACTCAACCAGAAATAACTAATTTAATTTTAGGCTTTGGGAAACTTATTGTGGCTCTATTAAACATTCACATTAAAAAAAACCCAAACAAACAAACAAACAAACAAAAAAACCCCTTAGGTTACTTTTTTTCTACTTTGAGGAAAACTTTGTAAGTATTTTAAAACAGAACCTATTCACCAAAACAGACAAAGGTGCAAAATTATTTGGCTAACCCATGCCTGCAATTCAATAAAATGATTATGAGCTAGTCCATCCAGCTTTACTATCAAAGGAAAGTAAGCATCTCATTTAAGTTTCTTTTTCCACTGGGATTTTACAGAGCTTAGAATAGACTGTTTTTTCTAATTTTCTTTTAAAATTATCCAAGAATTAGCTTTATAAGAACCATGGTGGCTGCAGGGGGAACGAGCAAATTAAACTAACTAAAACCAAAACCAACAAACACAGCAACATTTCCCCAATGCTTTCCCTGTGCTTGGGGAAAGCAAAGATAAAATTGAACATCACAGTGCACAGGGAGCCCATCTCCTCTGCCTTCAGCAATCCGAGTGCTCGTTGTTCGGCAGTGAGGACATGCTTTCCAGCTTGTACCCACCCTCAGCCATTCAGCAATCCAGGGCACGCACTTCAGCTCAAAGCTCTGTTTTTTTCCTTTCCCTTAGGAGAAATGAAAGGCTACATTACACAAACGTAGTACAAGCAAGTGGCATCTCTGCTGAACAGTGCAGATGATACTTGCAGGACACACGCGTGGCTGGAAGGTTAAGTCCTGAAGTGATGAAGTGACAAAGTGAGGAAGGATGGGAGAGGAACTCCTCTTTCCTCTGTGACAGCCTCCTCTGCTAGGGAGGAGAAGCATATTTTTACTCATAGAATCTAAACTGCCTAGAAAATAGGGTGCTAAAGGATGGAAGATAACACATCTGAACATGTCTCGGAATTCTGCTCTTAAGAAGGCTTGTTGGCATGTTGGCAGTAGGGGAGGGGGGAAGGACCAGAGGGTGTTCAGTCCCAGAAACCACATCTGCAGTGTGGTTTCAAACAGAAAGGTGGTTTCAGGCACAAACACCTGAGCCAGTAAGGGGGTAAATGTCCCTGTGGCTTGCCAAGATAAAATTCTCACCTTGGTAAGCAAGGCAATACCTGTCACATACAGCAGAATGAGTTAGTTTTTCTGACTCTTTCCCTTTGAAAAAGTGATTCCATATCTCCCAGGTCACCAAGCAGAGGGAACCTGGATTGCAGAGCATTGCAGGTACAACTGAGGTAAATCCTCTTTAGAAGCCTTTCACTGCCTGGGAGAATTGTTTCTCCTTCATCTCAGAGGGAATTTTTCACAAGCCCTGGATCCCTAACAGTCCAAACACACATCTGCTTTTTGTGGGTCCAGACAGTTCTCATCCAGGGAACTGAACAAAAATTTTAGTTAATGAAGAGCTCGAAGTCTAGATTAGCTCTTTGTTCTGATTCCCAAAATAAGCAGCCAGACTGGGAAGTCAGAAGCATCTCTGAGCAACTGGCCAAGCCCTATACCTGTAAATCTGATGGGCTGAGTTCTGCTCTTCTTTGCCCTCCTGCGCACACACCTGAAAAGGTCAGGGAAATCACTTCATCCTGACAACTCTGGAGTAGGAGGTAAAAGCAGAGGAATATCTGAATGAACCCTGTGTTTTTCAAGTTTATACACTACTGTTCCAAGGGAGAAAAGAAGTGAATTTCCTCTCAGCTCCAGAGACCTGAAGATTCAACAATATCCATACAGATGTCAGAACAACTCTCCTTCATCTCTCCTTGAGATCTCAAACACCTGCTTCAATATTCCTTTAAACTAAAGGGCAGTTGCTGTTCCAAATGTTTTACTTTGCAACTGAATGAGGGGTTTTTTTTGTCCCTTCAGCATCCATCCCCGTGCTTCTTTTTGCAATTCTGTTGCCTAATTTGCATGAGAGCACAATCTTTTGCCTTTCACCTCTGTCCCCTTACTCATTAGGTGCACATCTTTCGAAGTAAATATTCCAGGGGCAAAAACAGAAGCTAGCTGAAGATTTTGCTTTTGGGAGCAGGCTCTGTGGATAGTTCTTGAGTGGGGGAGATTAATAAAGCAGTAGGGAACCTGAAGTTTTAGTGATTCAACTCCTTCCCTATCAATCCTTGAAAAGACAATGAAAGCGAGCCATGATTTACCCAGAGAAGAAGGTAATTGGATAAAGCAGGATGCATGTGTGTTTGATAAACTCTTCCCTCAAACCCTCAGTGGTTGTTCCAAAATGTTCATGGAAGCTTGGTGCTGCCACCAAAGAGAAGCATTTCCAAGGGTCCCCATCAGAACAGGAGACAAGGAAGGTGGGAGGCAAGAACAAGGAACTGAGTTGTCCAAATTGAGCCTGCAGAGCCACACGTCATGGTTTGCCCCCTCCAAAGTGTCCAAGTCCTGCTTTGCCCTGGGATGCTGTACCATGAACCTTCAGATGCAGCTGTCACCAGAGCCCTGAGCTGAAGCATCACAGCCCCCTGATCCTGGCTCCACTGCAGTAAATGTTAGGCAAGGGCTGACTCCTCACTCTTTCACAAATATCCTCGACCACACCTCTGGGGACAGAGGAAATTGTCAGCCAAGCAAATTGCTTTTTGGATTGCTTTTTGTCCCCTTGTGAGAGCTTAACTTTAGGAGCTATCATGGGAAGGGGTGACATGGTCAGGTAAAAACCCCACATCCCAGAGGCTGCAGGGGCACAATATATATTAATAAACTAATTTCTTGCAGCTGAGGCAGAAGCACAGAGCAGCCGCTGCTTCTTCAGAAGACTATAGATTTTTGATTAAGCAGTGTGGAGAAAAAGACCTATTTTATACCTAAATAATAAAAATTATAAAGGGAGACAAATAAATAAATAAGTAAATTCTGCTTGATAAATGCATTATTAGCTGTAGTAGGAGCAATTACAAGAAGAATGGGAAGTGACAGCTGCAGGTCCCAGATAGCCAAAGCACAAAAGGGGAATTTTAGACAAATGTCCTTCAGATAATGGATTTGTTTCTCATCTAGTTTGGGGAGGGAGGTGGGAGGTATGGAAGTATTAACAGGCTGTGCTTCACATAGGGAGCAGAGATGCTGCAGGAATAATTTAGCTTTTTCTTTTTCTTCCCTGGTGCATCTGACTTCATATTTGTTTAAAGCAATGTGGGTTTCTCTGTCCTCATCCTCCTTGCTCAGAGCTATTCCCATGAAGAGAAAGAAAAGAGGGTCCTGGGATTGCCTTCTCTATAAGCATGTCTGTTGCAAGGCTGGGAGCTCAGATTAATAAGTGAGTGAGGGGAATGGGATCATCAGCTCTGGGAGTGTCCATGAAGGGGGGCAATGGAAACTTGATGACAGCAGCCCAACTAAAACAATCCAGAGACTGCTCTTGGGAGGCTGCTTCCTCCAGATACCTCAGGGACTTGCAGAAGTAAGGCCTGCCCATGGGTATCTCACTCCCCAGGCTCATTTCTCTGCCTGATCAGCTTGCCCAACAGGAAACCCTCTGTCCCCTTAGCATAGCCCAAGTCCATTGCCCAGAGCAATGCTTTTCAACCCAGCAGCCCTACAGCCCTGCTGGGCCAAACCAGCATCTCTTCCACTGTGACTCCTTCTGTGTTTGTGAGCCCTGTGTCCCCTGACCTCAGGTCTGTGTATCCCCTCTGCTGACTGATGCTTGGCTGGGACATGGAGGAGAAGCAGCTTGATGGAGCCACAGGGGATCATTCTGCTTCAGACCTTGTGCCAAATATACAAGGTAGAGTTGCTGGGATCTTGCTATAAAATCTTTCTTCAATAAGGATGAGCATTGAAAAAAAGTGAAGTAAATTCCTCTTTTTTTTTCCTACTGACCAGTTCTGCCCATGCCGCTAAGACTGGTCCTTGGAGCCATACCTGTTGCCCTTTTCATGTGGAGCACACACCTTTGGCTGCTTTAACCCACAGCACTTTTTGAGCCACACAGTAATGAAAGCTTTCAGCCTGTTCAGGAGCATGGGAAGGCATAGGTGATGGAAGGTGGAGGGAGAATGACTCCCCTGGATAGCAGTGCATTCCATAATAACAGTGTGAGAACCAGTTGCAATTTTCTGGGGATGATGACACTGAGGTCAGACAAGCTGTATTATAATTTACATCCAGGAAAATGTAACCAGACATGACCAGACAATGAACGATCACTCTTTCAGTTATTATGAACAAAGAACATGCAGCAGGAAATAATAGAGGCCTCTCTACAAGACCCCTTTGCCTTCAACTTAGCTCCATCCCAGCATAATTGCACTCCCTGGTTTGCATTAGTATTTTCTCCTGCCTCTCCCATGTCCTCTTTTCCCTGTGTGTCATTCAGAGCCATTAGCAAAGATTGCACAACCCTACTAGGGATCCCCCGAAGGCATATATAAACTTTCCTCACAAAATATGATCAGTCCAGCCTGAGGCAACACCCAGGAGGGAAGATTTCAGCCTGAGTGGTTACAGTTTGGGAAAGGTGCAACAGAAAGTGGCATCTAATAACAGGAAATGTGAGGCAGCCCTAATAGAAAGCACATTACAGGCCTGTGCTCTGCATATAATGTCTTGTCTCCAAGTTAATTGCTCATCAGTTTGGTACATAAACAAAGACTGATGCTGTGACTGTGCAAGCGGCAGGGCTCATTCCACCATGAGCTTCTTGCTGCTAAAAAAAGACTCTCCTTGTGTACTGTCCCCTGCCTACACAGGGTGGAAAAGTGTCAGGGAGAAGAGCTCCCCACAGAACCAGGTGGCCCCCTGGACCTAAGGAGGGGTGGGTCTGTCACCCTGTGATGGCTGCACTCTCTCCTGTCAGCAGGTGAGTCGAGCTGGTGCAGGGCACTGCAGTATCTGCTCGTCTCAGGTGCAATCCCTTCTCCAGCCCCAGGAAAGCTTACAGGCAGATCTTTGTGAATTACAGCTCATGGCTTGTGGTTTGAAACTCTGCCAGTTTTACTTTTGTAAAAAGAAGCACCTACAGGCACTGGGGCAGCAACACTGGCACTGCTGATGCAGAGTTACTGGAGCAAAGTGTGAGGCTGGGAACAGGGAGCATCCTGCAGTTAGGATATGCCCAGAGGACTGGAGACAAACCCAGCAGTGTCTCTGCTGAGGTGTAGGTCTGAAGCTGGAGCTCTGAAGGAATCTGAGGGAAGAGAATTTATCAGGTGGGATGGGTAAGAGTTGGAGGACAATAAAAGAGGATTGTGAGGGGGTTGCAGAAATGGCAGGTTAACCACAGATAGACTTGGTTATTCTTCTCTTATAGGGAATCTAGATTCATCTGACATGAGGTCAAGTTCATCCTACCCAATCCTCCAAAGGTGTCACCTGGAAATACATTAGCACAAATAGATGAGAACTCAGATCACATTTATACACCACTGAAAAGAGGAGAGAAATCCTGCATATGACATCATGGTTTGTTTTGTTGGATTTTGCTTCTCCATCCCTTTTTCCATTTCTATATGCACAGGATTCTGCTTGTTCTTGAAATATTACCATAGTTCCTGCTCTGGTTCCTCACTGCCGTCATTCCCCTCTGAGCCTAGAAAGGGAAGGGGAGAGAAGGGGAAGCAGTATTATTATTTTGTGAGATGGATAGTGGCTCTGTGGTCCTCCACATCCAGGAGAGGTCAGTCCACACCACCAAGTGAATGCATCACTTCTTAAACATCCCTTACTCTCTCAGGAGTGGTTATTCCAATAGTGGCAGCTGAAACACCTGCATGGTTGTGACACAGAGGGAAATGTGATCACTTCTCTCCCAGGAAGTGCAATATTTTGCCTATTCCCACTCCTGTGCACAAACAGGAGAGGGCAACTCAGTCCCAGGGCTCAGTGCACACTTGTAAGGACAGAGGTATGAAGGAGGGAGTGTTGCAGGGAGATGCCCAGTGACCAGAATTAATCCCTGCACCACCCACAAGGTTATTGATCTCTGGATCTGGATCCAGAGATCCAAATCATCATATCCATGATCCATGGGTACCTTTGGGTACCATGGTATCTCACAGGGGATTATTTCAAGAGCTATTTCCTTCTTTTCCCACAAAGACATACATTTCCTGTGCTGAGTGTAAAGACAACAACCTAGGGGCCTGGAAAGGCTGTCTACATCACATGGAAGATTGTACAGCCATCCTAGGAAGGACAAACATCCCTTCTGCAACAGTTTTTTCTTTGTCCTGGAGCTGCCCAGGATATCTCTGCTGTTTAGAAGGGTGTACACACACATCTAAATATATCTGCATATGAGGTAGGTGTGAGCAGGAACTCCATGTTCACTACTCAGTAAGGTCAGCATCTTGCAACTGATCTGAGGGGGTTTAAGTCTGCACCAAGCCTGTGGCCACCACATGGCATTGAAGACTGAATCTGCATGGTGGGCTAAGAATTGCTTTAGCATCCCTGTCTGCCCCTGCTGGGACAAAACTCCTTGGCACTTGGATTTGGCAAGACTTTCTAAGTAGACTTAAGGGATATCTATGAGAAAAGCCAAAAATCTAGTATTCCTGATTGCATGAACAACTGGTCTCACCGGGAATCATACAGAAGGAGGTGTAATGAAGTGTTGGTGTTTGGCAGCAAATAGGTCTAGACAGATCACCAGGCTGTTTCTAAATGGCAGAGAATGAATGGCCAGAGGTGAAAAAATGTCTGTTCTCAGGAGTGTGCTGTTTGCAATAGTCTCACTGCCCAGGAGGATGCTGCAAGTTATCCCCTAGCAAGAGATATTCTAATTTGTCTTCAGCTCAGCCTACAAGTCTGTAATCAGTGCTGCTAATCTTTAATAAAAGGGGTTCACAGGAGCCTTTGTTTTTAATGACATGGTGGGTGATAGCTCTTTCTTGTTATAATCCCCTCTCAGAAAGCATCTGATGGGGAAAATGTCTCCCTTGACAGTTTGCTTAAATTTTCATTTGCCAAAACACTGAATAAACTTCTTGTTTGTCTAATGGAACTAGAAGAAATTGTGACACTTTTATTGTTTGTTTACTTCCTCACTGGGGCACCAGCTAAATTGGAGATGTCATCACACAGCAATGAGAATCAAGCTTCTTAATTTAACTGACTGGTTTGCAAACAAGGGTCTCCAAAGCACCGGTGAGCCACACAGACTTTACAGTGACCACAGACTGAAACACATCAGTGAACTACAAGCAGGAGAAGCAATGCAATGGGGATGTAATCCCAGAAAAGCTGCTTCTTTTACAGGGTATCTCACATAGGCACTGGTCAGATGGTATCTGTAAAACCGGCAACGGGAAGACAAAGAGAGCAAATTCTCCTACAAATCCTACATAATTAGCAGCTGCTGCTGGATTAATGCTAGCTCTAATTCTGAACGGGTAGAGGGGGGTCTGCATTTCTTGCCTGAATTCCCTCTATTATTCACTCTTTTTATGCCCTTAAAACCAGGAGTAGAATTACTCTCATTTTACACCGCACTAAGCAGGGAGAGAAGGCAGCAGTCGAGATACAGACAGAGGAGCAGTCCCCCACGGATCGGTGAGATTTTCAGGCAGATCAAATGTTGAGCTTCAGGTAATTGGCAGAGATCCTTTAATGTCTGAGTTTAACACTCACCTACTAGAAGAGAACGCAATTAGGCAATGAGATTTGGAAGAGTCTGAAGTGCCAGGTATAATAATTCAGCTGTAGTGAGCTGTTCAGAGGAAAGCTGAAGGCTGAGAGCTGTCAATTACACCAGAGGTGAATTAATACAACCAAATTCATGCACTGAAGCGTCTTATTATTGCTATGATCACATTTTATTATGAAGCAGTTTGGGTGAGTTTTTTTTTTTTTAAATTTATTTATCTATGTTAATTTTGTACAGAGGCAAATAAGTTATGAATTGGGAATTGTATTAATTTCACTGCATGGAAATATTTTAATAGCCGATTAGGTTGTTTGTTAGTTGACGCTTTTTTCCTCTCTTCTTTCTGCTCATTAGAAAATTAGTCTTTTTTACAAGAAACACCACAGGCTAGCAAACCATAACCCCTTCTTGTTTTCATCCCACACAAAATTTACTGGTTGCCCCCTAAACTCAGCTGCCTTATCATACATTTACTTGCCTTCCCTGTGTGCATTTTAAGGGTTTACCTCCCCAGTGCAAACAGAAGCCCATTTTACTTACTGGAGAGAAGTCTCCCCATCCTCCCCAAGGCAAAACACTGTGTTCCACTCGTGCAGCAAGCACAAGTGGGCTCAGCAATCAGAATCCACAATCAAGGAAAATCGTCATAGAATCATAGAATGGTTAGGGTTGGAAGGGACTTCATTTCATCTCCCTCTCCATAGTCAGGATCACCTTCCACTAGACCAGCCTGGCCTTGAACACTTCCAGGGATGGAGAATCATAATTCAGCCCCATCCAGAAAATAATGTCACATTTTGAGGGCAAGACTGCACTGCCCCCTCCCAGCCTGCCATCAGCAGCACTGCTCCTGGCAGACCAGGCAGGCTGGAGGGGAACCACACCATTCAGGGGAGATGAATGGTGAAGGTGAAGTGCCTTGTGATTTTAGACCATGATATATCAGCCAGGCAAAAGTCGCTGGTGCACGGTGCACTTTTGGGATTGGTAGGAAGCTGTCTCCACAGGATATGGCATGGAAAACACCAGTGAAGCCAAGGGCCGTGCACACAGATTGGACACAGCACAGGACATGCAGGCAGGAGGCTGATGCTGCATTCTTGCAGTGAACAATGCCCTTGGGGTCTCCAGCCAGCACCTTGTAACTGCACAGACCTGATCTTCTGGGAAGAAGAAAGGAAAAAAGCAGAGTTGGGGGAATAATAAATAAATTCTGTGATGTCTTGTTTCCTTACAAAATGATGTGAGATAGAAACAACAATATTTGAAAGCCCTGAGATGATAATGGGAGTTTTGCCCATCCTGTTCAAAGAAACAGAGATATCTGAATATTTGTCACTTTTACATTCTAGACATCTCAGGCAGTTTAGAGAAGTTAATTAGTTTTTCACCTTGAGAGGACAGTGCTCCAGAATTTTCCTCCCCCATGCATGTGGCACAGGTGATGTGAGGTTTGTGGTCTGCAAGGCATTGGTGGTGGAGCAGGAGTGTCTGCAGCTGCCAACCACAGCCCCTGCCTCTGGCAGGTCACTCAGTCCCTGGGCTGTCTCTGTCTTTCCATGACCTGTTCTGAATGGGAAGAGCCTCTAAGTGCCTCAGAGTGACAGAAAAGACCACTTCATTGCCTTGACTGCAGATATATCAGCACAGCCTCAACAACTCCAGCTGCTGGAAGCGCAGAAAGTTAGAGGAATCCTACAGTAACATTTTTCTTTGCCTTAATTACCGAAATAGACAAATGGGAAATTGGCCCATCATGAAGATAAATAGCAATAAAAAAATGCAGTTGAGAAAAGTGTTCCTGCTAAATTATAATTAACCACCCACCAGCAGCTACCTGACAGAGGTGAGAGGGGAGGCTGTGAGCAGCCCCTCTCATTGGCCGTCAGCACTCCTGCAATGCTCCTCGTTCCTGCACCTCTGGGGCACTTAATGCACCATTCTGCTTTCAGTGCAATTATAAAAGGCCACTTACATTTGCCACCCCCCCTCTTTGTCTCCCCACCCCAAGATCTCTAATAGTCTAAATTATCAGCAAATTGCCTATTTGATAAGGGCAAGCCATTTTGCATTGAGAGCTGAACTATTTCCCACTTCTGGGGGATAATATTAGGCAAATAACAAGCATCATTCTTTTGACATGTACAATTATTTGGCAAGTGTATGTTTGAATAGCCTGCTCCTTTGTGTGACAGGGTCCGTTCCCCATTAGCATACTTGACAGATGAATATGCTTGGTCCTTGTGGAAAAACCTGGCAGTAACCATGGTGATTGGGAGACAATGTTTTGAGTGAGGGATGTATTATCAATTTTAACTGGAAGTGGGAAAAAAAAAAGTGTACCACTAACGAGCTGATCTGCAATACAGGAGATATACATTGTTCCCAGGTAATTAAAACCAGTCTTGGTACTACTTTTAAACTCACTAAATTAAGAGTCAGAGGCCTCTACCTGTTTTGCTGTTTTGCTGGTTCCCGATTGAGGTTTTCTCCTTGAGTTTTAATTAACTTTCCGTTTGAAGGAACTGAAATATGGTTTTCTACATCCTCCAGAGTTTTGGGGACTGCAGGACAAAGTGGATCATGTCCCCAGGTGACAAAGATGTGGAGGGAGATGCCACCCTCCTGTCACCCAACAAAACAAGTAGCCCAGCAGGGGCTGTAGAGATCTCTCTTGATCTCTTTCTTGATTTTGCTGAACCAAAGCCAAAAGGCAGAGACCAGCTCCCACTGCGTGGATCTGATTTCCACGAGGGTATTTCCAGGGTAGCTCTGATATTTGTACTGGGTCCCAGCTCCTCCTTTGCACACAGATTTCCCAGTGGAAGTTCTAGGGAGGTAGGCAGACACTTGGAGTTTCCTGGTGCATCTGAAGAGACAGCTCTGGATACAGCAGCAGACCATGACAGGGAGGAGAGATATCCTTATGCCTACATTAGATCAGAGTGGCTATTCTTGTGCCTTTCCCCCCTGGGAAAGAGACCAAATATCCCGTACATAGCAATGCTTTGCATGGAATCTTGTCCATTTAAATCTTTACAGAACAGTTTAAAAGCATCTCCATTATCGCCTCGTAAGTTGCTTTGCATCAGCTTTGCTGGAATACACTGACAAAACACCCAGGCAACGAGGTTCAGGATGAGCTTTTCCTTCGTGTTATGTTAATAATAAAACCAGCAAACTGAAAGCATTGCCTAGTCCCTCTCCAAAGTCCCTAAATCTCTGTCACACATAACCCCACTTTATGGGAAAAAAAAAGGAAAATCATAGAAAAAAGGTTATTATTAGCAATTTGATTAGGAACATATTCTCTACAGTCCTTCATTAGAAGGAATGTCTCTGCCTTTTTATACACAAATTTGCCATCGTTTCCCACACACCTGGTCTCTCTCCCTATTATTACTGTAAAATATCGACTTGGAAAATGCTGAGTCAGGTGCCTGAGGTCAGAGAAGGCAATTTTTACTGGTGTAATGAAGCCCTCTGCCTTTTAGGACTTTTTTTT
>VWZN01003785.1:45887-89520 GCA_013396955.1 Regulus satrapa | reverse complement strand
GCGCGGGGGAGGGCGGGGGGGGGGGGGGGGGGGGGGGGAAGGAGAGGAGGAGGGGATGGTGGAGATGTGTCTCTCAGAAGCATGTGAAGAGAACTATATTAAAGATTGGGAAATGCTCAGGTACCCCGTAGACCGTATGAGTATCTATGACAGGACAGTGAGAATAATTAGCTCAACAGTTGTGGGTACTGATCAGGAGTGTTTTTAACGGTATCCTGTCATGTTTAGGTCTATTACCACAGTCCAATGAAGTGTGATGCCATTTTTCCTGGTGATGGCTTTCTTTCCAGGATGCATTGAGGTGAGCTTACATTTCAGTAGGTATCTGGATGGTCCTTGGCATATTTTGTCCCACATTTAAAACTCAAAGCACATTTCAAAAATGACAAGGCAGAGAACTCGAGTCTAACAGACCTGTGGGAATAAAGGCTGGGTCTGCAGGTCCACGGTGTTAGAGTGTAAATGAGCTCAGAAGCAGGCCAAGCAAGATTTAGGATGCTTACTTAAATGGGTAACAGGATTTCCTGGCCTTCCAGGCTCAAAATATTTCCCTCAGCAGGAGGGTTGTTATTATATCTCCTGTGTTATTTATCTCTTCTGCTCAAGAACAGTGGCTTAGCAGAGCAGCCAAACTCCAAAATGTGAAGGAACAAGGATGGAAAAGTTGCACCAAGTGTCATCCTCAGAGTACCCCGAGCCCAAGTCCGTGGTATCTTCACAATGGGCGTCCCCCACAATGACACCTTCTCTGTGAAGAAGGCCAGCAGAGGAGGGACAAGGACCATTGAATTCCATACCACAGCTAGAAATTACAGGAGTGTGAAATAAGAAAATCCTGGAAGAGAGCCAGGGAATGTGTTTTCCAGAAGCATATAATCTGCAATTGGGCTAATTCTGATGTATTTGTGTCTCCAATTCTTTGTTTCTCTGTTGCCTGTATAACTCTTGATTGGAACATTTGACGTCGCTTTTGTGAGTTCCTAAATCCAATCCTCTCTGATGATGTACATGAATGTGCATCTGATGGATGTTTTCCAGCACCTTTTTGTTGCCTCAATTAAGGGATAATGAACAAGAATTGTTCCTATTTGTAAAACATCTCCTGCTATTTCCTGCTTCCCAATTGGTTGGACAATATGTCTTAATTAAACACAAAGCCTTGTAACTCCTTTCAGGGAAGGGAGACCGGAACCGGGAAGAGAGGAAGAAAAGGAGGAGGAAGGGAGAGGTGGGAGCCATTTGTACTTCCAGTGACATGCTTGCAGAGGCATTTCTGCTTTGTTGCATTAATGGTCACACCTTGCAGTTTTCTCTGAGTCTGCTACTTGGGGAATGGGTAAGGACATCAGAGTGATCTCCACTCAAATCCATAACTTTATAGAATACCAAAATCAATGCCTGAGGGAATAAGAAATGAGATGTAGAGCCTTTCATTTTTAGTTAATCAGACAAAATCTAGTTCATCTCCCAAGGTACGAAAAGAAATAGCCATCACCTGCTAGGTCCTATGTAACATAAGCTTATAGGAAAAAATAAATAAAATAAAATAAAATAAAATAAAATAAAATAAAATAAAATAAAATAAAATAAAATAAAATAAAATAAAATAAAATAAAATAAAATAAAATATCAGAAGACATTTCACTGTGTCTGCGTCAGCAAAGATCACAAAAAAGATGAGGTCATGAATTTTTAGCAAGCTCATTATTGTGGGTTGATATCTACCAGGGTGGAGGGTGAAGGTCCCTCGGGCTGCCTCTGCTGCTGTGTGAATGGAGAGCAGGCACATCATGCCATCTTTCACCAGCACACCGTGCATTTGATTATATGGCTCTAAATCACATCCCTCCAGATGTGAGCACAAGCATATAACATGCAATTTCATGTTGTATCCAATTAAAGGCATTACAGAGTGTCGTCCATTCTGCCAATGAAAAAAGCAGCTTTAGCCTGATCTTTGGCCTCTAAGATCTCTGACTCCTGATTAAACATCTACTTTGTCATGTTTGGATCAAACCCAGAATGGGCGATGGTGTCAGTCGTAGGTCTGTTAGATTAGCTGTTCCTCCTGCCTCTGCTCCCCTTCCCAGAGAGCGCAGGGTGTGACATTTGTGGGGAGGATGGGATTAGGCGCTCCCATGCCATCGCTGACTAATCAAATTCCATCCGCCCTTCCCGCTCGCTGTCTCTGCCAAGCGTCCCCATCCACAGAGGACGAGGGGCGACCGCAGCAAACGCTCGCCTCACGCGGGGAGCCTGGCCCCTGGTTTAAGTGGAGCCATATGTTTAATGCATAACACACAACGCTGGCAAAGGAGGGAGGCGATAGAAGTCTTTGGAGCCTGTGTTACACATGCAAATATTGCCTGTGAAAGGCAAGTCTGTCTCCTTTGACACTGCTTGTAATCCTGATGTCATCCTCTTCACTCCCTCTATCACACACAGTGTTTACTTTGTCACGGTGCATCTGAACACAAGACTAAAACCCTGTGGGGCAGCAGAATTTTGCACATTTTCTGAAGCCAAGTCTTCATCCCCACAGAATATGTACATTTAAATATAGAAAGGGAGAGGCCTGACAGAGGATGAGGGAATTGCATCTGGTGTTTGTCACCGTAACTTAACTCTGTAGTGGCAGATGTGAGCCTAGAGTAGCTCCAGCTGAAATAACTGGACAACCCTTTCTCTCTGCTGGGATATACCAGGCAAACCCATGCCCTTAGCTCTGCTTTTTCTTTATATTTGCTCCAAGAAATCTGGAAGCAAATATTGGATCTCTGCAGCAAAAATACTCCATTTGCTCTAGTGTATCTAACCCATCTGTAGCTGAAAATGAGGAGATATTGATAGATGACTCCATGACTTTGTGTGGACAAAAGAAGGGGCTTTAACCTGTCTGAATCATAGCATCATCTCCTGGCTCACAAAATCGAGAGCAGCAGCATAAGTATCTCCCATTGCTCTGCCTCAAAGTCCCAATCTGAAAGCACCTTGCCAGATAAGGAAGGAGAGCTGAATCTCCGCGGTCCCCTCAAACCCGAGCTTCTCTGAAGCTGGCAGTGAAAGAACGAGCTACTTTGTTCTCTGTGTTGATACCATGTAAAATGCGCTTAGGTACTCTAGAGATGGAGGCTCCTGTAACAAAGAGATAAGCTGGAGGTAGAGGCGGCTCTGGTGATAGGGACAGGGATGTTCGAGTGCTGGACACAATGCTGAGGCTCTCAGGAAGACATCAAATGGGCTGATAAGAGTATTCCCCATCCAGGCAGAGCAGAGACCCGGTGGCCAGGCCTTTATCTTTCCCCCCACATTGGCTCTCTCCTGTCCTTTGTGATAAAAAGCCTTGTGCTTAGACCAAGGGAAAGGAAAAGCGCCAAACATCCCCGGGGCTCTCCTTCCTCGGGAGGGGTCTGGGCCAGCTTGGCACTCTTTTCTCTTAACCCCTCCTTTCCTTCTCAACAACTCATCTTTTCCTGGCTCCTCCAGTCTATCCCTGTCCCTCCTGCCTGTGCCTTGCCCCAAGAGCTGGAAAAGCCATGGACAACCCAGTGGGAGAATTGCTGCTCTACACACAGGAGAAACCTTAAGGTTTATTCTTTTTTTCCACTACAACTTAAAAAAAAAATAATTCTGCTAGCCATTCAATAATTAATGCTTATGAGCCCTGATTCAGCATGTCAGGAAGAGAATTTTGCACTCTTATTGTAGTCTTTTGTAATTGAATCTTATGCTGTTATATTAGTGTGGCCCCAGGTGAGTATGCAATAGCTGAGGGGGAAAAAAGGTAAGATAAAGGAATTACAATAGAGCCAAGCTAATGTGAGAACAAGGCAATGTCTTCTGTGCCTCAAGGTGTTAAGTTAATCTCTGATAAGTTATTAACTTATTAATGGGCTGAGAAGGGATGAACTACTTTTCATCCAAAGTCCCAAGTGCTCCTTGTTTTCTTTCACATGCTTCTCCCTGTCAACTAATTCTCCTTCGGGCCTGCTCCCCCACTGCCCTACCTCCCTTCCTCCACATATCCTATTTCAGCCGAAAAGAAATCCTCTCAGAGAGCTGCTCTGTGCAGTGATCACATCGTGCTCAGTGCCAGGGATGTGGGGACTTCAGAAGAGATTCAGGGACAGAAATCTGAAAGGATGAAAGATAAAGAAGTCATTACAGAAGTTTCTAATTACAGAAGTTTCTCATTAATCTCTCATCATGTTTTTGACTAATCACTGATGTGGAGAAACAAAAAGAGGGGACAGGGCTCTTCAGATTTATAAAAAGGACTTGGAATAATGCACCTCCATCCCAGCTCTCAGTTCAGCTCTGGGTTCACAAGTGACTGTTTCTCCACTCAGGACCAGGGTATGATGCATCATCTGAGGTCATGGCCTTTGATTCCAGTTTCTCCAAAACCAGAGCAGAAATTTCAAACTGATGAAATGGGGTGAAATGCTGAAAAGCTTTTGTTGAGGGAAGAGGGACAGGTCCAGTCTCCTTCCTGTGGAATGTGATTTCTCTCATAGCTGGATTCCCTTTGCCACCAAACTGTCTCAGTTATCCTTCCTTTTGAAGCCACTGCTGTGCTCGAGGAAGGCTTTTTCCTCGCCATCCCCATTGCAAGTCTCAGAGCACAGATTGGAAATCACAGCTTGGACCCTCCTGCAGGTCTCTGCTGCCAAGGAGGGGCATCACCCAGTGGTACAATGAGGATGTACTAGGCTGGTGATCACAAGGTTCAAAGTACCCCTTTAAGTGTGGTTCAACAAGGGATAGGTCCAGAGTTTCTACCCAGAGCTGTTCCTTTCATCTGACCAAAAGTGAAAAGGGAAATTGTTTAAGTGTGCTGGGTTGACTGGCCATTCCCTTGGCCCAGAGAAACAGAGTTTGAGAGGGTCAGCACAACGACACAACACATTTCTGACTTCTGTACCAGACTAGAGATCTCCCTGCAACACCCCACCAGAGCATGACACTGTTTCTCCAGCATTGAAAATAAACTGTGCTTTCAAGCTTCCCTTCCAAGCTCAGACACGAGTGCTGAGATTGCAGAAAGAAGAAAAAGGATACTGTTCATTATAATCTGCAGAAGAACCTGATAATTCCTCCACGTGAAAAATCACTGACCTTTTTAGCTGGAGAAAGGCACAGGGCATCACATGCCTTAGCACAAAGCAGAGCGGGAATAAGAAATAGCCAGCAGCCAACTTTGGAAAAACACACAAGGGGTCTTCTTTGAATTAGCAAAGGCTTCAGCCCAAGTCTTTCTGTTTGCTCAGAGATAGGTTGGCATCTCTGTCTGTGCTGCTGCTGCTGCTCCTGCATGGGGTAGAGAGCTCATCAGAGCATGAAAGATATTGTGATAAAGATACACTGTCTGCCAGTCTCCTTCCATTGGAAGCAGGCTCAACTTCATATGCCAGCAATATCTCAAACATCAGCACCAGAGAGAAGGAGGGAGGGAGCTGCTCTTTCTTTGCCCTTTCTGGTCTTGATATTATGATTATTATTTGCAATTATTCATTGCTAGGGCAGCTTCTCAGGTATATAAATAGAGGCAAAAGAAGACACCTTTCCCCTCTCTGCTTCAGTGCATGCCATTCTTTTCATGCTGCACCCAAGCTGATTGAATTGTTTGATATAAAAGCCTTAGCTGAAGATTCCCCTGCATCCCCACTTTGTGAGCTATTCCCATGCCAGTTCTGCTTTCCAGCAATATCAGCTGTGCATATGAATTTTCAGACTCATCTGGATGAATTCTCTTCTGCCAGCCAGCTGTTTGAAAGCATTCCCTGACACCACATGCCATTTGCTCTGCAGAGGTTGGCTGGCACTGGGATGTTGCTGCTCTGCCAGGATGTGATGCACTTCTCACCATGACGGGGAAGGGAAAAAAAATCTCTTTCCATCTCCAGGGCTTGCCCACAGAGAGTGGTCTAGTCCATATGAAGGCTTTTCTAAGCTTTGCCAGCTGAGAGCAGCTCCAAAACAGTCTCCTGTTAGCTGAAGTTCATAATTAATGCCAGGTCCATGGGAGGATACCACAGGAACCATCAACAAAACACTTTCTTGTGTCATAGTACCTGATTTATACTCAGGAAAGTAAGATGCCTTGCAGGCATCCAGTCAGCAAAACACAATGACCTACAGGTTATATCTGCACTGTCCCAAGTACCTCACTAAACCATTGGTGTGTTGTTCTCCCTCTGTAAATAGGTGGAAATAACAGCATTGTACACCTCACAAAGGCACTGTCACGATGAATACACCAGTGACTAAGATTCTCACATCCTCCAGCATCAAAGGCCACAGAACTCTTAAGAGAAACCATTTTGCTTCAACAATGCAGTATAAACATAGCTGCAGATGGAAAAAAGGGTTTTCATGTCTCTGAGTAACTTTGGGGAAGGACAAGGGAGGCATTGCACATCCTCACCAATCCAGATAATCCAAATTGTAATTCCCATTCATGTTTATGAAGTGTCAAGATCTGTAAGCATTTTCACTAAGACCTAACACTTGGTCAAATATTGAAGGAATCAAAAAGAAGTTGTGAAAAACCTCATGGTTATGACCACAGCGTAAATACAGGGAAGCAATCCCAGACCACAACCAATACCTCATAGTCAGGAGATAATCATCCAAGTAGACTCCCAAGTGGTGAATTCAAGTGACAAATGGGAAGCAGACCTCCTCACAGACATGGGAATGCAGGCATTCTGTGTGTTTTTCTGCATGAAACCATAAATCATCCACAGCATTAAAATGGCTGGAGAACAGATAAAGGGTCTCTGTGTAGCTGAGCAGGAATCTGAGGCCTCCTTTAAATGCAGGAGTTGGCATCAAGCAGTCCACACTCAGCTGAGGCACAGGATCACACTGACTCCTTGTGTGAAGAATTATTGTTTGAGCACATTGTTTTAACCACAGCATTAGTTTACCATCTTCCTCAGCCCTAAGGGTGTTCAGTCCCCCAGCCAAAGAGCAAGAGGAACCAAAGGATGCAAAAAACAAATCCAGCACAAATGTACATGATCGCAAACCTGATCACACAGCTTTCAGTCTGAAGCTTGATCATGTCTGGCTGGCTCCTCTGACCAGACCAGCTCCCAAAGGTGCTAAGCTGGTGCAATGAATGGAGCCCAGCACATGGGAGCAGTTCAAACACAGGTTTGATTTCCCTTGGTTCTCAATAGCTGTTGCTAGGCAGGGGAAATGTCACTAAGCACCTCCATGCTTTATCTACCTTTGGTCATGTACAAAACAGAGAGGATGACTAATATATAACTCCCCCAGGGGAGAAGTGAAAGTCACTGCACTTGCACTGTTTCCCACATCTCTTAACCTGCACTTACAACACCTTTTGTGTCCACAGAATTATTGCCCTCTGACGCAGCATTATCCCATGTTGACTTGTTGTCATATTCATGGCAGCATTACATTCCCTGGGGGAAAAGGGCTCCTGGCAGTACTTCTTTGAGAGACCCTTTATTATATTGATGCCAACAGAGATTGCCTCTTTGATAAATGAGCATGTACCTATGAATAAATACAGGAGTACATTTTATATGTATTGTATATCTGCGGTGACAAGGGTAGAGGTTTGTACAGGCGTGTGCTTTAAATATGCATGGAGGACACAAGGCAGCAGGAACTGGCAACTGTGGGCTGCTGCCTGTATATTCCAAAGCCAAACAGAGGATCCCTGACTGTCATCTAGGCAAGATGTTTCCACTGCATCCCTCACTTGAAGCAGTTGGAAGATACCCACTCTGCACACTGACTGGCTAGGATACTCGCTGGATGCAGCAGGACCTCTCTGTGAACTGGCAAACAGCAATGCTGGCCTGTCTTCTGGTCTTTCCTGAGGCAAGGAAGTGAAGGGAGCTGGAGTTGCACATATATTCCCAGGCTGACACAACAAAGCAATCACACATGAAAATGATTGTTCTCCTGGGAGGTCTTCCTGGAGGTACCGGGTGAGATTGTACCGCAATGCCTTGGAGCACAGCAACAACTGGGAAGAAACTGATCCAAAATGTTTCAAAGAGCAGTGCCAGACTTCAAAGGCCATTCTGGTTTCCCAAGCCTCCCAGTGAATGGCACCGCTTCTCCCACAATGCCAGGCCTGGGAACCCACCCCAACTCCCACCCCAGGCAGAAGTGTCTGAGTACTGTCTTGGGTAGAGACCACCATGCAGAAATGATCCCCAACAACAATCCTCTACAGGGGTAGAGAACATAATTTCACACAAAGCGTAAAGCTTTCCCCCTAGTGCTCAACTGAGAGACGCCAGTGAGCTGACCCAAGCCAGATTCCCTCCTCCCAGCCAGGTCTGCAAGAGGAGCATTGAGAGGGAAGAAAGAAAACACCTCAGCCATTCTCATACCTCCCCAAATCCAGCTCACAGTCCCCGGAGGAGGGAATAGCAGCCTGCCCCTTACCAGTCACCTCCCTGCCTGACACCTTGCCTCTTTCCAGGGAGAAAAGGAAACACATTTCCCAGTTCCTGCTGACCCTGCCTGAACAGCTCCTTGTTATATTCTCTGAAAAGTTAAGAAGTTGCCTTTGAATACCACAAAGTCAAGGTGATGGTTACCAAGGGAACTGAAAGGAACTGGCCAGGAGAAGGTCAGACTTTTCTGGGTACTTTTTTTTGTGCTTTATCTTGACTGAATGCTTTTCCAGACAAATCAGATGGGTGTCTTTCTATCCTGGAGAAATAAAGCCATCATATACTTGATAAAGGATTAATAAAAGCCAAAGGGGGTAGCAAAGATTTCCCACAACTGCACACCATGTTCTGGGGGAGTTACCCTCAAAATCACCTAAGATGGGAAAATCCTGAAGTACGATCAGCAATTGTGATTTCAATTGAGGGACATAACTAGGAGAGCCCTGCCGTGAGGAGTTTAAAACTGCATGTGCTTGGAAGCCACAGTAGAGATCCTGAGTAAAAATATCTCCAGAGCATAAAATAGAAAACTGAACCACCAATTTGCCTGAAGTAAATCAGCCTGGAGAATTTGCATTTCTGTAGAGCTATGGCACTTTCACCAGGAGGAAATTCAGTTCTCCAGAAAAGACAGTGAAGCTGAGGTCTAAGCATAAGATCCCACACACCAGATCATCATCCAACCACACAGTGACAGAGATGTGGAATGATTTCTGCTATAAAAAGAATCCCCAGCTGTGAAATTAAAATTAGTTAGCTAAACAAAAACAGAGCCTGATGCTGGCTTTCATATGTCAGTTGCTCAGCATGGCTCCCCTGGCCACAGAGGACTGGGCTTCTGCTCTTTCAGGAGGTTGGTTATCCAATGAGCAGGTTTATTTTTCATGCTGCACATGGCAACTATTATGCTACAGCTGCCAGTCATGCCCTTGATTTGCAGTGCTGCTGGTACCCCCAACAGCTGCCTGAATTAAATGAGACACAGGAACTAAGGAATGGCCATTTTAAGTTTTTGGTGTGTGTTGAATACCAGTTGCTGCCACATTTTCTCCTCCAAGAGCCCTGCCAAGCATCCTTACCTTCTGCACTTCAGTTTGGATCCCTATCAAAGTCATTCACTAAGGAAAACACTCTTGCTAATGAAAACCCATAACTTTGCTGGCCCCAGTTGTGAGTACTGCTAATGGCAGGAGGGCCTCAGGAGACCCCATTTTTGTTCAGCAGAGCCACTTGACATTAGTCAATATTAGTTGCCCTTCCAATCCCTGATAGGGTCAGACAAACAAGCTCTCTCTACTGTAAACAAAGAGCTGGCTCTACTAAACAACTAAATGTCAAGGCAGGTCAGCCAAGGTGTAATCAGCTTTCATGGCATAGCTATGAGCTGCCAGGCTTTGTACAGGTGGCCAAGCAGACTACTGCTGGGAAAGAAACTCTTCCCCACCTCAAAAAGGAAATCAAAACTCTTATGTCCAGCTTGGCCTTCACTAAAGAAAGCCCAGCAAATCAGGCTGATCAGTCAATGACACATGGTTTTGAAGGGTTTTGATTTTGCAGACAAATATATGTTCCTAGCACCAAGGTGCTAGTGGTTTGTGCTGAAACAGATGTTTTAGTGCTGAATTGCTGGGACTGAGGGCTTGTCTCTATTCTTTCTCAAAGAAAATGTTAGTGCAAGTAGCCTTCGCAATCTGTTCATGTGCCACCTTCACTGCCTGTGTGTGTGTGTGTGTGGCAGTTTGTGTGTGACTGAGCAGTGGGAGCTGCCAGTGCAGGTGGCCCTGGGCATAGCCCTCACCAGCACACATTCATCAGGCCTTGGACGGGCACACTCCCACATGATTGATTGATATTTACTATTTAAATGCCAGCAGATCATTTAGTCCTGGTGAGTAGGTGCTCAGTAACAGCAGAGAGGAGCTATCTCCTACCAGCCCACCCTGCCTCCTCCATCGTTTAATGACAGGCATGGAGCCCTCTCCTTGCTCCCTGGGCTCACTGTGGGAGCTGTGTTACACACAGCTCAGCTCCCCCAGTCCTTGCTGCCCTTCCCACCTATCCACCATGCTTTGTTGATGTCAGAGGCCTCTCAGGATTCACAGCATCAGGACCCAGCAAGGAGATTCATTTGAGGTACCTCCTTAATGGGACAGATGAAGCTCTGCTCCCCTCCCATCACCCTGTGGGGATAACAACTTCTGCACTGCTGGTGTCCATATCTGTTTCTTGGTGTCAGCTTTTGCGCAGCTCTTTAGCTTTCTCCATCTGACTTAAAACTGCCCTTTCTTAGCAAGCAAGGACCCTGCCCAGCATATAACAAAGTGCATCAGTGACCTTGCAATAAAAATTCACTGTTCTGACACAGGCAGCTGGAGCACAGGGGACCTTGTCCCTTAAAAACCACCACCACGCTTCTGGGACTCTGCATCCAGCAGTACCTGAGATGACTGAAACAGGAAGAGTTTTTGAAAACCAATTTGCTCTCCACTCTTTCTAGCTCTTTGTTTGCATTTTCCATTTCTCGCAGCGTGGGGGAGAGGCTCAGTACTAGGCTCATGTTTATCAGTGCTTGGCTCTTCGATTGTCACTTTACAGCCCTGTCTGTGGGCCCTGCAGGTGGCACTTGCTTTCCCCTAAAGAAATAGCATCCCCACAATTTTTCTTCCAACTTTTGTCCAAAACATAAGTAGTACAAGAATGTTTCTGATGGTGTCAGGCTTTATAATAGTTCATTCATTTCAACCCTAAATTTGGGACTGAATTTGAGCTGGCAGTAGCTCTTTAATATACAGGACCTGTCTTATTGCATCTCCGTCTAATGCATATTTGGGAGCTCTCCCTGAAAGCTCTTGTATAAAGGAGTATTATGACATCAGGAAGTCTAAAAGTACCTGAACTGCAGATGTGATAAATTCAGCAGGATGATACGTGCCTGGAATTAGTAGTTACCTTTTTCCATTGGCAAATGGCCGCCTGGGCTCCATCCCCTGGGATAGCTGTAGAGAACAGCCAGTTTGATGAGCCTAACCAGCCATTGGATGTCACTTTGGCTCCACACTAATTCAAGGGAAACAGCATTTATCTGGCAGCCAGGCAGCCAGCTCTTCGGCAGCTGAGAGTTTAATTATCAAAGGTTCAGGCGAATCTTGCTCTTGCTATCTCCAACCAGCTGCTGCAGGAAAAGAGACCTTCTGGCCCCATCCAGAAGTTTGTGAATCTCTTGCAAGTTCCCTTTTGCTGCTAAAATGAGTCCCAGCCCATTTGCCCTTTCCTGTGAAAGCTCTGGGCTTGATGCCACTAGAAAAAGGAGAGAGTCAAAATAATACAGTGGGGAAGGGCTTTAGGTGGACGGGGCTGAGCAAGCAGCAGTCAGGAAGGGGGGCACTGGGCAGGCTCCAGCTGGTGCTTTGATCTAGCCGTGGAGGCTTGCGCTGATAGATGGATGTGGGCACAGCTTCCTCAAACTGCAGGATGCTGTTCTTTCACAGCTTCACTCTGCAGGGGCGGAGCAGAGCTGCTGTCTGGCCTCCATTCAGCCAGGAGAGCAGTGTTTCTAAGGGTGGACCTCAGCCTGAGCAGTCTCAAGGCAAAACACAAAGGCAACACCTGCCCCACCCCACTCTTCAGCAATCCAATGGGAAGGGTGGGGATTAGAGGGGGCAGAGCAAGCAAGCTGAAGGCAAAACAAAGAGAGATCAGTCTCTGCAAAGGCAGCAGTTTGCTCAGTAGTTCTGCAGGAGTAAAGGCCAGAAGATGCATCAGGAAAATTAGTGGGGGAAAAGTGACACCAAATGAAGCCATTTTTCCCTCCAAGAAAACAAGAGGCCAGTGAGTGAGGAATGTGGAGGAAGTGTTGGGCTCATAGGAACTGTCCTGCTCCACTCTTCACTCACTCTGGCCCAGTGCCTCAGACACCTGACATGATTACATCTGGGTCTGGGGATCCCTGTATTCCTCTCTCAGCCTTGCTGTCAACCATAGTCACTCCAAAACCAAAGGCTGTTGGTACTCTCTCAGGTTCTGCAGCCTAAGTGGAACACTCAAAACCTGAATGAGGTGCCATTTCCTATAGATCCTTTGCACTTTTGTGTCAGGGATGTCCCTGCCCTGCTAGGCCTGCAGTGGCTGGTTAATAATGGGGCCACTTAAGTGCCTATCAGGGAAGTTGGTAACTAATGTGCAAGTGATGCACCTGCTTTTCATTATTCTCAGGCTCTCTGCAGACACAATCAGACACAATTGGCCATTCTCAAGGCACATTTTTCTTTTCAATATGAAGGCAAGAGACTCAATTATCTTGTTCAAAAGCTAAGATTCTGGTGAGCAAATTAGTTATCCTCCCCATTCTTCTTCAAAATGCCATCAGAAACCATCATAAGCAAATACTATCAATCACCATCTGTGTTGCACAGTCTGCCTGAGCTATCAGTAGGGATCCACACAGGGAAATACATTGTCTCCACTCCTCTCCCAAGAAAAGTCTCTCCAAAGTTTGGGCATGACTTTTGTAGTTGAGACTCCAATAGAATAGCTAGACACAATAGAGCTCATATGTGAACCTGAAGGAGATGGAAGGAGCAGAAACCCATAAATACCTATTTTACTCTTTGGAAACATAATGTCCTTCCTGCCTCTTTCCCACAAACTCAAACTTGGGAGCCACCCAGCCAATTGCTTCAGATGGAAGAGAAACATGCCCTGGTATTAAGTTCCTGCTAGAAATTTAATCTTGGGCTCCTCCTTTTAGTCCAGGAGCACTGTCACTAAGGGCAAGTTGCCTTGGATGTCTCATTTTTCTATCCTGCATGAACAAAAGTGTTTATTTAACACCACCTCTCCAAGGTTCCCTCAGCTCCCTGGTCTCCAGACCTTTCAGTTTACTTACAGCACTGCTAACTGCAAACTGATTAGTCCAGTCCCCCTTCCCTTCTCCCCCATGGTTATCACTTTTATTAACAGCAAGGGAGTGATAATGGGGAAAGATGATCAAAGCTGCTCGTATTAACGCAAAGGATTAGCAGTATTTATATTCCTGATCAGTGAAGTCTCAGTGTGAAGAGGGAGCCTCCACAAATCAGCCTTTTCCAACTGAGAGTTGCTGCAGTGCCACTGCCGAAATAGCTGCTGGCTAATGAGTCCTTTGCAGCTGGCTGGGGAAAGAGCTCTCTCACTTGGCTACTGTCCTTGTGTTATACAATGTGCCAAGGCTGGAACCCAGCAGTGTGAGGGTCCTTGACCTCAGGTTTCAAAGTGTTCTTGCAGTCTTGGGTAAAAGGTCCCCCACTGTTGCAATCAAGCCAACTAAAGGTGAGAAAACAATTGAATTGGTATGGCCAGTTCATGGTAAGATGGCATCATTATCACAGGAAGGGAAAACACAACTTCCAGCCCAGTCTGGGAGTTGTGAGAAATTCAGTGAGCACCGTGCTGAGGTAGGGGGGAGCCAAAAAATCTGTGCCAGGTTTTACACATAGGGCAGGAGACTGAAATCCTCTGCAGCCATCCAGGGAGAAGAGATTTGGTGTTGCATATTGATTCCAGTGAGATTCCAGCAGCCACTCAGTGGCAGGTGGGGGTGCAGGGACAGGCAGGTTGGCAACCACCAGCAAACCAAAGTGGAGGCTGCCCCTGGAAGGAGCCAGAGACCAATGTGATAAGCAAAGAACAAACAGGATGCTGTGATCAGAGACACAAGGGATGCAGAATTTCACTTCACATAGAAGAATGAGGACCCAAGGAAAATTTCCTCTTCTCTTCTGCATCCCCTGAGGACAATTTCAGGGAGTCCATGACCCTCATCCTCAGAATACCCGTAGAAAGGCCCCATCACAATATCCCCTTCCAACCACAGAGCAATATATAAGTGTCCAAAGAGAAACAAAGGAACAAGGGCAACTCCTTTCTAAACCTCTCAGTCTGTATAAGGTGATTAAACTTCAGTATTGACCCAAAGATATTCATCCAAAGCCAGGGCATTCTTATAAAGAAATCTTCACAAAAGGCAGAACAGATGTCTTGTCCACCAGCTTCAGGCAGATTTTTCCATTAGCCCATCAAGAATAAAGAAACCTGGGTTTGATAGCCAAGTTTGAACACTGCTATTTGGGCCATAAGGTGCTTGCTCAGGAGAACTAACTGGAGACTCAGTGGGAGCTCTTCTTGATTATTGCTAGTAAGAAACAAGGATCTTGACAATACCTTTTTTTTTTTTTTTTAATATATATATAAGTTAGTGTCATTAGCACCTTCATGACCAGCTAGAGTTATCTTTGACTATCTACACAACTATTTCTTTCCCCCCAGCCCCAACCTGTTGACCACTTTCCATTTCTCCTCTATTCAGTGCAATAATATCATAGAGGGTTTATTTATATCATCGTAATTGGTTGCTGTGGAGACCATCACTATGTCACAAGTGTAGGCCAGGGAGCTCTGTCTGCAGAATGAATTGCAAAGGGGCCATGGAGGTGAGCCCTGTGGTTCCAGTGCACACTCCCATCCTCCCACTCACCATGGACCATCTGCACCCACACACAAGCCCAGCTGCACCTGCAGAGGTTGTTCCCACATGTGGCCATGGGCAAACACAAGCTCTGGCAAAACCCCAAAGCAGTTTTTGTCCACATAACAGGCAGCAACACCTGAGGCAGGAGACACAGTGGTGAACTATAGGAGAAGGTTGGAGTGAGGACAAGACAGAGGCCAACAGTGATGCTCCTAAGCCTCTTCCATGCCCACCCCACCCATTCTTGAGCTACTCTCCATACATGTGCCCGCTAAAAATGACTCGGAATATGTTGCAAGGCCATATGTGACCCATGGGGACTAATAAACATTTTATACATTTTACGACTCCTCACTCATCAAAACTGTTGTGGATTACCCCCTGTCTCAGCCTCACAGCACAGTTAACCAAGATAGAATTTTCTGCAGAAAACCTTTTTACCCCACAGGCTGCTTCCAAGGTCATGACTCCTAGTCCAGTGTAACAGCAGACTGCCATATAGGATGATGTGGACTTCTCATATTCTCTGTCTCCAGGATGTGTTTGTCAGCAGTGACTCTGCTTGGCTCATGTGTATAAACAGAAGGAGCGAGAGATGGAGGTGTTTTCTCCATGTGCTGTATCCATCCAACATAAGCAAAACCACTCGCAGATTGCCCTCCTCATCAGATCCAATTGAAGGTAAATGCAGAAAAGCTGATTGGCAGTAGTGAGCTCTGGATAAATAGAGCTGTTCACCTTGGGATCGTGAGTTCAGAGGAAGGTCAGTTCACTGTTGACCACCATTCATTAGCCTCTGGCAGCAACTCAGCCTCAGTGAAATAAGGCACCAGTCTTGGCTTGGGTCCCAGTATAAAGAAAGTCTGTGTCACTGCAGACACTGTGTCACTGGGCTCTTGGCTGGCCCCACAGGGAAATAACAAAGCACTTCAGGGAGCCCATCCTCATGGCTTAGCACCTTCCTGGGGGATCAGCCTGGAATAACACCACAGTTTCTGTGGTGTCGCTGTTGGTAGGTGCAGACACAACTGCTGAGCTCCAACTCTGGTTCACAGCTGAAGACCAGGTGCTGTCACCAATGAATTACAGTAAAGAAAAGCTCAAACTCAGATGGGGGACCTGGGAGAAAGGTGGAAATCTCCTGTAGAAGAAGTCAAGAGAAAGGCAAATAAAATGTCTGCAGAGCAGCTCACATGTGAGGACAGGAGGCAGAAGGTGAGGTCAGACCCTCATGGGAGGACTCTGCTGTCACCCATTGCTGTTGCACAGCTCTGGTGTGGTGGGGAGAAGGAGAAAAGCCCTTCCCTACCCTCCTATCCCCCTTTGCCCTATACCCAAAGCAGATGTGGGTTCTACAGCCCTACAGCCCACTCTTGTGGACTTCTCCACTGCAGAGCCACAGGAGACCCTGGGGAGGGAGGGAAACACCATCCAAATGAACCATGCAGGTGGCCTGCAGGCCTTAAATTGAGCATTCTGGTACACACTAAAATAAATGCAATAAACCAGGTCAGTATCACTTGCGTGGAATTCACTTATTGTTTTAAATCATCATTACCACCATCATAATTAAAATCAAGCAACAGCTTAAAGAAACTAATGAATATTTTTATACGTGAACTTATCACGGGAAGGGGGGAAAAACCATAAAGTGAAAATGTGTCTGTATTGCTAATAAATATTATTGGAGGGACTCCCAGCTTTTCACATTACCACAGTGTGATATGACAGCCTATAATGGATTACTCAACTGCCCGAAGCCATTGTAGGAATAAATCCCTTTTAATATTCATGTGCGGTCTTTGAGAAAATAGATGTAAGCAGTTAATACTTTTCTATAGACAAAACAATGTAGTTTATCAAAACAAAATGTGTGCTTGAAAACAAAAATCACAAAGCTCCTGGACTCATTCTATTTTTTAAAATTTTTTTTTGCTAATCAAAAAAAATAGGACCCTAAGAAAAAGACAATTTGGGGAGCAACAGTGCATAGCAAGCAAGACGGGGAGAGACAGGATATTAGCAGATGGGGAGGGATAGGACCCGTAGAAAGGAGGAGAAGGCATAAGAAAAATGTGTATTTTGTGAATCTGTTGTAAAGAGAGCACCAAGGGAGCTGTGTGAGGAAGGTGTTATTTGGCAGTGGGGCTGGTAGTTGCCGTATAAAGGTCTCAGTGGGACAGGAGGGAGTGTATGGGTGGCAGAGGAAGATGTGGTGCTTCCCAGGAAGGAGGCATGGGGCTCTATGAGGTGTAAGGCAGCTGCTAGGTGATGCTAGGGCTTAGCCATGTTTATAGGACTGTAAAAGGTGTCGTAAAAGAGGTGAACAGCAAAGCCTATGTAGTGCCAGCTGAGGGCTGCTCCCTCCCAGCCCCTCTGCTCTATCTTTCTGCTTTTCCTTTGCAGCTGATCTATAAAACCTACCTGGTAGGTTTTTAATCTCTGGTTTGTTTATGTTGGGTTTTTTCTGCCTTTACACTGCAGATCAAGAGCAGCAGCAGCATAGAGGAGGATTTGTAACTTTTTCTGTGGTCAGGAGTGAGGGAATTGGAGGTTAACCCTTCCTGCCCCAGCTGTTTGTGGGCAGTCAATGCTTGGAGGGAAAACCAGACAGCAAAACTGTCTCTGGGACTGGAAGGAACAGCTGCACCCTCAGAGGTGAGGGGGCAAAAACGAGAGATTCAATCTTACAGTACTGGATGCTGCTGTGATGTGAACCCAACTTTCATTTAGCTGGCATAGTCTGTGGCTAAAAATGCCTCTAGATGTGTCTGAAACTGTGAGGGAGAGAGAGGCAGAAGCTCTTCAGCTCCTCTTCTGCTGTGAGTTCTAGGCTTTAAAGACAAGCTTAAACTGAAGCATCAGGAATAAATAAGCCCCCCTTGGACTCATGTGGGTTTGATACCTGAGGCATGATGGGTGGAAGAGTTGAGTCACAGATTCCTTCTGCTTGTCCATGTTCGAAGAGAGCCTCTGATGACACCCTTTATTCCTGGAACAACCACAGCAAGGGCAGCTCAGGGTCTGCCCTGCCCTTCCCGTAAGTGCCATCTATGCTGAAGGAGACATGATGCTCTTGAACCAAATTCAGTTCAAAATGAAGCTCAAGAGACTGCTCTGAATGCAGCAGGCCTTGATGAAAGCTGTGATCCTGCAGTGAACCACAAGGTGCTTAACTGGACCTTCTTCCAAGTGCCACTGTCTCCCAGAGACTTGCTTGAAGGGATTCAGGATAACATATATTGAACCAACTGCAGCACCCCGAGATCCTCCCATGCTTTAAAATGTTTGGGGGAAGAACATTATCCTTTAGGATATCCAGATTTATAGTAGTAATTCCAATCATTAGGACAGGAAAAAAAAAAAAATCTATCAATTACAGTATTAGTGTGTCAGACCAATCCACTCAACTTTCTCGGATTTTGATTCACAGGTAATTTCCATGGAACTGTGCAGTTCACTGTCTGGACAAAGCTTCAGCTGTGTAACTATTTATGTAGCCAGCAGTGTTGGAAAGATTCTATAATTAGAAATATTCCAGGAATGTTTGTAGAGGCAACATTTTTCCTATCTGTCTTTATTAATTTATTCTAACAGTAATCTTGCCACTGTAAACACTGTGAGACTCCCTTTAAATGCCAGATAGTTTTATAGACTGTTTTGGGTGGCATGAAAATGGGCCAGTTTTATAGGTCATATATTTCTTTAAAATGGAATAGGTCCAGGACACAATTGGGAACCAGAATGGGGAGAATTCCTCCCACCCACCTCCTTCCAGCAGAGCAGAGGTGCTTCTTGCTACGAAAGGGAAAGAAAAAGTTTCACCTTCTAATTGTTGTATTGAGTAGCTCATTGACTGCACTTTCTGTTCAATACCTTTTTTACCACTCAGATTGTCTAATCAAAGGCTTTTTCCTTCCTTGGTTTAGCTTTGCAGCCTCTAGCATTGATCCAAAATCAGAAAAGAAAGAGAGAAACAGGCTCTGGGAAAAGAGAACACAATTAACACCCAAGCAGCTTCATTTTTTGGGGTGCCTTTAAACATCTTGCACTTCTCAGTCCATTCTCCCATTCTTTTATTTTCCCTTTCGTGTTCCGGAGGTTTCTTTAAGGAAAGCCTTTATCAGCTGCTCAGGGAGAAGATTAAAGGACCAGTCACCGAGAAACAGGTTACTTTTTGTGTCCAAGTTCTTAATTCACTTTATTAAAATGTTCCAAATCTTCCTTCAAGAGAAGAGATCAGAAGGACATTTCCCTGTCACCCCTGGCATGCCTTCCTTCCGGATACTTGTGCTTCATTAGAGGCTAAAAAAAACCAAAGTCGAGGCAAGGAAAAGAAGAGAGAACAAGACTGCAGTGACTGGTTAATATGGGATGTGGAGCCTTCTACTTCATGGTCACTGGTACTGCTCTGGCCCGGGGCTGGAAGCAATTGAAAGCTTTTCCCATCTCAAAGACACTTGTGTGAACCGAGTCAGAGATCTCTGGTTATTTTTACCTTTGAGGTTCAAAGAAGAGAGCTTTGCAGTGAACAAAGCCAAGCATCCATCCAGCCTGCTGAAAGCAGCAAGGAAAGGGCACAGAGAGGAGGATATTGAGTCTGCTTTTCTGGGTACACTATCTGCTCCCCCAGACCTCAGGTCAGGTATTGCCCACCTGAAATAATGGCTCTCTGCGGTTAACAAACTTTGATGGGTTTGGGGTTCCCCCCCATGGCATCATCTGATAGTTTTTCCTGCATATCCACAATCTTTCTTTGCACTATTACAGCCCTTCCAGAGCAAGGCTGAAGGACACCAGCACAAGCTGCTGCCTGGGCACTTCTGATCTCTAGGAGTGCCTAGAAAACCACCTTTTGTGATACTTAGTTTGAAGGCTTCCATATTAAAACCCTTGGAAACATAAACAAAGCATGTGATTCTTTTGGGCAGCACTGAGAAACATCTTGGGGGAAAAAAGCTCTGATCAAGTCAAAGTTTCACTTTGGATCTGGCACCAATTCCTCATGCAAAGATGCTTCCCCCCAGCTCTCCTTTCCCTTTCCTTCCCCTTGGGATTCTCACGTTGGATTTTCACAATCTGTCTGCCCTGGTCAAGGATTATGGGCACAACACAGTGCAGGCAAGCAGTGAGACACACCACCTCCCATGCTGGAAAACTAACATAAGAATAGGACAGAAACTGCTCCAGGTAGCCATGATAGAGGTCTAATGAGGCATCTGCCATGACGGCTTTTCCATGTACCCTGTCTTGGTTTTAAAAGGCCACTTGCTTTGCATAAGTAGCTGCTGTTTTGTAGAGCAAGTGTATTCCACGCAGACACTCCTCGTGCTTCCTCAGGGTACAATTACTTTCTTATCTGTCTTGTACTGCTGTTTCTCTGCAGCTGAAGTAAGTCCTCCAGTGTGAGACTGTAGGGTTAATCTTTTGAGTAGGGAAAAGTTTAAAAGGCTGGAGAAAAGCATGGCAGCCTAAGAGAGCAAAAAGCAAGGAGGTGACATCTTGGCAGGCAGAGACAGGGAGTAAGGTGTTCCTGAAAGACAACCTTCACATTTCCCATCAGTGCTGACTCATAAATGTCAGGTTCATTAAGGTGAAATACACACAAACTAGAACTTGAGCAGTTTCATACTCGGCAAAGCATCTATGAAATTGGCTTTCCTCCTGCATCTTGACACTTCCAAGTCTTCTGAGTCAAAGTATCGAAGTAATTTTATATTAAAATGTGTCATCCAGTTAATAAAAGTATAGTTGAAGTCTACGTTTTATTTATTATTCAAATTACTCAGTAGCTCTTTGAGGCCTTAGCTCCAATACAGCCCTGCTTAGAATTCAAGAGACAAGACCCTTCTGCTCCTACCCCAGTGAGTGCCACATCACAGGGTGGGTTTCAGAGGGCACAGGGCTCTAGGTGTGTGGGTTCCCCTGCCTTCCTGACTACCTTTGACAGGCCTTTGCAGAGCCTCCTTTCACAAGAGCACTGGTGAACACTGCAGGAGAGGGAGCCCAGAGCTCAGATCGCTCGTGACAGTCTCCAGCCACTCAGTGTCACTGCTGTGCCTTAATCACAAATCTTTTCTTTTCTGCTTTTATAGCAGGCACACTGCCATGTTCCCTGCCCACCAACACTCCTGTTCCAGGTGTGGCACAGCACAGCACTCTGCCTGCGGCTATCCTGGTGTCCTGTGTTTATCTAGTCTCTCCTGATGCCTTCCACAACATATTTGCTCTATTTTCAAAGCCCCTTTTTAAGCTGCTTTGAATTCCCTTTGTGTTTAAAGATCTGCTTTGCTCTTCGAGCTCTGTGCACCCTCACCAGCCAGGTTTTAAAAGCAAGGCCGTCACTGGAAGTTGTCATTGATACGTGATGCAGAACAAAATCCAGCTCGCTCGAATGCAGCTAGATTGGCTCAGCAGGGCTGACAATGGATGAACTGGGTCTTATCAGCGGAGGGAGCAGATAGAACACGGGAGCAGCATGCAGGGAGCAGATAGCAGCTCTGCGAGAGCAGACAGACAGGCTGCTGATAGTGAAGGGTGTGGGGAAGGTATCACTTTTATTCCCTGGCTGGTTTTGAGGCTGTTGTTTCAAAGCTGGCACCTTTCTGACCACCGCCACTGCATTAATGGGGAACAGAAGCAAAAGTGACGGACAACTCAATGGAGCAGTGCTGTGATGAAAGGCCTCAGTGGGGCACGTTTGTCCAAATGAGCCACTGCCTCCCCGCGCGATTTATTCCTTGCTCCGAATGCATTTGTTGGATTTAACGACAAGTTGGTGGCATTTCTGCGATTAATCCTATCAAAGGGAGGTGATTTTACACAGAGCTGGGCCCATATTTCCTAGGCTGTGTTTTTGTTTATGAGGAGAGGGGCTGCCAGCTGTCTCCCAAATCTGGGCACTAGAGTTCATGGAAAGGAATTAAGGGTTATTAACCAAGTGTCTCCTCATGACATCTGAAAGCAGCACAGCTAAAAAATACAACCTCAGATTGTCCTAACAAGCAATCTCCAAACTGTAAATATGCAACAGTGAGAGAAAGTATTTCTTTACCAGTGAAACACTTTAATGAGTGGATGGCTCAGCAAATCTTTTATGCAGCTGCTTTCCCTGCTGCAGATACTGAGATTTATGGTAGGAAGGGAGGGGAGTTAACAACCAACCAGGGAACTGCAGTTCCTGTATACTGGGGCTCCACCTCATGTATCTGTATGATTGGTCTGATCCTTCTGTACCTCTTCTTGGATAAATCATGATTGGCCCATTTTCTGGGGTCTTTGGGATAGGTATGGAAGCAGCTCCCAGTGCCAGAACCCATGACTTGGCTACAATAAAAGGAACAATCTATCCTTCTCATGAGGGTCCTGATGACACATACCCAAAATCTTTAAATATGGAGCGCTCTTTGAATACAAATGACCTCATTTGGAAAGAGAGAGAATCAATGGAGATTATGTATTTTTGCAATTCTGAGCTTTTCCATATTCTCCTCTAATTGAGAGGTACTCAGCCCTTTATACTTCTGTCCAATTAATGACATTTCTGATGAATACTTAGAACCAAAACAAAAATCACAATACCTGGTGGAATGCGATGCAAAAGCAACAATCTTCTTTCATGACAGGGGTGGACTAAGAGGCAAAAGAATAAACATTTTCAGAGGGTCCTTCCTAAAGATCACAACCTCCAACTACAAAGCCTGTTTGCAGAACAGGATTCTCATGCATGCAATTAAACAGCAATACAAACAAATAAACCACAAAAAAAACCCAACAAAAATAAACTCTACAAATCAGCATATTCTCAACTGATTCACAAGCCCTCTGAGCTGGTTCTTGGTGTCATGATGAAATTTTCACTTCCCTTGGACCTGAGTTCCCAGCTGGAAGAGAAAGCTCACACCATGACTTGGCCTTTGGCAGCAACACATTCTTCCGGGAAATCTGCTGTATCAGTGAGAGTGTAGAACAATTTTTGTTATGACACCACATCTTATTTTGAGCAATTTAATAGTCATAAACCTGGCAACAGTCATCTTCTGATTTGAAAATAAATTTCTCTAGAAACTGTTGCTGCTGCCGCACTTTGGTGTTGCAGACTGAGCTATTCAGTCTGTCACTTGTTGGGAAAGGACTTACCTGAGATCATCTCCAAAAATGTTTTCAGATTGATACTTGTTTGCAAAGGCTCTGAAGACAGACCAGCCAGACACAGAGAGACTTGATGAAAGCTCCTGAAGGAATGTGAAGGTCTTGCTGCTGAGGACACACAGATGAACACATCAGCAGAATACATAAGATGCTTTGCTCTTTTCTTATTTATGCAAAAAGCTATTTTTGTTTATTAAAACCTAGTTACTAGCTGCATCTTGCCAATAACCTGGAGTGCTTGCTTGGTTAATTTAAGCAAGCAGAGCTTTGACAAAGTAATTTTACCATCCTCAGGGATCTGCCAGCTTATGCCGGTCTTCACTATTTCAGATGAAATTGAGTTAATTTTCACTGAAATTGCTTCTTAGCATACAAACACATTCCCCATCATTGCGAGCTTATGCCTCTGCAGCTCTATTATTCTTTAATTTACACAACCCGGCAGCGAGGGATTAATGCCTGAGACATACAAAAGGCTACAGTGTGGAGAGGAGAAGGCAAGGAGAGAGAGGGAGAGAGTGGAGATCTGCAGGGAATAGGTAATGGTGTTACAGTTCTACAGTCAAAACATTTAAAGTCCGGCATTAATATGGAGTCAACTCCTGTTGTACTTTCACTCTGGAAACACATCATTCAGATGCTCAGTTAAGCCAGAGGTGATGGCAGGTCCCTGCAGGACTGCCAGGCTGAGAGGGCATTCACTGGGATATCACAAACGGCTTCACATCAGGAACTGACTGCAGACAGCTGAGGTGATGTGGAGCAGAGCTGCAGAGGAAGGCCAGGCTTTGCCTTTGCATCTTCCACAACACTCTTCCCTCAAAGAGGAGTTCCCTTCCACCCTCCCCACACACTGCCATGAAAATACTGCTACCAAGGCTCTGGGGATGCCTTCAAATATTCAGAAATTAAAATTACAGATTCTCATAAGCATCCAGACAAAAAAAATATAGCTAGTGACAAAGCACCTGCAAATGGGTGGAAAAGAGGGATTCCACTATCTGGCTTTCCCAGAGAGAACTGGTAGAAGTGCCAAGTTCAGCAGTCCTTGTAAAGTCTAGTGAGATTTTAAAGTAGCTGCGTTTTAAGCTAGTTCCAGATTGATGATTGATCAGAATACCAATTATGCTCCTTTTTTAAAAAATTTTATCCCTTCAATTTTGATTCTTTAATTAAATAGCTAACAATTTCCTCTTTTAATACATACACCTCTGAAGTATATGCCGGTTATTGGATAATATGTGACAGTCCTGTATGCTGTATTGGTATGCATGTAGCAATGTCATAACAGGATGTTTAAATTCCTTATCTTCCTTTGAAGGGCTGTCTTTCTTTTCCCTTCTCCAGCTACTACCAGAGCCACATCAGCACCCAATGCATACCAAGATCCCACTCCACTGCCCATACCTCGTACATGTATGACAAACCAGTTTGTATTTCAGGTCTCCCCAGGGAGAATTTTAGCCTTCTGCCAATGTAACAGATGTTGGGCCCTGAGTCCATTGGAAGAAATATTGCTCTTTTTCCCCAATTTCCAGCCAGCTCTGAACAGCACTGGCCAACACTTCCTACCTTCAGCATGATGGCACTTGACTCTGCCTAACACTAAGACCTCAACTTTCCTTTATCTGATAACATTCCCTCCTGAAAACTGTCCTGGTTAACTGTGGATAGGATAGCAGTGGGGAAGGAAATCCTCAACGTAGCTCATGTTGAAGAAAATTAGATGAAGTCTGGTTCCCTCCAGAAACAACCTCACCATTTTGCAGGGTTAGCACTAGCTCTGCCTACTGCTGGGAAATCCCAGCCTCTGGAGCAAGTCCTGGATGAATCCAGGCATAGGTCATGGAAGAAAGGTTTTGCACTAAAGAAAGACTCCTGAGAAACTCCTGTGCAGTTAGAGCAAGATCAAATTTGAGAATAAGATATGTGTCCTTCCCATTTGCAGGAAAAGGAAAAGAGGAAAAAGCAGAAAAACATTAATGGACAAATAGTTAAATTGAGGTGAGTAATAAATACTGAAAACTGGCACCTTCAGCCACGTGCAGTTGGGGTGCAGCAATTATCAGCTGGTGGAAATTCCCTCCATTGGATCTGCATGACTGTTTCTTGAAAAACAGCCCTAAAAGTTTTATTAGACCAGTAGTCTAAGCCAGGGTAGCACCAGCAACTCAGCAGCAGTAAGGATGACTAGGGCCAGTGGCTCAGACAGGTGTACTTTTTTCTCCCTCTGCCATCCAAGAGCAACTTCTGCCATTTTCCCAGCAAAGTTATTTCAGAAATCAACTTCTTTCAGCTCAGCTGAGTTTTAGCTTCATGCATTTTTATACACTCTCTGCAAGAATGAGAAGGATATTTACATTTTTTTAATAAGCCTGACAGTTTGAAAGTAATTGGGGATTTATAATGGGTTTGTTTAGGTCTTTTTTCCACTTGAATTCCAACTGCTAGTCTTAGGCCTAACAAGCAATATTATCTCTATGGTGATGAGGGAACCTCAACAGGAGGCCCTGAAGCCAAAGAGGAATGCACTGGAATGTTTTGTTTTGTCATGGTTTTTTTTTTCCTTTGAACCTGCATTTTAAAGCAAAAACAGCATAACAAAATTTAAAGCAAGATTTAAATTCCTCCAGCCATACAATGCTCATAACTCTGCCTTCTTCTACTGGTTCTCCAAGGAGCACACAAGCCAGTGTCTATCTCCATCATGGTGGGTTTTTTTATTCTTGGCAATGATTTGCATTTATTTGCTCTATTATGCCTCTGAAATTATCTCAATCTGATTTTTCTTTTGGGGGAGTCAGGTGTTCAGTGGTAAGGATGGAATTAACCTGCAAATCTCAAGGTCTGGAATCAGATTCCTGCAGCTAAATCTCAGGGACTCAGTTCTGCATGTGCCTAAAATGAAAAGACGGCTGTTCCCGGTGGAAGAGATAAAGGAATGAAAGCCAAGAAGGGGCCTGATCCAGCTGTGATAACAGGGTTTCTGTGAGGACTGCTATCAAATCCTCCAATCCCTGTGGGTCTCTCTGGCTTCCTTGACACTGCTGAGACTGCAGTACTGATGTGTCCTGTCCAAGGCCCCTCTAGGCAAGAGCTGCTGGTATTCACAGGTGATAAACTCTGAGTTTATATTTAAATCAGGCCCTTGTTTCTTTGTGCCTCAGTTCCACACCTACTTAAGAGAAGAAAGAAGACTAAGAATATAAATGCAACATAGAACAGCAGGGCTTAGTGTTTAAGTAAGTATTGGCCAACAAAACCTACAAAAAACAGTTATAATGAGGGGGAAAAAAACCAGCAGGACTAACACTGTCACCCTGCTCAGCAGACATCAGCACATGCTTTCATTCCAGTGAGTGAGCACCAAGCCATGGTGCCACATGACATTCCTGACTTTGTTAAGGACAGAGCCTCTCACTGCACATCTCTGTGCCTCAGACCTCCAGGGTATGCAGGGCACAGCCAATAATCCCTTTCTGCACCCCACACTGCTGTTCTTTCCTCAGTGCAGTTAAAACTGTGCAAAGAATTCCCCTCACCACCAAAGCAGAGCAGAGATGTTGCCACTGCTCTTGCTTGCTCCTCACTGAGTGCTTTTGGGTGACACCCAGGCAAGGCATAGAGCCGAGAGGCTACTTTCCTCAGTGGGTCTCTGGCATGGGACTGTGCGCTGTTATTTCATTTCCCTGTGGAGCAAGGAGAGACAAAAAGGACAATGCCTATTCCTAATGTTTCCTAAATCCCACAACCCCTGGAGGGGCTTCTCCAGCACCCTTGTGGCAGAGAGAGCTCTTGGGTCTCTCTTTGCCCTGGCATCCGTGGCAATGCTGCCCACTCCGTGCTGCACCTTCCCAGCACATCCATCCTGCATCTGCAGCAATGCTCAGGTCCCCTCTCCATCTGCGAGGGCAGCAGGCAGCAAGGGGGTTGCCAGCAGGCTGGTGAGACACATGGAGGGAGGAGTGGGAGAAGAGTCAAAGTCAGGGAGAGGAGATAAAGAGAGGTGGGATGGAAATGGGAGAAAGGCAGCAGGGATGAGAGGGGAAAGTGGGAAATGAATTGAAATGAGTTAGAAAATTCCAGGCAGATGAGCTTGAGTATTCAGCAGCTGAGATGTGGGGCCTCATTAGTAAAGACCGACTGAAGATAGAGACATTAAGGAAGGAAATGTGTGACTCACGAGGGAAAATGGGAAAAACAGCACACACCATAGCAGCTGCTCCGTTTACTTCAATTAAAGAACAGCTCAAAGGGTATGTTAAGAGGAAAGGAGGGGGAAACAAACAAAGGCACAAACAGCAGGAAAAAAAAAAAGCCAACCAGATGAAGCAACTGTTACCCTCAAGCATCTAAATGAACTGAGTCAGGTATTTGAACAAGGGGCCAGCATTCCTCACCCTGTCCCTCCAAATTGGTGAAGCTGCCCAGGGAACCTGGAGCCAGGTACAAGGCAGTGAGTGCTCACAAAAATAAATACTGTCCCAAGTCTCAGGTGGGGAATAGGAAAGCAGCTTCCCTCAGCACAGCTCTGTGACACCTGGGGAATGGACAGGCAGGGCCGGGGCTGCTGACCCAGCAGCCACAGCATCTGAGGAAGGGAGGGAGGAAGGACAGCAGCAATGGATCTTTTAATCACTGCTACAACTCACAACAGAGCTGTGGTGCCTAAAGGGAAGCAAATTGCACTTGGCTCCAGGGTAGTGGGGAACACCATGGCAGCCTCTCCATCCTCTAGTGCCACCCCACAGCCACCCCAGCTCACCTGCTCCAAGCTTTGCTAGCACATCAGCCAGAGCCAGGCAGCCTCTCACAGTTACCTCATGAGTCACTATACCTGTCTGGGATAAAAGCACTTCTCTTACCTCTTCTGTGGTGTATGGGGGTGCACAGAGCACACTGAGATTGGCTGTGCTGCTTTTTAAGGGGAAAGAAAAAAATTTACATTAATTCCAGCTGGAGACTATAGTTATTCCAGCCACACCGGTGTGAACATTCTGGCACTGGGAAAAGAGAAGAATAAACAAGGTGACACCCATCTCTTCCTTCCTCCAATAAATGTCAACCCTAATTTCTCAGACCTCGTGAACACTGAGAAATGTTATACCAAAAAGATCCTGGATTGCAGTGAATCCTGTTTTCAGCTTCCAGGTGATAAATACTGACGAAAACAGTGGACCCAGGAGAAAAAGCAAGACACGGGAAAAGGAAGGGACAGAAGAAACTTTCCTGCCCCTAGATATTTTCTCTTTGCACATTCCATCAGGACAAAAGGTGTTAATAATTTCTATGGGAAGAAAGTTTTCTCTTTGGAGCCCCCCGACAGCCCCAGATCTCTGCTTTCTTTACCGGTGCGCTCCCATAGGAGGTTTATCACTCTGCTCCAGCTGTGACACCAGCCTGCAAGGGTTAGTTGCTCTGCTTGCTTGACTGAAGCCTCAAATCTGGAGGCTACTGGGTCAATCCTAACTTGTGGCCTTCCCAGATGATCAAGATAGGCAACTCCACAATGTCAGAAAATGTCTACTTTCATCTTCGATTGGGGAAAATCTTTGCTCAGATTCTATCCTTCTCTCCTTATCTTTGTGGATGCTTCCCAATGCCTGGATACACCAAATCCATGACCCTTGGCTGACTCATTCCATATATGAGCATGGCAGTGGATTTCATGACAAAGTCCCATGGTCTCAGGATAATTACCGGCACAAAGTCTCAGATGGAGAGCCTAGATACAAGGAAACTCCCAAACTCCTGACATTTATCACTCTAAAAAGCAGCCAGTGGAAAAGCAGCCCCCATCAGATAAGAAATGTCAGTCAAGATTTCAATGTAGTCGGCTGCAGCTTGTAAAGGACACATCACAGTACATCTGCAGGACAAAGTGTGGTGAATGTTAAATCTCCACGGCGTAGGAACCAGCACAATGGATCACATCTCCATACGTGATAATGGGAAACTCACCATTCTCTCACACAAACTTTAATGCCAAAAAGTTGCCACAGAGAACCACCGAGGACACAAGGGCTTCTTCTTCAAAGCCTCTGAGATTGGCAGCATTAAAGGCGTTTGCTTTGAGCTGGCTCTGTGTTAAGCTTCCTCTCTGTCCCTTCATCTCTCCCCAATCAAGCTGTGCCTCAGTCAGCACCCAGTTGTTAAATTCTGGATGGATTAAAGAGCCTGAGAAAGTGCTTTTTTCAGAAAGTGATGTTTATCCATCACTCATCTATGTGAGTGTTGAATTTCAGATCTTCGGCTCCTCTAATGATTGTTACATGGTGGTGCATTCAGAGCCTTTGCTTTGCACAGTAGTGGGGATGTTTGATCTAAAGGCTTCTCTTTGCCCAAGATTAAATCTGAATTTGAATCATCGTTTGGGGTCTAATTGCATAGGATTTCAGTGACAGTGCAGCAGGGCCACAGAGTATATTGGCAGGAAAAAGAGGACAGGAATTCCTCCAATGGTGGAGCCCAGGAGATTTCAATAACATTTTGGGCGGAGAAGAAAATGAAATTCAAAGACAGAAAAAAATTCCAGATTTTCTTGTGTGGTGTTNTGCAGGCTTCCAACTATTGCCAGCTTAGAAGAAGTATTGACCATTTTCAGACCTTCTCTGATGGAGCTGTGGGTGGACAGGGTTCAGACTGACAGTAAGTTCTTCAAAACTGCAAAGTTTTGACACTGCATTAGGCATAATTATACCTGTCAAAGAAAACATACTCCTGGAGATTTTCTGTTGCGGAGCTAATGGCAGAGTGACTCTCGCAAAACTCTCCACAGTAATTTCGGGATGCCTCAGGCCTTCAGGAGCTATCTTGACAGGATGATATCTTGCTGTGCAACAGGAGGCTCTGCTTCAACTACAGGTGGTGTGGGGCCAAGCAATTTGAAGCATCTTTGCTCTTCTTCACCAGGAAAAGTCCACCCTTTGCACTTCATCAGTGCTACCACTTACAGAGGCACAAGGAATATGAAACCATAAAATGGGCACTTGTCAGTCATCTCTGCTCTGCCACTTCCACTAAAGGGTAAACACTTCAACACAGCAAGGAAACACTAGATGATACTGAGCTTCGTGGTAAGACAAACCCCTTCTTTACTCCTTCTCGATCCTAAAAATTACTTTTAAAAAAGAAAAGGGAGATGTTTCCCCACTCCACCCCCACACAAGAACAAAAAAAAAAAAAAAAAAAAAAAAAAAAAAAAAAAGAAAGAAAGAAGAAAACAAACAACCCTATTACTTACAGGGTTAAGCACAGCACTGATGGTAGCCAAGAAATACCTACAATAACTGCAGCATCCTCCCTGGTTCAATTTCTTGAAAAGCCAGTAGCAAAGATTGATGTATTGATGTGACGTTTTCCCCAGACCAGCAGCTTTCCTCCCCACAGTGGAAAGCTCAACCAGACTGAGGCTAAGTAGGAGGGAAAGGTCTGTGTTAGAGCAGGACAGCAACCAGAGGACTTGCTGCAGCTTTTCCTCAGCTCCTACCCTAATGTACCCCAGTGCCTGTCCTGCCCAGGTGGGTATGGAAAACTGCCTTAGAGATCCCAGTCTATGCCATGTACACGTCGGCATGAGCCAAGGAACACACAAAGGTGTGTCAGCATTGCCTCAGAGCCTGCTCACATGAGGCTTTTTCTTCCTTCCCGGTGATACTTCTTTCACTGCCATACCGCCACACCCTTCCAGCTCCAAATTTGCATGCCCTGGGGAGCAGGAAGGTCAGCACTCAGTGTCAAAGGATGAAATGCTGAAATCCTCTTCCAGTTGAAATTAAGGGAGAAGGGATGGAGCATGCCAAAGGCAGTGAGGCTTAAATAAAAGCTTATTGTCTTCATCGGGAGCTGGGTTTGAATAAGAAGTTTAGGATTTGGCAGACTCTGTGTAAAGCACTGCAGAATGACTGCTATGTGCATGCAGCTAGTTTTCATGCATAATATATATAGGAGCATACCATATGTTTAAAGCATCAGACAATCAGGCCATGGATGATATTATAAAGTTTTCCTTCAGTGTTGCATTTGTTCTAAACAGATGCATTTCTCCTTTTCCCCTCCTCCCCCCAAGCTTCCCAGCCTGCCAACACTCATTTATAAGGAAACCAGGTGTCCATCTTTAAAAAATGAAATAAATCAATATATAAAGGAATCTGTCCAGGAAGAAAGCAAGTGCCCATCTCTTCTATTTTTGTTTCAAACAGGAAATATGTTGATAAACACACTAACAAATGGACAAACAAGAATCAAAACAAGGAAAAAGAAGACATGAAAACTCACAGGAATTAGGTTCTGAATTCTACAAAGCCAAATGCTAATCATGCCAGTCCCCAAATGTACAGAACAGATGAATTCAAGAACAGAAAGTGTGCCAGTGATAGCAGATAAGCTCTGGATGAAACATGTCCTGCATCTGTTATGAGAAGGGCTGGATGTTCTTGTCTTTAGAGTGTATGGTTTGATTTCATATTAATTCATCATCAGCATCACCGGTCTCAGGGGCTCGTCTCTGCTCATTATAGATGCTTTGCATACGTGGTTGGAAAAGAACCACCATGGTGTTTGCCTCGTTGCTGCTCTCTGCTGTGGCCGTGTATCCCCGTTAGGGAGCTGCTGACAGCCCCTGCCGTGCACCAGGAGCTGCTGGGCCCTGGCTCAGCCCCAGCGGGTGCTGTCCCACAGCAGAGCAGCTCTGTTGGCTGGGAGACAGCCCAGCCTCTCCCAGCCTGCTGGGTGTTGGCAGCACAGGGAAGGGATGTGAGAAAATCCAAGACCAATCCACCTTGTGGGAATCGTCCGGGAGCAAGTAAGAGTAAGAGCAGCTCTGTCCTCCTGCAGTGCTTCAAGAAATGCTGTCTCTGTCTGTCCTTGGAGGAACAGCAAATCCACCTTGCAAACAAAAGCCACCAGGCTCAGCAGCAGAGCAGCTGGGAATCCCCTGCAGCTGGTTCCCTGTCCTTCACATGGAGTTCCCTCCACTCGTGTGAGCTCTTAAGGCCATGTTTTATATCCTAATTAAACTGAAACAAAAGGAATTGGATAACAGTCTAAAAGATTTGCAAGCTACATCCATTTCACAAAATTACTCCTGTTCCCACTAGTGTAGCTCATCAGGTTCAGCACATGCTCTAATGTGTAGGACTAATAGATTTGTAACAGTGATAGCTAATATGAGTCTGTTCTGTTCCAGTTACATACTTATCATGGGTCCTCACAGGCTTTCCATCAAAGCTGCTGAATGAAAGCACTTTTTATTAAAGAAAGAGGGGGGGAAAACCCTCTTTTCCCATAAATCTCTCAGCACATTAGCCCTCAAAACAATTCACGGAGGCAAGGTCATATTTCCCCTGCATTAATTTAGATCCTTGGAAATGTGATGAGAAGACAAGACAAAACACAAAAGGCTGTGTCTTCAACTGCCATGAAACAGCATGGCTTTCTATCAGCTGAGAATCCAACCATATGTCCAAAGAGAGTCATAGGAAATATGTAACTGTTTCTTTAAAGTATTGGGGTCTGGTAGAGATAATCTATACATTGTATTATTATTTCAAAAGAAAGGTAGAGACTAAAAGGATAGGTGATATCTGACAGGTGAGAGCAGCTTTAACAGCCCAATAGAGAAAGATTTTTTTTTTTACTTCAGCAGGATGGGATTTGTCCCTTGGTGTTGGGAGTCACTAGGTTTAAGAGGAAGGGAAAATATTCTATTGCTTTGTTTTGTGTCCAGGCAGAATTTCTGTGGGACAAGCCCTGATGCCAGTCACAGGGCTGCAGTAGAATGTGACAAATCAAGTCACAGAGGGACAGGCTGAAGTGAAGTATCTGACGACGATGCTCTGCCTCTCGGTTATCTCCCATCCGCTGCTCTGAACAGCAAGGAAAGCTGCCAGCTCTGAGTCCTGTACTCAGCGCTGTCCCTTTGATACCACAGCTCTCTCAGTCATGTTTACACCCTTCAGATATTTTTAGGCCTTTTTTTCTTTCCCCACATGCGGAACTACAAGTTGTCATCTCATAGCCTTGTTTAGTGGTTTGAGCCTTCCCACATAAATCATTTTTCTCAAACATCTGATCATTTAGTGAAGGGTGGTCTGGTTGCTCTTCTTTTATCTTCCTCCCAGGCCCTGTTATCTGGTCATGTCATGGAGGATAGGACAAAGAATGTGATTTGTTTCAAGGACAAATCAGAAACAAATAGGGAAGAGCTGTTTCTTTCCAATGGCACAATTTTCCTCTGTGGAAGCAGACTAATTTTTTTGCAATAATATACTAGTTCAAATTGATCTCCAATTTGTCATCCACTGGCACTTCAAGGACCCCCATGCCTTACCTGGAACTGATGGACAATAACTTGTCTAAACTGTTAATTGCTGATATAGTTGGAGGAGAAAGGAGCCACGTGAAACAGCTTATGGTTTAGGATTAAAAATTTCTAGTATAAGAAACTTGATTAAAAAAAAAATATTTTAACAATAAATCCACTTTTCTCCCCAACAGAATAAGATTTTAATCTTTACTTTGAGACCTTCCAAATATCTTATTTTTGTGAGTTGTTTCAACTCTTTTGGGTAGCGTTCTTGCACATACACATATTTGGCAGGTTTACCAGAAAGCAAATATCCATTACAGTAATGGATTTGTGGGCATGATCTGGTCCTAACTAGACAGAGAGTGAAGCACTGTAAAGAGCTCTGCCCAAATAATTATTCTCAAAAAATTTAGTTCTCCATTGTGGTCATGTTATCCAGATCAAATCCTTGGTTCTTCAGTAAAAATATATTAGAATATCCCAGACAAGCACCATTAAAACAAGCTATGTCAGATCATGAAATAGCAATGCATTCAACCCATTATTCTGTGAAGAAAAAGCTTTTACAGGCTAAATCAAATTACATGCCATGCTTGTAAATTCATTCCAAAAAACCTTTGTGGCCAAAAAGGCCCATGTTAACCATTATCAGGTGTTTCTTAGCAAAAAAAATCTCTTATTGCTGCAACCACTCCTCTCCATTCCACCCTTGCAATGACTTCCAGCAAGTGCCAGATCCCAGCTGGTTGTTGGCACAAAGGTGAGGAGTTGGGTGGTTGGAAGCTGCATGACAATTACCTGAGGCTTGACAAGGTGTCCTCCCTGTGCCCACCCCTGACTCTGAGCCCCAGCACTTCCCAGCACAAGGAAGGACTCCCAAGGCAGCAGCCTCACAACCAGGACCTGGCTACGGGTTAGCACTTCATCAGGTATTACGTCCTTCACTGTACCTGACAGCTCTTGCTGCTGTGGAATGTAATCCTGCTTCTTTCCGGGCTCCGTGGGTTCTGGAGGGTGGTGGGTAACCATGGGAACAATGTGTAAAGCAGCATGGGAGCTGACGTGTAAGAAAGTTCTACTGCCGTGCAAAGCCCGAGCGGAGCCCTCCAGGAGGAGCCCCTGTGGATGTGCTGCTACGGGCTCCAGCAGGCATCTCCTGTGTGCCAAGTCAAGAGTGGGCCAGAGGAGAGAGTTAGCATGGGAAGGCTGGCACCAACCATCAATGCAACTTAAAGTCCACAAATTAAAGCCCAGAACCCCCTTTATCCTTGCACACTTTTTCATTCTCTTTCTGAAGGGACCAGGTGAGCTGAGCTCTGTTCCATGTCCACACACAGCTTTAAGGCTGTGTTCACCAAAATCACCTGTGAACACAGGTAGGACGCTGCAAGTCTTGTCAGATTTTTCTGGAGGAAATTCAGTCTCTTCTTGGATTGTTGAAGAGCTTGTTCATGTACAGAAAACACTCTTCTAATTATACAGAAGTACTTAATATGAGGTATCCTAGAAACAGTGGTGCTCAGTAACCTCCAGTAACCTGCAGGAGCAGATTCCCAGATCACCATCATAAAAGTTTCAGCTTCTCTTCTGTCAAACAGAAGCTGAATGCCTGTTACGCTCAGATTTCCCATACCAAAGAGGTTTCCATTTTAACACTGAGCTTCCTGGCTTTCTCTCAAGACATTCCCATGAATCTCAGTATTCCGTGGGGACTGTAGAAGGTACAGCTATAAAAGCCGTGGTTTTAGGAGGAGAGGAAAAGCAGATGCTCTTCCTCTACCTTCATTATTCATCTGCACTGGGAACAGTCACCACTTGGACCTGAGATTTCAGCCCAGCATTAATCCTTCTGTTACCATATCTACATCTTCAGCTGTGCAAAACAATGATGCAAGTGCAGCACAGTCGGTACACTGACACTGGTATCTGCCTGTGAATTCTCCTACACACAGGACATGACAATAAATCATACACAGAGCATGCTGATCGATTCTGCCCGAGCAGTGTGTTGGTCTCCAGGGCCAACAAACCAGCACTTAAATAAAGTTTCCTTGCTCAGTGTGCCATGCTTCAATAAAAAAAGTTGTTGTGCATCCCAGGCAGGTCATTTAGCCTCGTGTGCAAGGAGAATGACAAAAAGATACACATGTAGGCATTAGAAAATGCTCCCACCTGATGTTCCTAAAGTGAGCTCTCCAACAGCTAAACGTTTCCCCTGTAGTCTTCCTAATAATTAATGGAAAAATAGAGTCTTCTGGGAAAATTGTCACAGAGTAATTAATAAAAAATGAAAGCGAGAGAGCAAGAACTACAGGGATGTTGCAGAAAGCCTGCAAATTGAAAGAGGCAGACTTAGAGTTGTGATGCCTTCCCAGTCTCAGAGGGAACTGAACATGTGCTCCATGTTCCTCAGTGGCTCGCTCTGGACTCTGCACCTCTTCCATTCAGACTTCTGAAACAAGAGACATTGTGATGGAAATGTTCACACCCTGCCACATTTCTCAATGGCCATGGAGAATGGCTGTCAAGGACAAACCTCCAGAGTCCAGGGGTGATCTATTACCGGTGATCACTTGCAAATAAAGGTCACTTTGTTTTCTACCTGTAGTTTCAATCTGGTTATAATTTTGAGGTGGAGGGTTCATTAAAACCCAGGAAAGGGGTCCGTTCTCTATCAAAGCAGTGATGCAATGTCTTTTTGCTTTAGAATCTCTGAAATGCTTCTCCAAAGACCAAGCACTCAAGCACATCTCACTGTTCTCAAAGCAGACTAGAGTTTTTTAAAAAAGCCTAAGCTTTCAAGGTCAAAATTGATGCTCTGTTGGGATATGGGGTTGAGAAACCATTTCTGGAAATGCCCATCTCCCAGCTCTGTCTCCACCTGCAGTTTGCCAACACGAGTGTCTAAGCTGTCACAGATGCTGGGGAATCCTGAGGGGAAAGCGGATGAAGATGGATGGTCTTATGATTAAGCCAGAGGATAAGGATTCGAGGGACCTGGTGTCACTTATAGACCTCCTGTGCTAACTTTGGGCAAGTCAATTAACCTCTCTGTGCCTCTGCTTGCCATGTGTAAAATGGAGATAAGAGATGTCCCTACAGCACAGGGGTGTTCAAAGAAGACTTGCATGGCTGACAGATGCTCTCATCCGATGCCAACAGGAGTCATGAGATTTCATTGACAGCAGAGTGATGGAGTGGAGAAGACCCACTGCCATTTGGGGTTATGTGGCTTTGTGAAAACTCAATAGGTATCTGTTCTGCCTCCCTTGCACACCTGTCTGTCTTAGAAGGCACAAAGGCTCTCCTGACTGAGCCCTGGCCCCAATACCAGCTGTGGGAACCCACGTGTCTCATAGGATGATCCCACGAGAGAAAATGTACTACTGAGGAATTCTGGCAACAAAAAAAATTATGTGAGTCTCAGAAATAGCTATAGGAGAGGCCAGGTCTGTCTTACTTCCCTGAGTGTGGAAGTGCCTGAGGTGAAATGTTCTGCTTCTCTGGCCTGCTGCCCTTGTGCCCATGGGGCACCCAGATAATTCCTCACTTGGGGAGGGGTGTCCTGCCCATCACAGCAATGCAAGAGGTATCACAGCTGGCCTCACCTGCCCTCCTCTCCCACCAGGCTAGAGGAGCTCACTAATATCTCCAAGACTTTTACAGCTCTCTAAACAAGGGAACATTATGTGTGATTATGTTTTTTGATTTCTGTTTTTTTGTTTGTTTGTTTTGTTGGGGTTTTTTTAAGATACCAGAAAAGAAAAGCATTCCTCTGTTTTCACAGGAAATGCTACATTTCCCCTTCCAGTTTCACAAGACAAGTTAAAGTATCTAATCCTGACCCTGGCAAAGCCTGCCTGACCCTTTCCTGCAAGGCTCAGGGGAAGGATTTCTTTCTCTCTCTTGTTGGTCTTGTGTGTGGTTTGTTTTGGTTTTTTTTCCCCTTCTATTAAAATCCCATAGTATTAAAAGGAATTGTTCAATTTTTTTTAATTGGCTCAGAAGATAAATTCTTCCCTCAGCCTAGGGGGTCATGGCCATCAGCAGCTACTTATTAGCAGCATTGATTGAGAAGAACAGCTTTTAAATGGAAATAAATTGAATTCTATGGCAAAGAGTATTCCAAATGGGCTATTAATATAAGACAAGAGGCTTAACAGTTTTATTTCATATTTATTTGTTCCCCTCCTCAGCTCATAGCTATCTTCCCTACTCCCAGCTACTTCCCATGTGTCCCACCAACCATGCCCTCCTCATCATGGGAATTCACTTACCTACATGGGTGAGCAGGCACAAAGGTGAAAATGATGACAGGTACTTGAATGAGCCCAGGGAGGCTCCAAACTAGGTCCCTAGGAACAAGTGGAGGAAGGAGGAGTGATGGGGAGCAAGATGAGACTTCCACATGTATGCACAATAGAAACGAGAGGGGGAGAAGAGCTCTCTTATGCTCTCTGGGGAATTCCTTGTTATATTTTTGCCTTCTGTACTGCTCAAAAACTGTCTTTGCCACCCCCTTGAAGACTCCAGAATACATTCATAGTGCACACCTTCATTTCAGTGTTTAATTGCTTGAGATTGTTACTTGTAGGTTGCTAATTTATTAAAACCAGATCTCTCGTATTCCTCTGGAGCCCACAAGAATCATTGCCTTCTATTAAAGGCAGTGGTGCGTGCCTGCTTGTCTTTTTTCTCTGGCCACCTCTGTAATTGCTGCCCATTGCTAAGATGTGAATCTCTGCCCTACCAGCTCAGCATCCTCCACTGGGAGTGTTTGGATGAGGAACAAATGTAGGAGACAAATTGATTCAGGATATAATCAGAAATAACTGCTCTGATGTTCGCAGAGATTGCATGGGGGACACACAAAACCTCTAAGCTGTTCAGGTCACATTTCACAGATGGGCCAAAAAGTGAAGCCAGAGACTCCTGACACAGATGGTCACTGGAAACACCATGCAGACCAGACCTTGACAAAAAATGATGATGGATCCCTACAGCATCCAATGGAGCCAGCACCATCCTTGCCTGGCTAAGCACAGAGAGATCTTCCGTGATCATAGGGGCCATCCTTTGAGTCAAACACCTCCCTCAGGGCAGACACTTGCAACATGTACTGGTGCCACAAGCACAGATGGGACTGCCATACTAGTAGGTAGAATGAGAGAAAGAGGAAGATACACATAAACACACATATCTCCATATGCCAGGTGGCTGATACAGGCCAGAAGCTCCCTACATCTTCTCAGCCATCACCTCTCCAACAGGTCTGTCCATCCCCAAAAGGCTGCCCTGCTGCCTCCATCATCCCCTGATGAAGAGATTCCTGGCAGCCCCATGCACACACCTGATCCTAAAGAATTGCTCCGTAGGGTCTAAGTAGCGTCCCTTAAAGCAGCACCTGAGCCTGGTTGTTCAAACTCCTAAAGGAAAGAAGTCAACAAACAATTGGTGATGGAAAATCACTCTATACTTGTGATACTGTGAGCAGCAGTGGGAGAGTTGTCCATCCCTCTCAGACTGTTTTCTGAGATCCTGTAATAACAAGAGGCAGATAACTCTCAATACATAAGGACAACACCACGGCCCTCTTGTGTCATGGCACAGCTCAAGTTTTAGACACACAGTGTTTCCCTCCAATTTGGGTTCCTATGATTGGTGTCCTCATCTGGATTTGGCACTTAGTTTCCCTGATGTACAAGTTCAAACATAAGACTAAACCACCACCATATGTTGGAAGAGGGCACTGGATCCAGACCAGTGGGAAATGTCTTGTGGAGTTTCCAGCCAGCTGTCAGAAGGACTCAGAAATCTAAATCCTTCTGTGGTCCAAAGGCCGCCAATACTCCACCAGGCACCCAGACAGCCCATGGCACTTTTCGCAGTCAGTGAGTGTCTGGGCAGAACTAACAGCACCTGCAGACAGAGGAGGCGGAGGCACAGGCAGAGGCACAGGCACCAGCTCTCCATACTCAGCAGCCAGCAATTAGAACAGCAGCAATATGAGACTAAAACAATAACTGTTTCTCTCCCACACTGCTCATTTTAGCAGTCTGCCTCCAAGTGCTAGGTAATAACAGGATACAAGACAGGCAGCAGCTTTCAGTATCCAAAGCAGGATGGGTGCATCTGTGCTTGTTAAGTGGAGAGTTGCTGCTCTGGATCCCCAGTCCCGGAAAGGGTGTGGTTACAGGTGCTGGTATGAGCTGTAGGTTAGACTGAATATGGGGATTTCTCAGGGATATGGAGTGATGACAAGCTAGACTAGCTGCTCTGGTGCCTGTGGCCAGGCATTGACCCACATCCTTTGAAGATCTGGCTCCCTGTTCCTGAAACAGCCTGCCATATCTAGGACTGTTTTGCTTTTACCTTAGTATTTGATTTATTTGATGTCAAAATGTCCCATATGTGATGTCCCAAATCTGAGATCTGCAAGCAAGACCACACAGCAAAATACAGACTTTAAAAGATCTTAAAAAAACCCCATTTCATTTAGATTAAGCAAGGCCATTATTGTGGTTTTATATAGGAATTGATTATTTTAAGTATGCATATTGAGCTTAACATCTTAGATTTGTATCTGTTTCATCACTGTTAATCTTTGATAAATATGTTTTTAATAATCTCTGGGTATTTATTGAACATAAAACTGTCATATGAAATTGAGAATAAGGTTGCTAAAGATACTTATTATGTACTACTTCAACACAAATTCATTATTAAAAACCTTTCACCAAGGCTTACTTTTAACCACAACATAACTGATGTGGATACTGCATAGTTAATCTATAATAAATATATTTGCAATAAACTATTGATATTTAACCTGCAGTAACTGTCTTAATAAATATGATACATGGAAATGGCTTTTGAACAAGCTGCTCTTTTTTCAGCTCTGTCAGACCCTTGGAGGATGTGGGGTGAGAAGAGGGAAAGCTATGTCCTCATATAAGGCAGTTAGTTCATTTATCAGTCCCCACAGCTTTCCCCTATCCTGGTCACTGGAATCATGCTGTTTCAATCCCCAAATCTCCAGACCCAGACTTCTACAGGGGTCTGTCACTTATTCTAGTCCTGCCTCATATCAACACTTGGCCCCAGCCATCCCTACCACCCTGGTGGCCTGTGCCATACAAAGGCTGCTAATTCAGCTCCTGGTGCCCCCAGATGATGCTCTGCCTGCTCAATAGTTTTGCAAAGTGGATAAGCACCCTCAAGGGATCTGAAACACACAGAACCCATACCCCTTGGGCAGTAAAAACACAAGCTTTGTGAGAATATGGATCAAGAGAGAAACTCAAATGAGATTTCAGTTTTGAACTCAGCAGAGGCCACCAAATGCCTTTGACACATGAACTCGACAGGAGTCTGACTCCAAGCCATCAGAGGCAAAGGATTTGACCCACAGTGTTGCTGAGACACTCTGGGATATCTCAGAGATCTGTTAGTCATTCTTTATGTGACTTAATTACTGAGGTTAGTTGCAGCAAGTCAACTACTCCAGATATGCACAAAATTTCCCTCCCAGCACTAATCAAACGGGAGAGGAGCAGACTAATTCCTCCCCTGTCCTCTCTTCTGGATCTTGCCCCATTTGTTATATGGCCACTCATAAGGCCCTTTAAGACTTCCTGAGGGCCACCATCTGATTCTCATGTATCAGAGGGAGCCAAAGATCTCAATATGCAACTTTTAATTGAGCTGTATCATCCGCCACAAACATGAAATTAATGGTCCTACATCATAATCATAAATTCATACATAACCCCATGCACCAGCAAATAACTCTTTGCAGTGATACTGCAATGGTAAGCTGATTTGCAAGAAGTGCACGCTTCCCAAGAATCCTAATTAACCAAATTAACACCATCACTTCAAATCATGTCCCAGCAGTAGGACATTTCCGATTGGCCTCAGGCTGGAGCAAAGCAGCCAAATGAAAACCTGAGAGCATCTCTGTGAGTCCGGCAGCCTGACCCTCTACTCGGGGAAATATCCGCTGCCCATCCATGCAACAAGGAAGAGAGCAAAAGTCTCATGAGTATTTGGCTCACTGACCCAAAACAGACCATGGCACACTGACACCAGGCAAGAGAGGAACAGCTCTCAGCTCCTCATGCATTTCCCAAATCTAAGCAGCAGCATGAGGAACTCCTTCCTTCCATGCTGGGTTCCTCCAGGGGGTTGTGACACTGCCAAATCCCCTCAGAGAGTGCCAAATGTTGCCTTGGGTGAGTCTGCAATGGGTCTGGGGTCATGGGGCACAGCTGATAAACAGAAGGAACTCCACAAACCCCAAGCCTGTTTCCCTGAACCCACTTCCTTGCACTGGTTTCCNCTATTTCTGCCATGGGAAAAACAAGTTGCTATTTTGAGAGCATGTGGGATTGATGCCTATGACTGTTTCAGCACTCCCTGCATGGGGAGATCCACAGCCTGTGTGCCAGAGGGACTGGCTTGTGTCTCTGTACACATTCAGCCTGGCTGGCAGGAAGACCCAGTCCCACTGGGGTCCTCACAATGGAGCATGGAATGGCCTCAGCTTCCCAGGCACAGCGCCAGAGATCCTATCCCTGCTCTGAAGTGATGCTCCAAAAGCTGGGCGGGGAGCTTTGGACCCAGAGGAAAAGGAGGCTCCTACCAGAAGTGGGGTTCGAACCCACGCGGGCATGCGCCCATTGGATCTTAAGTCCAACGCCTTCACCACTCGGCCATCCTGGTGGGCTCTGGACTCTCCCCTGGCCCTCAGCTACTCCCTGAGAGCTCACTCCTCACCAAGCCCTCAGGGTCCCAACCCAGGACTCTCCCCAAGCCCAGTAATACCATTCCCTCATCACTGCTTTCTTTAATGTCCCCAGCAACTGATCTCATTAGGAGAGAGCAGGTCTCATGGGCCATGTCTCATAGCCCCTGTATGCCATCCTAGATCCTTGTGCAAGAGTCACAGCCACTGGTAGTGATGCCAACAGGGGCCCTGGAGCAGGAGGTACATCTCTGGGAGGTCCCTCCTGACCCCACTGGGTCCCCAGGGGGAGGGAGCAACACTGATAGCCTGGCAGCTCTCAGCCAAGCACAGCACACAGTTAAAGTGCCAGTTAAAGAGCCAGTTAAAGCCCTGGCTCTGCACCCTAGAGTCCACTCCTCACTCCCCCCTGTCTGAATACGGTACCCTGCTAGTGCATTTAGCTGGGACAGACAGTGGTACAGAGAGGCCTTTATTTTTCCTTTGGGATGAGCTACAGCTTGGTTTCCATCATCTAGGAAAAAGAAAAAATACCTAACACCACTATTGAGCTTCAGGGGATTCAAACCCACATCCACCAGGTGTCCATGTGCAGGAAGTCTTTAGCCTTTAAGCCACAGAAGCCTGATAATTTCTGTTTCTGAATTCAGCTACCCTCAGTCTTCTCAGCCCAGCACCTTCATGCAGGGATGTTATCACATAGAGAAACCCCACCAGGCCCTTTTACCAGATTCTGTCTGCTGGAGATACTCTCAGCCAGGCTGTCCTGATCCTGTCCTGTTTCAGGGTGAGAGCAATTTCCTCCTCTCTTTCACAGGGACTGCTCATTGCTTCGCCCCGGGGTAGCTGAGCCACTTGGAGAGTTTCTGATTGGCTGATGGAAATGTGAGAGGCACCAAAAAGGGACAGTTCTAGCCTCAAAAGAGGGTGACACAGAGCTCCTCAGTCTGGGTAGGGGGTCACCCTGGTCTCCAGAGATAATTCACAGGTACTAGGAAGAAAGGAGTAAATGTTCCAGACATCCCATGAGAAAATGCTGCACGTCCTCAGCCGAGCTGAGGACTGGATCAACCTATTCATATGCTGCCAGGAGGAAAACTCACAAGAAGGGACAGAAACTTTCCCTTTTTACCCTGTTCATTACAGCCACAGCAATCTGCCGTGCTGGTCTGTGTGTGCAGAATCACAACACAGCATCCCTGGATGCCTCCAGCTGCAGCACCCACATTAATATCAAATGAAGTCATGTTCACAAAGGGTGTTGTGCTCACCAGCTCCCGAGGAATCTGCTCCTAATGAGCGACTTCAAAGCATTAATGAGCTTGCAAAGCTCTCCTCTTCGTTTACAGAGCTGGATCTCACACACTTGGCATTAAGACAGGGGTCACCCGTCAGCAGAGGAAAATGTGTGTGCATGTCAGCGAATATAATATATTTGTCATCCTCTAAGAAGCAAAGATTAATCATGCACCACC
>VWZN01003785.1:594-37644 GCA_013396955.1 Regulus satrapa | reverse complement strand
TTTTTTTTTTTTTTTTACTCTTCAATTTCTTTTATTTTCTCCTTTCCAAAAACTAGAGCTAGAGACCAAGTTTTGATGAAGTGTCCATGAGGGTGACAAACAGTTAGATGATGACTACTTGCATGCAGGAAGCTATTTGACCTGATCTACATTCTTCATGTTGCTCAAGATGAAATTAAAAAAAAAAAAAAAAAAAAGACCAACCAAAAAACAAAAAACCAAAAAGAAACCCTTAGTCTTTCATGCCTTCAAAGTAACTGTACTGAGGATAATTTAAAGTATTAAGACATTGATTCACTTAACACTGTTGGCCTGCTTCTTGTGGGCAGGCAAAGTCACCTATTTACTGGTGATTTATTAGCTGTATCAGCCTCTGATCTTCTCCACCATCATGCACTCAACATCCTGCTCCCATGAGACAGTGGGGACAGCAGCCCATTCAAGATTTTCACATTATTGTGACTTACAGCTCCCATCCATAGAATTACCTCCACTTAAGACACTGCTTTTACTGGATTCAGGGGAATCTTCCAGAGCCCTACAATATATGCAAAAACAGAAGGTACTCTTGGATTGAGAAATTATGATACCGGCACCTCTATATTGCTTTTAGCGGCTTTCTGTGCTGCCTCGGGCTCAGAAGTGCTTAGTTTGCTGACAATAATCATAGACTCATACACATTGGAGATGGAAAAGCCCTTCTAGCTTCAGCTAGTCCATTTCTCCTACCAGGGAGGGAATATTCCCAGCAATCTGTTTTCCCCGCTACTTTGTCTTGTCTATTTTTAAACATCCCATGTAGCAAAAATACATTTAGATTGTCAGGATTTCAGAGCCAAGTTAGCTGTGGAAGTACCAGCTGTAGCCTAACCTGCTTTGTCTGGTGGCAGCAGCTAAATTGCTCTCTGCTGCCTTTGAAGTCAATGGTAAAAGTCTTATTGGCTTCTGTGGGAGCATTCTCAGGCCTTTGGTACGGATGATTGGAGCAAATAGCTATGGAGCACTGATAAGCCATTCTTACACTATTGCTTTCCAGGCCGTAACTGCATTTTAATAGGCAAGAAATTGTGTCAGCAGCAGTCAGGGTGCAATAACAGCAAAGCCATGTGGAGCACAGAACAGACTGGGTCTGCACAGGAGTGATTCCTACCACAACCACACAAAGCCATATCCACGGGCCCAAACAGGTTTGGTGAAATACATGACCCAGGGAGAGCAGTCAGAGGCAGCCCCTTTTGTACCTTCTTGAACTCTGAAATCACCAGAGGCCAGTTCTGTTCCTAGATAGCTCCAGTGTGCTTTCCTTTTTCCTTTTCTGCTGTTTCATTTAACACATGAATGAAGGGGGGTGGTCATACTGGTGTCCCCCTTTACCCATCTATCATGCCTTGACTAGAACCTAGAATAAGAATGGCACTGCCCCATTGTTATAACCAAAGAATACCAAAATGGAGCAGCTGTTGAAGCACAGAAGTTAAGATGTTACCATATAAAACTTGACTCACCTCCTCCAGGAGAAAACTGCCAAGAGCTACCCCATAAGATGGAGCACTCAGAAGAGGCAGTGACGAAGCCACGACACAGCTCAGTCCTTTTGCTTTCTCTTTTAATTTCAGTAACAACAGCAGGTAGTGAGAGCCAGGGTTGAATTTAATTTAACTGTTGTTGTGCTCTACTGGGACAACTTCCTCTGCCTCCACATTTCCTGTCTGAAAGTTCTCCCAAAAGGATGGATTAACCAATATATGACCTGTATGGGAAATGTACTTTATTGAAGCTATTTTTCTAGGGTGGAGCTGAACAGCTGTTCAACAGTATATAGCTGCAATACGTGAGAGATGGTAAAAACACAAATAATTAAATCTATTCAGGTATAACCAGGATGTAAGGAGACAGAGAGAATTTATATCTTTCTGTAATTTCTGCCTGTATGCAGAGGGTACTGTCCTTGTGTGACAAAGCATGGGGTACCACAACATAAGAGTCAGCACAAGGGAAGGGACTTTCTTGTGCCATAAATACAGATTAATTATTCAGATTAATACCAGCATGGTGGGCCCCAGCATCCTGGCAAGGACAAGCCACCTGCTAAAGCCCTGGGGGCATAGACCCCTATGCAAAAACTGTTTTTTTCTCAGGATGGAAGCAGCAAGTGACATGGCCTCTTGGGACAGCTGTGATGGAGACCAAGCGCAGTTCAATCCTCTCTTTTATATATGGTTACAGTGACCAGTAGGGGCCATAAGTGTCCCAGAAACAGTCCCACATTAACTCAATGGCAATCCCTATCTGTAGGCACCTCAGCTCTTCCCCTGTGCACAGGGAGCTGTTGGCTGCTGTGAGCTGCTGTGGAGCACAGTCCCACTGGTGATGGCTCCTGTCTCCAGCCATGAAGGACCATCTCTGGGTGACAGCACGAGGCTGCACAGCCCAGGCAGCATCAGCATGGAAGATGGAAGCATTCAGAATCTCTTCCAGAAGCCTTGGTAAAGTCCCTGCTTCCCATTCATACCCCTTCCTCCCCACCATAGCAGGTTTGCAGTACAATTCAGTTTTTGCAAGTTTGCATCAGGGGTGGAGACATGAGAAACTGAGCAGAGGCTTTAAAAGCTACTGGTTGTTTTTTAAATTTTTTATAAAGCCTGACATAAACCACCAGCCAGATTTACCATGAGTTTCCTGTGTGAGCATGAGTTATATGCACAGTAAGTGTCCCGTCATCATGAATTCTGCCAATGTGCCTCTTTAACAGCACTGATCACAGGGAATTCATTTGGTCTCCATATAGCTGTCACCTGTATTACTAGAGTGATTTCATTCTAATTTAGCATTACTTAATGGTGAAGATAAAGTTAAGTGTTAGCCATGTGGGTCTTTTCTTGGCTTCTCTCTCTCTGACACAGCAAGAGTGTGACTGCAGGGTGTTTTATGACCAATAATTCAAAAGAGCAGGGAAAAGAAGGAGCAGCAAATATCAACTGCTTGTCAATCATCCACAGTCTTTCAGCTCAAATGGTTATATCTGGACCTCTGACCTTTTCTTCTGCCGTCTCTGATCCCCATGTTTGTTTGGAGTTCTTTAGGTACTGCAACCACCAAAATACATTTTTTAAAGGTTCAGGCTTAGGAAACCTGCAGTGGTTACCCACAGTGATAGGAAATTGTGGTATGGAAAGCCATACCTAATGGCTGCAATATAGCAGCCAAATTACAACCAGCCCTACAAGCTGGCTGAACATATGAAAATGCTGAGGGGAAATGGAGGGCGTTTACANGACCCTTTTCCTCTGGCTCAGAAAGGTAATCATTCTGTATATATCACGAGCTTGTTTAAACTGGAGATGAAAAGCTACAAAAGTGCAACTTAATTGAACTCTGCATTGTGTTATTACAAATGCTGCCGACCTCACTTGCAGTCCATTATCAGAGGGTTCTGCTGAATGCTTTAATTAAAGACAATAAGGCTAATAAAAAGGCATCATTTTCTTGTCTTCAGCACTGCTGGAGAGTTGGGGCTGATGAGATTATTTCCTGTTAATGCTCTTCTGTTGTTGTTTTTAAATTTTTTTCTTCCCATGGATTGCAAATACTGTCTGAGCCTGAGTTGTTCTAGAATCATTAAGAACAAGAAAAAATCTGTTTTGCCTCTAAAATGCTCGCTAATATTTGACAGGCAGAGCTCCTTTTCCTGATGGTTTCTTGTGCCTTGCCCAAAGTGTCACTGCCTTTTGGTGTCAGACCCAGTCCCAGAGAAGGACAGAGCTTCTCACGCAGGCACAGGGAGTGGCGGAAGGATGCACCCTGCCTGCAGCACCCATTTGCAGGGAGGACACAGTGATGACAGTGCCACTTGCCAGAGGGCAGGATCGAGCCCACAGTGAGTAATGCAGCACCTCTCCATAATTAACGGGCTTACTAACAGCCCATATGTGCCATCTCTATTTTCATACTGCTGGTAGTATTAACGATAGCAAGCCAGCAGTGTTCCCAAAGCCAATTAAGGCAGCCTGGCTGGACTGCTTTGTCTTTCCAGTTTTGGTCCAACAAAGCAGAAGAAAAGGAGGACAACACAGTGAGGCATCAGTGAGGATTATCACAAGGAAGGGGAAGTTTGTAGCCTCAGTGTGCAGAGCCAAAATGCTACAGGGAAGGGCATTACACAAGGTAGATGGAGAGGTTTGCAGTAGGACAACTCTGCTCCTCTGGCCACAGGGGAATGTGCAGAGGCATAAGTGAGGCAGGAAGCTCTCTGCCTCTGGGTGCACCGGGAGGACACACCAGTCCCTGTCTGCATCCCTCAGTCTTCAAGGACATCTGCAAAGGGCTTGACCTTGTCCACTCCATGCATTCCTTGGTCTTTGGCAAACAGCACAAGTAAGAGTGAAGGGGTACAGAAAGGGCAATGGAAAATGTCCTGGTGGTCCTTGCATGGGTGTGTTTACTGAACAGGCACATCCACTCATCAGCACACAGGCTGAACCGAGCAGCTCCTCATCACTGGCCACAAAACAGTTAAAAGTTTGCTAGCAATCCAGGACATATTTGAACAAGAGACCTAATGGCAATTGGCATTGTAGCCCTGCTGTGAATAAGCCAAACCATCCAGTCCTACTGTGATTAAAAACTCCTTCTTGGATTAAGGAACAAGGAGCCAGATGCTAAGTAACTGAACTTTGCCCCTGCAAGGAGGAGAGCAAAGAACTAACCACTGAGCCAGCCCAGTTTGCCAAGACTTTTATAGGGAAGGAACTTTTACAATTAAATACAGAAAAAGGTTTCTTCCACTGTGAGCCTCTGAACACAGGTTGAAAGAAGCAAAGTCGAACGTGAAAGCCAAGTTAAGGGAGAAAAAAAAAAAAAAAAGGAATAAAAAAAGAAAAAGTCTTGATCTGAAGGTTGCAGGCTCAAAGTAGCTGGAAACCCCATCAAGTGACTGAATGGGAACAGCGAGGGGCGGGCAAAGACCACAACTCCTCCCTGGGTAAAGGATGAAGCTGTAATGTGAAGCAAACTGACCTAGTTACATATTTCTTCTTCACTCCCCATTTCTCTCACTACAGTTGCCAGGCTGGCATGTTGCAAAGCAAATTGTACATGAAGTTTCTACCATCTAAGCCAAGACAAGGAGAAAGCAGGAGCTCTGTAGATGGAGGCATCTTGAGGAGAACCATCTCAGGTCTCCTTGGAGGAAAAGCTCTCGTCTGTGCCTCATCACCCCTTCTAAGGTGACTCTCTCCATCATGTCCTTCCCATCCATCTTTTTTTCATGTGTCAACAGCTGCCTGCCATTTTTGGCACAGTAGGGAAATTATCCACAACCTGGTGACATTTGCAGCTTCATTCTCCTGAGCACAAGGCACATGCTCATTAAACAAACCCTCTCTATCCTTCTGGCCTGCAGTTCAAGTGAGGGTTTGGGCTAGGAAGGTCCTGCAGCTCTGGACTACTGAAAAGCCAGCAAGTATAGGGTGACAGGGTGCTGCTTTATGCATGGCCTGATGATCCCCTTAATTCTGATAGAGTTGGGAGTCAGGAAGAGAGAGGGTGATGTATTTCACTCACTCCGTGTTTTGACAGAGACAGGAGCCCTCTGACAGCTTTAACTCATTCCCAGATACACCCATGTGCTATTGGAGAGGGGCATCAAGCGCAGCTTTATGGCCATAGTGAGTCTCTGTAGATGTTGACATATTTTACCATGCCTCAGCAGCTCTGAGGATTCGACTCTACAAGAGGGTTTACCCAAAACAAAGCCCCATCCCACTCCCTTTCCTTTTTCTTGCACATCTCAGATGTGTTTTAAAACCCAAAGCACATCACAGGTACAGTGTCATACCTGACCTACAGCAAGGCTGTACTCAGCTTTTGTCACCTGAGGCTGCTGGAACACATGAGGGGGATAGTGCCCTGAAGGAAGGAAAAGGGCATGCCAGAGCCTGCATCCCACTGCTCAGTTCAGCTTCCAAGGGGTGATGGGAAACCTACAACACAGCAGGCTGTCACTCTCATCAGTCAGAAGGGTAATTAGGGAGCACTCCTTCATACAGAACTGCCCGTGTGATTTGTAAGCTGCCCTGTGCTTGTGCCCAACAGGGAATATCATGTCCCAACAGCACAGAAGCAAACCTACTCCCTTCCCTCACCACTGCCCCAAACAAAAGCTTTGGAGCCAGCAATAATTTCAGGGAAGTCAGTGGCTGGTCACCATTTTCCAGCCAATTTCCAGCAAATCCACAATTTGATCTGTCATCATCCAGAAGAGAGAGAAAGGGGTATGTCATTACAGATGTGTTCTCAGGAAGAGATAAACCCATTCCATGTATTAGTAAGCTTCACAATCATCACTGCTGGAAGCTGGGTGTTTATGAGAACTGGCCCCTTTATAAGAACTACACAAACACAGTGTGGAGTGAATACCAACTTCAATAAGGGAAACCAAAAGATTTGGACCAAAGAAAACAGTATGATGCATAAACTGAGTATGATTTGCCTCAAATCTCAGCCTTGGGGGGGATGTAAAACAAAATAACATTCAATGTGGGACAACTATAAATGACTCATTCAACCCTGACAGAATTTTTGTTTAAATTATTATTTGACCTTATTATTTTTTCTAGAAAAGAGGCCCTCTCTCATTTTAAGAAAAAGATTATATCAAAATGTAAGTTTAACATGTAAAGATTTTGTCTCAGAAAGTTTCACCTGGTAAAGAAAACCTATTCTGAAACCTGCGAACCAGCACTTCAGCCTTTGTGATCTCTGTCCCTCCATCCCTCACCAGGGACATGCACTGACTCCAATTCATAAGCAATATCCATCCTCCTGTAATTTTCCACTAATTGGTAAATTTACTGTGCACTGCACATATTTTAGCCATGTCTGCAAGAACCAGATTTTATGTTCTCCCCATTTCCTTCTCTGCCCCTTCTGCTCTCCTGTCCTCACATCTGTCTTTCTGCTTAGAACTCACACACACACACACAAATATGCCTTTATTTCATCTGCAATATCTGTACAGCTTGACCAGTTTCTTCAGAATTTTTTAATACATACAAACTCAACGAATAATGCAAATGAGCTCCCACTTAATTATTTCCTCAACTTGTCACACAAGGAGCAATTTGGAGTGAGGGCCAGAGGTAGTGAGAGAGGCAGCACTGCTGCTCTCCCTTGTCCCATCGACCCACCCTCCAGCTTTCCAGCAAAGACTCACTTCACAAAATTTAATTACTCTGCTAGCATGTCCCATATGCTCTGTGGCAGGCAGGGAAGGCTTTAATTGCATCTGCTCTCGACATGCTGGGGAGCCCTGAGTCCCCATCTCCCAGGGACTCAACCCAGCACCTGTGGGGTTGGGGATGCTGCCAGAGCCAAAATGGTGGCTCAGTGTTAGGCCCTGGGTACCAAAACACCCTATTTTTCCCTCTTCTGCCCCTACACACACACACACATCCACAGATAATGGTAGAGCCACCACAAGAACAGGCTCTAGTCTCTGGAGGAAAACAATTTGTCCCTCTTAAAAAATACCGACCATCACTGTTAATGAACTGATTAACAATCACTAATGATTAGAAAGCCCTTCCACGCCATTGCTCATTTGTATGGCACTTGAGAGACATCATCTCTCATTTGGAAAGTGGAGGACAAAACCTATCCCCAGCTGGCCTTCCTCTTCCCTCCATCCTCCCGACACTTCAGCACACCATGGAGCTGGCTTTTCCCCTCCTTTCTCCGCTCCATTTTACTTTTCATTTTCACAGCTGCCTCTGCAATTGCTACTTTCATAGCCAGCGGGTGTTGCTGAGGTGGCGGGTAGTCAAAACCATTTTGGGGCACAATACATCAGGTGGTAGACAAGGAGCAGGCAGGAATTTTTTTGATGTGACATTGTTATGCAAAGATGCTCACGGTTCCCAAGGCTCTTCATGCAACTGGATGGCATTTTCTGGAGACAGAAATCCTGCTTTAGGGGAAGAAGGGCTGGAGGCAGGGGAAATCCTTTCATTCAGGATCATGTTTAAGTGTGAGAGCAGAATATCTATTGTTGTCCCTACACTTTTAATGTGGTTTGTGGCTTATATGATCTAGCCTGTAATCTGTTCCACATCTTATACTGCCTTGAATTTGATTGAGCCACATCTGAATTGTGATAGACTGCTCTGCCGAGTGCCTTGTGGTGAGCCATCTCCCACCAGCTACAGCGAGTGTTTTGAACAAGGGCCAGTCATTATTGTTTGTAAATTCTTCAGTCAGAGGGGCAATTTCCAAGAGTATTGTGGGTAGGAGAAATTCCACAGAAGATGTCTTTGATCTGAACTTTCCGAGTGTGGGGCATAAGTGTACACATCCATACAATTTGTTTAGTAAACTCCCTGTGTGTCCCCCATCAAAGGCGCAGCTGCAGGGTCATGATTTGAAGCAGGAATAGCACTGCTTTCCCAGGGATCAAGGATTGTGCCAGGGTCACTCACAGGTGGTGGATTTCCAAGCCCCATTGCAGCCATCTGCAACATCCATCAGCTTTCCTGCTGCATCAGGGCATCCCCAACCCAGCCACATTCCAATTGCATTTGGCAGCCACAGAGAGGTGCAGGCATCGACATGCTGAGCAGTGGGAGAAGAGCAGGGTAGGAGGTTTTTCCTGAGCTGCATTCTTTGCCTTCTTGTGTGCACTGCTCTGCTTGAAGAACAGTGCTTAGTCCACATTTTCCAATTGTTTTTGGTCCTAAGGAGACACGGCAAACTTCATGGGAGCTTGCTTTTCCCCCTGCACTAAGTGGAATCTTGTCCCATGAGCATGCTCTGGAGTTATGAGGGCAAGACTCGTGGCTTATGGCATCAACTCCCATCCTCCCTGTCCCTCTCCACTCTGGAGCTGCTACACAGAGCATGAAATGAGCACGTGCTCGAGCTCTACATCACTGATTTCTCCTGTGAAAGGGAGATAACCCACAAAGCACTTGGTAGAAGCATGGCACAACACATTCTCTTTCAGGAGATGTTAATCTCAATGCTTTTCTTTCTCTACCTGAGGCCCCAGTGAGGTCTCATCTATTGAATATTCCTTCAGGAGAACACGGGTCTGCTCCCTCCCTTTCCCAAGAGTAGCTAAACTGTTTTAAGGTTATCCAGGTTCCATGCCAGGGAATGGACATGTGTCTGGTCCAGCTGCATTCTAAGCTTTTGTAGAAGCCAGTTCCCTTTTCAGGACTGTCATTATTTCTTTTTAACCTAGAGCCTAAAATTACTACTACTCAAGTTGAGGGAAGGGAAGAGGAGGGAAGCAAAAGGAAAGGGAAAAAAACGGAACAGACAGAGAGTGAAGTCAGGACCTGGGGCATCACAGCTAGAAAAGGTAAGGCTGCACTTTTGAATGGCTCATCCCCTTATGTAGGTTCATGGTAATAGGAGATCTTGCCCTTTTCTGTTTTATACATTTCAGTAGCATCACTGTCCTTAGGGTGAATCAAATTGATTTAGCCCTGTCCCCCAGTTCAATTTCTAGGGCTGCTCGGCCAGGACTCCCTAATCTGTGAACAGGATTTCTTTGTGGCTGGGTACTCCTGATTCTTCAATTTATGGCTTGGCATTAAATTGGGCTCCAGTGATGCAGGTCCACTTAGATTATGTGTCTGAAAGATCAGGCAACTCTAGCTCAAGCAGTGGGAATACAGAGAAATTCTTGTGGGAGTCTCCCTTCCCTGAGTAAAATAATCCTGTAATACCCTGTCTGTGTGATCCAAAGGGATGTGGTTTTGAGGTCAGGATGAAATCTCATTCAGGAGGAAAAAGAAATAAATTATCATGGAAAGCTGGTTTGCAATTAAAAGAAGCATTTCTTTCTACAGTGCCTGTTCCTCACTTGAAACAATGAAATGAGCTGAGCAGCTGGAGTTGTTTTAGCCCCCAAGTCTGTTTTTCCATTTTGGAGGGCAGAAACTTGTGCAAAAATACCTCACAGGTTTGTTGGTTTATTTGGTTGGTTGCTTGGGTTTTTTTCCATTCCTGGGGGAGAGGCACACAATACAAAACCACCTAATTGCGGAAGCAATGTTTGGAAATAGAAATTTTAAATCCACTATTGTGGCCTTAAACTAGAGCTTATCACTTCCAGGCATAAAGAGATGCTGTAGCCATTGCTTAGACATATTGAACTTACCCTGGTTGGTGTTGGGAGCTGGGTGGGCATGTCTGAGCTATGATAAAAGAATTTGTCTTCTTCCTGTCTCAGAGCAGAGCATGTCTCCCAAGCACATATTTTAAGAGTAACCAGAACAGGTACAAGCTAAGCTTTTGGCAGGAACCAACTTGCCAGTCCTTCAGTTGTGTACTTTACCCATGACCTCAAAGCACTGAGCAAGAAACTCCAGCCAAACAGGGCTGGTAAACTTTTCAGTCCTAAATATCTGAGATGACTGGGGGGCTGCCCAGCAGCTTGCCAGAGCAATCTCATCTGCTGCTGTGAGATGTGTGCCCTGAGGTACAGCAAAAGAGCGTGTGGAGATGCTCAGGAGTGTCGAGCCAGCTGGGGCATTCTGCTTGGGAATGTGCAATCTGATCCCTGCTGCCATTTGGGCATGGCTCCTAAGCTGGACTTCTAGAAGGTGTCCATGGACATCCTGGAGACAGCTCAAGACAAAGCCTGGAAGTAACTTCACAAAGGATCTAGCTGGACAATGGGGCCCCTTCCTAGGGCAGCCCAGGGGAGCTGCCTTCCCGCAGCAGCCTCCCTCCTTGGAGTTCCTCCCCAACACAGCTGTGCCCAGGGAACATCCCCCCCTCATGGGTAACTTCCTAGGCTCTGTATTGTTTCAAGGAAACACGTAGTTGGCAGCTCATGTTTTCCAAACCACAAGCCAGCAAGCATGGAAATAGCATTTTTCCCAAAGAGTCTTTCTCCACTACGTCATGAGGTAAATATCCAGGGCGTGTTTCCTCATCCTTAATATGCACACAGAGGGGGTAGGAGAGTTTGGCAACAGAGCTCAAGGATCCAGTATATTGGGATAGCAGAGGCAAACCAGCCTCAGGGTCATTGCAAAGTGCACGGGGCTCCCCTGAGCACCAGGTCTGCTCAGGCAGAGCTGCGCAAACCCGAGCAAACACATCCCCACCCCTGCACCTTGCTGCTCTGACTATGAAATCAAGGCAGGGCTCTGAGAAGGAGGGCTCTGTGAGGCACAAAGTCCCTCAGAGCCTGGAGACAAGCATCCCCAGGGCTCACCCCAGCCCCCTTGGCAGTGGAGCAAGGAGCAGGTTGTGTCTTGCACCCCCTTCTCGTGCCCTATTGACTGGACACCACTGTGCTGCCTTCTGGGCACAATCAATAAACAAAGACAGGAACTACTGTTAAATTATCCCACCAGCCTCCTGGTGATCTAATAGACTCTCCAGTAAGGTCTTATTAAATTCCAAGGGAAACTGCATCCAGTTACAGTAATTACTGAATATTTAAGAAACAGCAATTGGCTATTTAGAGCACACTAAAAAATATCTCATGGAAAATTTCGTGCTCTTTGATTACTGTGCAACCTATCTTTTTAGTGACACCCTCCAACCTGGATTTATATGTTAATTTTCACCTGCTCTTCAATGTTTCAGCATCACACAAATAAGATAAATTAAAAATTAAAATTTAAAAAAACCCAACAATTGATAGCATTTATTCTGTTGAGGGTTGGAACCTGCAGGTAGAGGAAAGCCTGATGAAAGCAGGTGCTGTGCCAGCTTTACCTATCCCTATGTGGAAAGTCCAAATGCTGCAGTCCATCACTGCAGCTTTCCACATCATGCCAGCCCCAAGCCCAGAGCTGTCCCTCTGCCCGCTCAGCTGTGACGTCCACAACCCTCATCTCTCCCACCCTAGGGCTCAAATGCTACCAAAAAAAAAAAGGAAAAAAAAAAAAGCTAAGTCAAGCAAACCATGCCTTTGCTGACCAGTGTGCATCCTCAGGAAGTAGGGCAACACCTGCCTGGAGCTCATTTCCCTGCACACAGCCAGAGCCGCTGCCAAATCCGAACGCAGGTCCTCTGTGCTCTCCAAGAGCCATAACCCCAGCTGTGCTCTCCAGCTCACTCCCTGCCTTATTAGCACTGAACAGCATCCTTATTTAACACACTTCAATTTAGAGTGGAATGGATATTTCTTACTTCAGAAAGTCTCACCTGCCTCTCAAATGGCTCTTGGCATGCTGCCCGCTCTCTCTCGCGCTCTGCCTTTAACAAGGCAAGCCTCATTCCTCTCAAATGGAAAAGAGCTGGCAGGGCTTGATTGAAAGTTTGGATTCCTTCCCCCTCCCCATCCACTTAGATGCCACAAGAGCCCCCAAATCTGTATAGCCTTCTTCTTGCCAGGAAAGTAAAGCTTTTGCCAACACATCTCCCAGGCTCCTCATCACAGAAAGTGAAGTTAAAACATCTAATGGAGGCACCAACAAAGATTGGCACAAAAAAGAAAGAGGGGGAAGATGAGCACTGTTTGCAGAGCTTGCCTGGCCTCCTGCTACCCCTGCTCCCATATTTTATTTCTTCACTATTGTATCCTCAGAACATCCAAGCCCAAGATAGAAATATCTAACAAGTAATTTTTTTATTTCCCATCCCCAACCGCACTCCTTCTGCAGGCAGCTTGAAATGCAGAGATCCAAGAGAAGGGAGCATACCTCACCGCTCTCACTTTCCTAACAAGACCTCATTACAGTGCAGGAAAGCTTGACCCCACGGGAAGTGTCAGGCAGAGGCACCATGTTTATTTCTCACATAGTCCCCTTCACCTGAAACTTGGCAGGTGCTGCAGGGAGGTTATTCTTTCTTCATTTGATTGCAATGGGGAGTAAGCTTTTCTTTTTTTAACAAAGCTGTTTTAAAATAGATGTTTAACTCTGTGCTATTTTAAATGATGCATAGAAAAAAAGCCCTCAGCAGAGCTGCAGTTCAGCACAAAGACTGGACGAACAGAAGCCCGTGGCTCCTAACTGTGTACGGAGGTGAAAGGAATACACAGATGACTGTCTTGAAGAAAATGGCCCCATCTGGGCCAGACGATGGTCATTCAGCTGGAAACAAACCTGCTAGAGGCTTCCCCATCTTGCTTTTGCATGTCAGTGAATATACCTGTGGTCATCTCCAAGCATTGTGAACTACCCCTCTCCAAAGTGAGGAGCGGGATGGAGGAAGGATCCAGGCTGCTGGCTGCTGTGTTTCTGGCCATCCTTTGTGCTGGTGGTCATGCTGTAAGTTGAGTGAAAGCCCATCCATGGCCACAGGAGAAAAGAATTAGAAAAATACAATGCATGTCATCCAGGAAACAACTTCCATCTACATCCCCAATGGAAGAGAGATAGGAGCCACTAGATATTAACAGCTCCAGGGACTCAACTTTGATTTGCACTGTGATACAGAGGCAAAACAGTTTTTTGATGGGCATTCATTATTTTGGTTCACTGCAGATTATAACCCTCTTAAGTTACAAAACCACATAGTCACTGTGTATCTCTGGTGTTCGATTATTACAAAGTTATTCACGCTCAGCAAATATGTTTTCTGATAATCAGCTGGCATTTACTTTATAGACATCTGTGTTATTAAACACACATAGAGCAGCTAGAAAAATGCAGGTGATGCTTTATAGACTGAACAAGGGACATTTGTTGTCAAAATCCCTAAATCCCTTCTCTATCACGATATGTTACTGTGGGTCACACCTCCATCCAGCCCAGAGAGCTCTGCATCCCCCAAAATTCTCTCTCTTCAAGTAGATGAGGCCATGTCTTCTGCATGGTAAAGGCATCCCATACCTCCAGCTGCATCAGTGCTGCTGTCTGGAACTGAATTATTTAGTTTCCTCTCACTGTGAATGGAAATGATCTGCAGTTTAAATGGGATAAAAAGAAGTTTGAATCAAAGGCACCTTAACTCAGTCAAACACACATTGGAGACTTCCTTGCCTGTGACTGTCAGGGATAATAACCATGGCTCTGATCAAACAAAAGGCCCTTCAGACCCACTTAGTCCCAGGAATCAGCAGGTTCACATCTCCTCTTCCAGCTGTTGGGGGGGGAAAGTATTTAAAGAAGTTCAGTCAGAGGGAAATGAGGACGTTGGGCTGTGGAACATGAACAACTTTCCTGTAGATAGGAGGCTGGGAGGATGTAATTCTGGGCTTTCTCAACACCCAAACAATTTGTCATGCAGGCTGGCAGCACTTGCCATTTCCTCCTGGCCCGGCGGGAGAGGAGGGTCACTGTTAGCAGCCCTCATGTTGGCTAATTCATATGGAAGTGTAGAGCTGTTACTGCTGTCACTGCCACACCACATGCCAGATTTCTCCCTTCCTAAAGCCCTTCTACTCAAAACCCACCATCTCTGACCACTCCTCCCCTACATACCTGAACACAGCAGCAGCTCTGCACTCTACTCATAGCCAAGTTCTCCCACCCATCTCCCCATCCAGGACTTTTTCTTCTCCTCTGTGCTGCCAACATGTGAACCTCTGCAGACACCAGACTTCCTCAGATGGCAGTGTCCCTCTCCTCTCCAGGTGATGGAGAGCACTGATCAAGTGTCCTCAAGGTATGACAAGAAGGATGGCATAGAGCTGGAGGCAAATAAGGGATCTCCTAATGGTCATTGCAGAGATCTGGTCAGTCAAGATCCTGAGGTTAAACTGAAATGTGTCAGCATTTGGATAATGAGGGATTCTGCTCTCTGCCCTTCCCCTGCTTCATTGCCCCTAGTCCTGTTCTCCCCACAGGAAAATTCTCCCCTCCTATGCTGCCCTGTGAGCTACCCCCAATTCAGGATGCTTCCCTTGGGGGATGCCATTGGAGGGAGGCAGAGGGATGCTCTGGCATCACAAAGCCAGGCTCTGCCAGCACCAGCACCACACCAGAGCTCTTCCCCCCTCTGCCCTTGCCAGTCGCCACCCCCCAAGTTGCTAGCATTAAAAGGATTATGGAACAAAAAGATGAGAGAGAAGGGATTACAGGGAATTATCAGCCTTGATCCTCTCCTAATTAATTACTGGTCAGACATATGAAAGGCTGGCTGCAGCATACCCCACAACAGTGAAGAAGGAATGACACGTGCAACAGGAAAAGCTTTGGTAAATACCAACTCTTATTTGCTGATGCAACTTCCTTCCCAGAAAAGGCTCATTTAGATAGCAGTATCTAGACATGGCTGATGCTATCATCTCTACAGTTTGTGTTCCTCTTCATACTCACCTTTTTCCTCTTGCTAATGCTTGCACTCTCTTGGGTGATTTGCAGCCAAGCCTGCTCTGCCTCAAACCCTGGGTCTGGCTCCACAGGGCATCCTCCTCCGTCAGCAGGCTGGGAAAGCTGATGCATACCTGGTTGACTGGGGATGCCTCGTTTTCTTGTATGAGGCTGGGCTGATTAATCAAAAGGTATTTTTCTTAAAATTCTTATGGATTGAGGCAATCATCACAACAATCAGAGCAATCCTGCAATGAGGGAAAAGAGGAGGTATGTAATTTCAGCTCCGTTCTCTAGAGGAAGAGATAACAGAAGATCTATTTTTCTGAGTTTCCTGGTATGAAAGGAAGATATTCTCATCCCTCCCAAGCCACTGTTTACTGGGAACTGACCAACTTATTTGGTTTTGTTTGGTTTTTTTTAATTCTCAGAGTTACACCCCAATAAATAAGAATTAATGACTCATCTCTGCATATTGTGCTTTGCATTCTTTCCAGGATCCAGCCCCTATAATGAGAAAGAGACTGCCTAAAATGAAAGATTGGTTTCACCAGTCACAGCCATTTTTCCTGAGAGCAGAGGTCCATCTAGGCCTCTCGGTTTGCTGGGCCTGTTCCCACCTCCTTCCCGGAGAGATCAGTTCTTTGACAAGGCCATGGTGCCACCTGATCAGAGTTAACCCAAATTAATTCATGCCTCCTCACTAGGCTCACATGCTTCCTTACTGAACCTCACACCTTGAATAAGGGTGCCCTTGATTCTGGGACTCCCAGTCTTCCTCAGACAACCTCCATGCCCTGACATCTCACAAGTACACCTTAAATCTCACGGAAGCTCTCACCTTAAATCTCACTGAAGCTCTCTGATGGAGCATCTGGAGTCCCAACCCAAATCAGACAATTCCAAGTTACTTGCAAGTGAAGTGGCTGATTCCAGCCCTTAGTCTCAGCTACACCATCAGCATCTGCCAGCACCCTGGTCTTGCTTCCTCATCCAGCTGAGCATTGTCAGCCTGATGGGTGATTTAGGTCTGGCTTGGCAAGTACAAGTTCTCTGTTTGGAAAAACCACACAGCTCAGCAGCCCTGGACTGGCCACTGCTCTGCCTTTAGGCTCAAAGAGAGTGTGCAGCCACAGCAGGCTTCAAAGTGGAAGGTACTTGCAGGATGTGGCTGAAGATTATCTCTTTTTGCATCATACCTTTCACATTTACTTTCCCTGACTGCAGGATCATTCCCAAGAGAACCACAGCCAGAACACTACATCAAGTTTCCTTTCATGAACCACAAAGCCTTTCAGTGGAGAACTCAGACAAGGCTTTTGCACCAGCTCCAAGCTCACTCAGGTCTGTACCCATTGCCTGGTTTTTTTCCTCTCTCTCTTTTAACCTGAACAATTCTGCAGCAATCTCAGATCCATAAAACAAAGAAAGGCAAGGCAAGCTGCCACTAAACACCACCTGCTTAAAAGAGATCAGCTAGAATTATTTGCTGCTACACAACAAATTTCTGCCTGCTCAGTCTCCTTGGTTGCTGGGCTGTAGATGCCCAAGTCAGAGCAGGATACAGAGGTGGAGGGACCAGCCAGCATCTCCTTCCTCACTGCACAGAGCACTTGGCTCTGCTGCATCTGCAATTTGCACCATATGTTCATGTAAGCAATGAAGCAGGGATGGCCACAGCCCTTCCCTTGCTTCTGGAGCTCAGAAATCCCAGTGGGGGAGCCCAGAAACCATCCTTCTGCATCCAGCTGAGAGTTTATCAAAGGGCATCCCCCCCCGGTGCTGGGACAGGCAGGCGGCTTCTGCACGTGGGCTCTGCCTTTGCCCAGGGGACAGAGGCTCTTCTCTGCTCTGCACAGAAAAGATTAAGGGAAAGCAAAATTTCTGAGAAATACCAACATGCTGGTTTTGACAAATGCACAAATTGGAGCCGATATGGAATGCAGATGTATGTAAACACTCATGAAATTATCCGATCCCTCCTGTATAATGTCGCCTCACAGCCGCAGAGGCTCCAAGAACTCTGCCAGGCCAAGCCAGTTTAGGTCCATGCAAATGAGGGAAAAGATGCTGTAAAGGTACCAGACAAGAGTGGGAAAAGAATGAGGGAGCAAGACACCTTGTCATTAAGTTAAAGATGGTCCTGCTCGGCAGCAGGACACCCTGGCTTTGGGATTTGAGTCAGGGGGAGTATCAAGAGCTGCTTCCCTGCTCTGCCTGCAAACATCTTTAACCCTCAATCTCTAACTACTTTACAAGGGCCAAGATGGTAAATGCCACGTTACAGATATTGAACTAATTGTCCCAAGATCACACCATGAACCCTGGAAACAGAAACCAGGAGTCCTGACTCCCACGTCCTTGTCCTAATCACTTCATTCATGCCCTCCATAGCTGTTGCCATGGAGATCATTTCAATGCCACCCATTCCTTACCAGGACATTGCTGAAATGGTCCAGCAAAAGCAGTACATAAGCCCTCAAGAAAAAACATCCCTCCGTGCTCCTGCTTCCATGGTGAGCTGCAGCAGGGTGGGGGCAGAGGTGAACAGCTTTCAAGGCTTTCTCCACATGAGAGCCCCTTTTTAATATCAAGCTCACATATTTTCTATTTACCTACTGCCAGCTGCACCTGCCCTGATCCCTGCCATAAGCTCCAGCAGAAGTTAATCTCCCCATCCCCACATCACACCTGCAAAGCCTCAACTTCACTTTTCATAATGGTCTGTATGAACAGATCTCTTTCATTAATCCCCCACCTTGCTCTGGCCCCCAGAGAGCTTCTTGGCACCAGCCATCTCTCCTGTTCCAGCACTTCAAGCTGGATTTGGAGATGAGAAAAGCCTTATGAGCACAGGATTTTCTGATTAAAATAGAGAGGGTGAGGTACACAAAAAATGAAGAGCAGAAGACGCCCCATATTCTTCCAGAGAATTCACAAAATTTCAGCTCTTGGGAATAAAGGAATAGAAGTAAAAACAGTAAGTCCTGAACTGCCAAAGATATCTTACTCCCCTACCCCTCAGTGGGAGCACTGGGACTCACCAACCATCCTACTGAGAATCCAAAAACCTTTTTCCAAGAACATCTAAATCTGGAGGCATCAGGAAAAGGCAAACAAGCACACACACACAAATAAAGCATGGTAATAAATGTCTTAATAATTAGCAGTGATACAGATGCAGCTGAGCAAACAGCCCTGGATCCAAAAAAACAAACAAGCCTTCTGCTTTTTGTCCTAGCTCCAGTGATAATTGCTCACACGCCTTCATCACAGGGAATCCCAAAGTTCTTAGGAAACAGAGATTGGGATGTCTGTGCAATGGAAGCTGGGAGAGGCAATGGAACGGCGCAAACCTACTGCATGGGCTCCCAAAAGCCACCTTTGGGTCCAGCACTGTCACTGCCCACTGGTGCCAAAAGGTGGGTGCACGACCACACAGAGCATCTCCAGAAAACCCCTCTGCTCTCCAGGAACCCCATTTTCAGATTGCTGAGGGGAGGGGGGGGGGGGGGGGGAAGGGGACTGAGGAAAACTGGGCATGTTTCCCTGCCTTGCAGAGGAGCCCCAGCCCACAATATCTCTCTCTGTTCATAAGGTTGCTGCAAAGCTGCCACTGGGTTTTGTGGGACAGCACTGAACAGCACTTGGCATCTGTGCTGGTCCGGGGCTGTCTAGGACAAGACTAGCACTTGGGCAGGAGCAAATCTACAAGGTTTTACTCTCAGCTATTTTTTGCTCAATTATACCAGAGGGAAATAATCTTACCAGAGGGAAATCATCTTACCAGAGGGATCAATAAGGAAAACAGAGCTGGAGGAAGGAAGAGAGCAGTACAGAAGCACATGCACTCACACAAACCCCTCTCTTCTGAACTCCAGGCTGCAAAAAATCCCAACCCTTTGAACTTTCCCTTTGAGTCCTAGGCTCTTCTAGCTTTTTACCTTCTTTTTAATTTTTTTTTATATTTTTTATTTCCCCCTCCAGACTCAAGGATGCGTTTCTAACCTCAGAAAGAAAATCTTCCTTCTGTAACACTCATTAATTGGCTTTGGGGAATCTGGGCCACCAGATATGCCCCTAATCCTATACACACTTCCAGTCCCATGCTCAGAGTTGGGCTGGCTAGCACTTCTCTCTGCAAGACTTGTTAGGGGAATTAGCTGCTTTCTTCAGCCACTGCATCTGTCTGGTTTGATATATTTTTTAAATGGGGGGAAGGGGGGGTGGGGAGAGGAAAAGGCAGTCAGCAGATCATACTGGGGAGACACAGATGTGAATTTTTCTCTTTCTAAATAACACATTTCTCCACTATCAAGACACGCAAAGCATTGTCAATCACCTTGTCCTAATACAAAAGCAAAGAGCTTGCCAAAAGGTTGGCAGCAATCAGTACATCCTCATGGGTGGCAGGGTGTTATGAGAGTGAGTGCCAGTTTGGTAGGAGCTGTGTCGACTGGGATGGTGTTTGTTGTGATTCAAAATGTTAAACTGTGGAAGTGGTGCATAAAGGCTGGCACAAAAATGTCTGAAGAACACATCCACGTGGCTTCTTTTCAAAGATCCTAGGAGCCAAAAACAGCTCAGGGTTGTGAATTCCCAGCTGCCCTTAGGAAAACTTTAGTTCAAACCTCTTCCAGTGTTGGGGGGATTTACGAAGCAGTCACCAATTGCAATTCGTCATTTTCCCAGGTGGTCCTACCTCCAGACACTGCTCGCACATGCAGGCCACATCCAGGCACCAGGTGGGGGATCTTCCTCCACAACATGGGGAAAGTGGTTCCTGCAGAAGATAATTCAGGCAGGGGTCAAACTTAGGTGCCATAAGCCTCTTCCCAGAGATCCCACTCTCATATCCTTTCCAGTACATACCAACAATAACCAAAATAAAATAAAAATTCATTTGAATTACTGTCTTGAACAAAAATAAGCCCATTCACCAATCCAAACACGTATGAAAATCCTCACTAGAAGGCAAAAAACCCCACCTGTTGTTTATTAAATTATTCTTTTTCTTATTACTGTCTCTCCTGGTTCAGACTGAGGCATTGAAAAGCTACAAGACACATTGATCTTGTACTATTTCCCATTTAATACTGAAGCACTTGAAGCTCAAGGGAAAGGTCATTCTGTTCCCAGCTCTACCTGAGTAGGTTTGGATTGCACAAACACCCAGACCTTCGAGTCTCCCACCTATCACACATGGCTATCCTTTTTGGGTCAAATCCTGCCAGGCTACGTTTAGCATCCTGTTGATGTTTTTTGAAAGATGCAAAGTGTCCATTAAAAGGAGAAAAGCCAGCACAGGATGGAGTCGAGAGGCTCTCCAGCTGGAACGCTATCCTGGAAACCGCCTTGAACTATAGAGGTGAACTCCAAATGAAAGATCACACAGCAGGGACCTGGAGGTAAGCAGATGGCTTTGAGAACTGGGATTCTCACACCAGCTACAAGCAAGTAATTACCAGCAAGTCACAGCTGGGCTGGATGACATGAGAAGGTAAAAATGTGACTATGCTAGGGTGACATGCTAGTGTGATCACACTGCCAGCATCCTCTGACATTTCTCCTCTTCCCTTGCTGGCCCTAATGCTACTGAATGTAGGGATTATTTCGTTTAGAGAAATCAGAGACATTTCACCTTAGGAGGCCTCTAAAAGCAGGGGTGGGAAGGAAGTTGACAAGGTGTTCTTAAGTGGTAGATGAGTGTAGCTATCACTGCAAGAGGTGAGGAGCACATCCAGATGAATGCAGAGTTTGCCAAAGTGGCTTTTGAGACCTGATGAGGCACAAACCAAGGCTGGGGGGGAAGATTTCTTCAGACAGAGCTTGGAAGGGTCTCCTGGGGCTGCAATGGGGGAGCGACATTTCCTCTAGGTTTAGCCATGGGGATAGGAAAAACTGGCCTACTCACTGCCTGCTGTCCACGTGGGTCTGCACTTGAACAAATACAGACAGGCTATTCTCAAATCTTGTAATTTCCTCCCTCCTGAGTTCCTGGCTGTAAGCAGGAGCTTACATGTAGGAGGGAACAGCTAATACCAAATTTCTGATCAAAATTGTGGGCTGGTCTGAAAAAGCTAAACCAGCTTCAGCAGCCAGTCTATTACCTGTGTCTGACTTTTTAATCAGCTTCTTTTTCCAATATGTCTAGAGTGTAGATATATTGACAAAGTCTCAGGAAGGATCATGCATTTGTTTTTGTGCATCTCTAAAAATGAGAGCAAGGAGAGGGATGATGCCAAAATATCATCTCCAGTCCCTGCAAGTTACTGTCAAGTAAGTTAGAGCGCTTCATATCCATCATTATGAAGCTCTTGGGCAACAAAGTGATTTCTGCCTTTGCTGAAACCTGGAGGTTCCTGAACATTTCCTTGTTGCTGGCCCTGACTGCAGGAAGAGGTGCTGAGCCCCCCAGTGTTGAGCCTCCCAGTGCTGAACCAGCTGCAAACCACCCAAAGGTTTTGGCCTGGCCTGCTAGAAATTACTAGAAACATCATTCAAGCAAGGTAAACCAGAGCCCACACCTCCCTCAGATACTCTCCCCTTCTGCATTATCTTTCTAACAGTGCTGTAGAGATCTCCTGCAAAGGACCATCTGATGTTTTTGGACAAAGAGAAAAATCATCTCATCAATGAAGGCAAACATACTCTTCCTCTTCTCTGCCTCACCTCTTCCCCCTCCTTGCTCCCATCATGCTGTCTCTTTTTTCTTTTTTTGGCACACCAGCAATCTGACAGATTTGGGCAAAGGGAGGCAGCTCTATCACAGGCGCTGTGCTGGGGATGTCAGTGTCAGATCCTCTGCTTTTCCCCTTTCCCTCGCCTCCTGGATCGGCTGCTGGATGACATGCCTGGCTGGGCTGAGGCACTCAGATCGACGTTTCCCCAGGGTGCTACTCCTGATGGAGTTTGCAGCAGGAGCTAAAAGCCGCATACAGATTCCTTCCCCTTGCTTCCTCTCCTTCCTCCCTTTCAGCAATTCAGAGAAGAGGGTGAAGAAAATGGCACTTGGATTAAATAAACCAACAACCAGCACACAGGGCTTTTAGCTGTAAGTGAGCCAAGTGTCCTGTAACATTAAATAAATGCAAGATTAACCTTCAAGGCTCCCACACTAAATTATTTATCTTGAGAGGCAAAGAGGTCGGGATTGAAACAAAGGGTAAATATTTGAGGAGCGCGCTGCGTGCGCTGCCTCTGTGGCTGTTTGCCCACGGTGCCGGTTCTGCCAGCACTTCCCTGCCGTGGGGACAGCCGCGGGCTGGCTCTGCCCCAGCCTGTCCTGGGATTCAGCTCTGAGGGCAGCAGAGGGGACAGCCCAGGTGCCACCAGCCATGGCATCCTGCCTGGCAGAATTTGTGAGGCTGGGGGAGAGCCCGAGTGACCTGACAAAGGCTGATAAGTTGTTGTGATTTCACTGAGCATCCCAGGCTCCGCAATTAGCAGTTGCATCTGCTTTCTGTACTGGAGTATTATTAACTGCATGATTTACATCCAACCATTTCTGCAACCACTGTAGGCAGGGAATTACCTGATAACAAAATATCCTGCTGTTCATGCTAAGTGACAGACTCAGAAATATTATTCTATTTAATCAAAGCACTAACAACACCAAATAGATGAAAATATTTTGCCATTCCCTAGCTGATCTCCCCTGTTAAGATCTTTAAGAATTATTCTGTCAAAGGGATGCCAATTATTTACTCCTTTCAGTAAAAAAATTTAAAATGCATCCACTACTGGGAAAGCACACAGCATCTGTTTAACAGTGAATTGCAACTTTACAGTGTATTTCAAGGTGAGAAATTCAAAAGGCAGCTATGTCCAGGATGATGTAATGAGTCAGGATGCACAACATCTTAAATTACCATCTCCATAATTTCTAGATCTGCCAGACTTCAGAATGAGAAGCAACCAGGATCTTGTTCTTAACTCACCTAAAAAAAACCTCCCCTAACACAGTTCTTTCCTAGAAAGAGCATCACCAAATCACTAATCAATGACTGCTTGCAGTGCCCATTTCCTCATCCATACTCCTGTCACAGCCAGGTACAGAGGCAGAGCACTGCAGGTGCCACAGACCTCAAAAGATCACAACACACTGTGGCACTGCCCAGCACCTGCCACAGATTTAGTGCTAAATGCAAAAAAAATGCACAGGCACAGTGGGAATGATAAAGCTGCAACCTATCAAGTAAAAACATTACAGCTACTTGTCAATACACCACATTCAAAATATCATATTAAAATGTGTGCAGGAGGGAGGAAAACCAGGCTGCCCTCTGCCCCAAGCTGGTACTCAGCAGGATAGATGGAACTTCTCTGGCAGCTTCTCAGTCTGTCCCATCCATGTACAATGCATTAAACTCCTCGAAAGGCGTAAGGTCAGGGATGGATTTTCTCATAGTGAAGGGAATCACTGGAGTAAGATTTTACCATCCTTCACAGCAGGGCATGTGCTTTGGACTGTTGGATCATCTGCTTATGTCCATGTAGCAAAGCCCTGCTGTTTCAGAAATCAAAGGCACCGGCACTGCTCTTGATCCCTCAGTGTCTTTGAGGAGTGCTTTAGATGGTGAGGCTCAGTCTCCAGCACAGGGCATGGGTGTGTTATAGATGAGTATTGGGATGATTGACTCTTGCAATTAAGGGATGAATATTGTGTGCATGTTAAGAGAAGCTTTATTGATATATGGTTATGTTATAAAGTCTCCTGTTTTGATATCCTCTCTTCTCCCCATAGTCCCCTTTCCCCCCTCTGTGTTGTTGCCACCGGACAGCCTGGGCTGTCAGGGCTGTCGGGGATGTGTGGGGCAGGGCATGTACATGTGCCCCTTGCATGGGGCAGTTGGAATAGGGAAAGCTTGTTGCTGGAGGAACTTGGCATGACATCACCTCTCCTCTAATCAAGGTGCAAGAAAGTCTCCACCAAAAGACAGTGAAGAAGAGTTAACTGGCAGACTATGGCAGGGGCCAGGGGTACAAAAGGCAGAACAAACATTTTGTAAATGAGCCCATGGCTGCCGGGTCAGCAACTCACAGCTCTCCTTTTTCTTTATTCCGTCCTTTGTTTTATTTGTTAAGGTTTAATAAACCTTTGAAATGATAAGAGTGAACATCATTTCTCAGAGGTGTGCCCCCATAAAACTCTGCACGCTCTGCCTCCTGCTTCTCTCCCCCTTGCATCAAAGGCTCACCCACCACACGCAGCCTCAAGAGCTCCTTGCCAAAATAATCCTTCACCCCCAGCACTCCCGTGAGACCCCAAGACACATTCAGGAGTGGTGTAGATCACAGAACCATAGACAAGATTGGGTTGGAAGAAACCTTAAAGACAATCCATTTCCAGCCCCTCTGCCATGGGCAGGAACAACTTCCACTTGACCAGATTGTTCAAAGCGCTGTTCAGCCTTGCATTGAACACTTTCAGGGATTGTCTGGGCAGCTTGTTCCAGGGCCTCACCAACCCCAAAGCCATTAATTTATTCCTAATATTGAGTGCAAGCCAACCATCTTTCAGTTTGCAGCCATCAGCCCTTGTCTATCACTTCCAGGTGACAGCAGGAAGAAAGCTTGAGATGAGATGCACAAAGGGACAAGCCACCTGCCCCTCCTGCCATAGTGATGTGCAACACTTTCACTCATCAGCAGATGAAGGCTTTCCCTCTGCTGCCAAAAGCATGAGTTTTAGGGTAGGGTAAGTGAGGTGAGCAAGCTGTGAAACCCAAGTGGCGCTGAGAGACACTGCTTTCTACCAGTGATGAGCATGACGATAGGTAAAGATGCCATAGCAACAAAAACTTGACCTGTTCCACTCCAGAGGTATAGCTGAAGCCTATTCTAGCTGTAATGTAGTCTCTTAACACCTACTGCTATTAATGGTTCCTACATAATAAGGGGGATTACAGATCTATTACGGATCTGTCACCTCCTAAAGAGTATGCCATTAATCATGATCATTTATTTGCAAATTGGTTTATAATTTTGCAAATCTTTTGCAAATTACTTTAAATAGCAGAGTGGGGAGCAAGGGACTTTCAAAGCAGTTTTACATGTTATTTCCCGCTTTGGCTAATGACCCATTTTGAGCCAAATCACTGTTTGTGCATGCCTGCATATAGGTATTTATTTATCGGAACAAACTGGATGAGCACAACCAAACACCTGAGTAAGAGCAGTTGGCAGAGAACACACAGGACAGTGTATCTGTTTCCGCAAAGATACCTTTTTACAGGCTGATTTTCACACCAGCAGCTTTTACAGAGGATGAGCAACTGAGTACTTGTGTGCCTGCCCACTGGTGACACCACTGCCTGGGACACACTGAATATCCCTGTGTGCATTTCCTTAGCATTTCACCAAGCTGGTGTGCATGAGATTTGGAGGTTGGGCCCAAGATTTACACCCTCCTCATCTCAGTTGTGCAAAACCTTGCAGTCACTCCAGAGCCAGCGGCTGATTCACTTTGACCAGCTAACAACCCCTTCAGCTGCTTGGCAAGTCCTGCAGGGAAGAGCACAGGACAGGGACACATTGAAACCTTCCCACATTCCACAGCTCAGTCCAGGGTTGGGTGAGTAGAGATTAGCCTTCTATCCTCCCACCCTCACCCCCAGCTTCTGTGAGGTTCTGCCCTTCTTTCCAGCTTTACTTTAAACTCACCCCAAAATCCCCTTACTACTGGAGCCTCCCCTCCACTCTCCTCATCTCCAGCCTTTTGCATCCATGCCTGCTTCCCGCCCCCGTGGATTAAGTAGACTTTGCCTGGATTACAGCTGCCAATCAAGTTCAAGTGCATTTTTAATAGTTTAATTTGTGGCACAAGGTTTCAAATAAAATCATCAAGTGCAGTCGATTAAACTCATTAAGTCCTTACGGACTCGTCTGTGTACTGTGCTGTTATCAGATTCAGAGACATGAGAATTAATTAGGCTGCTATTTTCCTTTGTCTGGATTACTGTGCCAGGCCCAGCAGCCGGGTGTTTTCCTGTGAAAGCATGAGTCCATAATCTCCTTATGAGCACAACCGGGGAGGCAGAGACCTAAGAGATTTCTTCAGCATTCCTCAAAGATCAAACAACATGAAACATGCTGTTCTTTGATTTGGTTTTTTCCCTGCCCTGTTTTGTTTGTTTGGTCTTTTTTCTCTTTTTTCTCCCTACCTACACAGCACAGCTCATGACTAAAGGCAGTTCAGTGGTAAAAGGGCAGGTGAGCAGCAATGGGCTGCTAGTAGCAGGGCTCCACACGCTCATCACCCCTTCCAGAGTACACCAGGGATGTCCTGCAAGGTTGCTTCTGCTTCAAAGGGATGCCCAAGACCCCCAACACTTATCTGCTGGGGCTATTTCTCTCACTGCCTACATCTGGGGAGAGAGGGTACCAAAGGGACTAAGGCTACCCCCTACCTACAGATCCAGAGTAGTGTGAAATCACAGCTGCTGCACTGCACAGCACACTGGGATGCCCCAGATGCCATAGTTTCTGCAGCGAGTGTGACACCTTCAGCACATGCTGTACTTGCCTCTGGGAGCCAGTGCAGATGGTGACCTGCTTGGAGAGGCAGCTGTGCAGGTGGAAGGACAGCGCAAGCCACTGGCTGCCAGGTCTGTGTAGATCTAAAGGTGAGGATGTACTGAGATGGGCACCCATGTGTGTGCTGCAGTCTTTGCTGTGGGGTACAGTGGGCAGATGGGCCAAGGTGAAGATAAACAGGGTAAGTGTAAACACCTTGTACCAGACTGTACTTCCTCTTGCAGTATTCTGGCCCCTACCCACGGAGCAGGATCCCACTACACAAACACCAACATCAACACCACACAAGCTATATATTCTCTATGTAATTTGCCCCCTACTCTGCTCTACAGAGCAGAAATACATATTACATATATATCTCAACAGGGCTTTTAACAAGCAAATGTTTGTATTTGTTACACCAACACAGGAAACCAGTGCCTGTAACATCCAAATACCAGTACAGGGAGCTGAACAACTGGACCTTTGCAGCACAGGGGAGGCTTATGGAGTGCCTTCCACCCTAGTAAGATCCAGCCACAGGCCTGAGTAAGTGAAGATGATACCAGAGAAGAATTTAAGTACCACAGGAAGATAAGCATCTCCGACTTTCTAATGACATGAGGAACTTCAGTGAGATCAGGGATCTGAAAATCTCTCCCCTCATAGTAAGGCTGCATCTCATTTATTGAAATCAGCTATTACAGAGCAGGGCAGGAGGTGTGAGATCCCCAGCAAGTGATGGCAAGTGGGTGCCCATGTATGACAGCTGAGGGTTGCTGCCTCAGTCAGACCTTTGATAGTGAAGTTAGCTGGTCCTTGACAAAGGAGTTATTTCCCAGAGCAACCTGTGTGGAGGAGGGCCTCAAAAAGACATACTGCCAAAGAGGGGCTTATCTAAAAGGCCTTTCTGATGGACACAAAACCTTTCAAATGGGTCAGCTGCTGGCAAACATGCTGCAACAAATTTATGAGAACATAACCATGCTGTAAAGAGACAAACTTAAGGGACAAAGAAAAGTAATCCATATTTAGGCTGGCAAGGGTTTTGTGCTTGCTAACAGTTCTGGCTGAATTGCATTTGAGCTGAACTAGAGCAATTTCTAAACTAAATCACTTGGGCCTGCCAGTACTTTTACCAGTTTATTACAGAAATTTACTCACAAGGGTCAGTGACCCCTCAGTCAATGACTCCCCCAGGTGACTTCCTGAGCCACATTAAGCTACCAGCATTTGCTCTCATTCCCTCTGATGTTCTCTTTCTCTGCTCCTCCTCTCCCCACTTCCCATTTCATTCGTGTCCACTGAATCCCTTCTTTTTTCCCTCTCTATTGTCAAATCAAGGGAGTAGAGTACAATGTGATAAGACAGTGTCGGCAGAACAATGAGGGATGGGGACATGAAGGAGCGACAGAGAGGCAAAAGGGCTGAGAAGGGATGCCAAGAAGCCTGGATGTGATGGAGGGGAAAGGGAGCTGTGAGGAGCTGCAGGGATGGCAGTAAAGCAGCTGTACTTTTAGGAAAGATAAGGATTTTCATACCTGCTTCCCTGTACAGACAATGTAAAGACAAGGATGAAGAAGAGAGCAAAGATGCAGCCTCCAAGATGTGGAAGGTGTCCAGAACCATTTTAACAACTAAGGTGCAGAGAAAACATTGATAGCTGCAGGGCATGAGAGGAGGAAGATTTGGTACAGAGGAGGAGCACTAAAGGGCAGAGCAGTGGTATGGGCAAGAGGGAAAAATTAGAAAGTCTGATGGCATTGAAAGAGATAAAAAAGTGGGTTTTCTTTTTAATGGAGAGGAGTGCACTCCCTCCAATGGTGGGCAGCCAAGAGTCTCAGGTGAATTCTGCTCCCCTCTCCTAAAAGTGAGTGTAGACAATCATGCATTCTCTGAGACCAGAACATCTGCACTTGGACAAGGTGAATCCTGCTGAAACCTTCTGTCACTTTAACCAAACTTAAGCAGGTTTTTTCTGCAAGTTGGCAAGGTCTCCAGGCCTAGCATAAATCTAACCCTTGGAATTTCCCCAGCAGAAATGTAAACTAAAACAATTCCTCAGGAAATACTTAATACACATCCCTGGATTATAAATTGTTGAAAGTATAAAGGCAACCCAATCTACAACAAGATTTCTGCTGCTGTCCCAGCCCAGACAACCTCTTCCTGCTTCTGCAGTTCTCCACAGATCATTAATCACAAGTGAAAACATACAGAACAGGCTTCCTATTTCCTTCCCAAGTCCATAAGAGTCTCCTTGCAGTGTCTCCTTCTCACTAGTTTGTTTTTTCTTTCTTCTCCCCTCATCTATGCTTAAGAAATTGATAAATGTCTCTTTAAGGACGTGTCTGCCGCCTTGCTGCACGCCCTTATAAATCAGATAAATATCTCGAGGATCCTTATCCTGGGAAAATTGAGATAATTGCACTAAATTGAAGAGCCTCTTTTTTTTTTTTTTTTTTTTTTTTTTTTTTTTTTTTTTTTTTTTCTCCCCCCNTTTTTTTTTTTTTCCTCACCCCTTCCCATCCTTCTTCTCTTTTCAGCTGGAGTCTCTTGTAGTAACAGGTGTGCTGACTGCTAATTCCTGCACAGGAATTACGCCCTCCACCTGAAGGGATGGCCCTCAATAGCTCCAGGCTACCTCCTGAAGTGAATTTTAACTGAGATACCACATCAGTTGGGAACATTTTCATAGCTTCATCCAGGTCTCTCCTGAAACAGTTCACCCTTGCTGATGCACCTCTGACACCTACCTGCCCAGGGAGCACCTCTGCAGTATGATTCGAGGGTTGCGTCTGTAAAGGGGGAATGCAAGTTTGGCTCCCACACTCCCCTTCTGCCAGGGACTGGGGCTGTAGCTGGAAAAAGGGAAAACAGGAAAAAAAGAAAATGGAAGGCTGGAGATGAATAGGATTCAGATGAAGGTAGATGAGGCATTAAGAAACAGCAGAAAAACTAGCATGGTAGTCAAGCCAAATTAAGTCAAGTCAAATCAAGTCAAGAAGGCCCTCAGTGATCCTGTTCTCCAAGCAGGTCCTGAGATCTCTTTCAACCCATACCTCTTGACCACATGGCAGGACAGAGGAGCACTGTTGCTATGTGGGGGGAGACAAAGGCCCCAGAATCAGTCCTCATTTCTCATTCTATTCACCATGTGCTTCTTCCCCACCTACAGAAGTGAGAACGTCTCCCACCAGCAGCACTAGTTACTATGAGGTATTATCCCTCCCCTGCACCAAAGGAAGCAGTCAAAGCCACCAGAAGAGCAGGGGACAGGGTATCAGGTGAAGAGACCAAGGAAAAAGCTGTTGCCCTGCTGGTTATCTCCCAAGTGAAAAAACCCCTACAAACCAGAAGCCTACAACTGTGTTTGACTTTGGGTGCTCTACAGCCAAACATACGAGAAAAATGGGACTGTCAGAGGGACTGAAGGTGACTGATGATGCAATCCAAAGGGGATGATTACTTCTCCAAGAGATTTCCAAGGAGCACCTGGGGTTACTAGGGGTGCCAGCAAAAAGGATTTTTAGGTGACTTTTCATAAGCCTCAGAAGGTTCTCAGTGAGCAGAGATGCAGAAAACTCAGAAGGTGGCAGGCAGCAGATTGTGACATGATGGTGCTAGAGATGGCCCTCAAAACCACAGGCCTCCTCCAAGTACAAATTAGACCTTCCAGCCCAGCCAGCTCCTCTAAAGCCTACACTGGCTGGGGAAAAGCAGAGCAGACTGGCTCCAAGCCCTAGGAGATAATTGCTGAGCTTGGGCCAGTGGCCTTGAGCCTGTAGGTGGGTTGAGAAAGAGGAGGACAGCAGCTGTGTCTACTTCACCCAGGTCCTCCATGCCAGGACAACCTTTCTTCATTCCCAGCAAAGCACCACTCTGCAAATTCATCAGGGCCCATTCTGTGGAAAATGCTCTCATGTACACCAAAAATAGCCCAAGAGCCTTTGCAGGGCTGAAACAAGATGAGTGTGGTGGTGGAACAAAGTGGTTCAGAACTCTGAGTCCACCCAGAGCTCTGCCAGCACATCTCTAGAGAAAACAGTTGTAAAGGGAAGGACAGTCCATTCAGATTTGATATAAAGGTTAAGATTTTACAATAAAGGTGGTAAAACACCGACAAAAGAGAGGTGGTAGATGTCCTGTCCCTGGAAACATTTGAGATCAGATTGGAGAGGGCTCTGAGTAATCTGATCTAGTTGAAGATGTCCCTACTCACTGCAGGGAGTTGAACTAGATGGCCTTTAAAATGTCCCATCCAACCCCAAACTGTTTTATGTTTCCATAATCTCCACCCATTCCAGGCTTGGGGTGGAAATAAACAAATTTTGGGAAGGGGACAAACAGCATCTCTGAAGTCCTCTGATGAAGAAGAGATGGAAGAAAGACTCCTGAATCAACTCCCTCTTTTCAGTTGCAGCCCATATTTTCTCACCTTTCCTTGCTGAAATATCAGGAACAGCCACCACAGGGTCCCATGCCCCGTACCCAGAACAGGTGCAGTAGAAGGTGACTCCTCTTCTTGGTCCATGTCACCCCCATAGACCCTTTGTGAGTTTAAAAGTAGCATCACTAATCCAAAAAAGGGGGGTTGGCTCCCCAGAGCTTCCCACAACCCTGAGGCTGAGCACAGCTTTCAGTGCCTGTAGGGCAGGATGACCCCTACCCAGCCTTCAGAGACTCTCCCGGCATCAGCAGGCTCCACACATTCCTCTCAGGAAGAATAGGCTTGATGGTGTTTTGACTCCTTTCTCAAAGACTCCCACATGGCACCTTACAACCCAACTTTGCTCTTAAATACACACCCTGGGCTGCATCCCAACGATGTGTGTCAGGCATGAAGTGCTGTCAGTCAGCCCCAGTCACAACACATCAGGGCTTAGGAGAAGTCTGACTGATCAGAGTGAGGGGGGAGGGAGCACAGAAATGAGAAGAAAAGGTTGAACAGAAAAGAAAAAAAAAAAAAAAAGAGAGAGAGACAAATCAAGTGGGAAAATGGCAGAAAGTATTCCATGCAGCAAAGGATGTTTTTCATCTGTGATACAACCACACTGTCAGGCACTGAAAAGGACAAAGATGTTCAGATACAGGGTCACAGGGAGAAGGGTAGAAGAAGCTCCTGCGAGGGCTCCTGGGTTGAAATCTGATGTCTCTTGTCCATGTGGCTTCAGGCAGCAGGGGCTGAAACACACTGTCACATCAGCAGCATGGCAATTAATGTAAAGAGAGCTGTAGGGACAAATCTACCAAATAAAATGTGTGCCTGGCTAAATGCCACCCTGGAGCTGGCTCTGATATCAGCACCCTCAGCCAAGAACGACCAAATGGCCATGGCACTGTGGCTGCCTCTCCTATGCCATGGAGGAGTTAATGGAGCATGGGGAATGGTGACTGCAGGAATGATTCAGGGTAGCTCTCATGCCATCATCCCAGTGCTTTCCTATATAGAAAGGTACCTGCAATCCTAACAGTCAAGAAAGACAAGCTGGACAAAATAAGAACAACTGAGGAATCAGCTAAAGCTGTGCTTATTCGAAGGCAAAGGTGAAATTCAAATCTGGATTCAGAGGAATGCCTATGAGAGGGCTCTGCAGTGGAGAGGGAAGAGGTCCCTCCCCATTCAGTGAGATGAAGGACTTGGAGAAGAGACCTGGAACACTGCATAAAAAGTTTGAAATTATTCAAGTATGCTCATTCTATGAATTTCAGTATCTTCCACCATGCATAAAATGAGAAAATATTCATTGGGCTGAAGAGAAAGAGAGGAGGGTGGTGAGGAGAGATGACTCTATAGCATAATTTATGTAAATATTCCCTGTACCTTGAACAGGAACCTACATTTCCCCTACTCCCAGGGGAGTACCTGAGCTTCTAGGCTGAAAGTCCTGCTTCTTTTCCCTTCCTCACTGCAACACAAGGTTTAAAAAATATTTAATTTCTCCTTCCAGTGTTAAAAAGTTCAAATAGGAGGACTGAGCAGATTCTCCTGCCACCTCAAAACCAGAATTACCAGACAATCAGGAGGCCCTTTCCAGGTGGGGTCAAGTCTCTTCCAAAGAGACAAAAGATAGGAGCAGGGAGAGCTCTAGCCACTATAGTATTTTGTGACGGTGGCCAAAGTTTCACACTCCATGCAGACACTGATCTCTGATCCATGCCCAGAAGATGTCTCATAGATTGGACTTTGCCAGTAAGCCAGAATACTCAGAATAACATGGTGTTCAATGGCACCTACTGGTTCAGCACACAAAAAGAAAAATCAAGTCAAGACTGGGTCTGGTAGAGAGAAGGAGCAGATCCTCAGGGAGGAATGGAAACACAGAAATATGAAAATGATATTGCAAGGCAGCTGAGCAGAGGCTCCAAGGATCCAAACTACACCTCTAAAGCTGTTTTTATGTTTGGGACACAGCATACCTGGGGCTTGTTTCCCCACAAATCCATTAAAGAACAAAACAGACCTATGCTCACCTGCATCATGAATCTGACGCAAGGGGAGGAACTGCATGAGGAGCCTACTACTCAGGCAAACCATTCCTATTCCACCTCCAGTGCATCTCTTCACTCTCTTGTCTACACAGTGGCACAATTCCTCTCTAGCTCACAAAGGGGGTGAGGGGCAAAATCATGGACAATATAAAATGATTCATCACTGAGGCTCAGACCCCCTTGCGTAAGCACTGTCTGCACTTCTGGCTTCATGGGCTGATTTAGCCAGCTCACATAGCATTGTGTTGGATTTTTCTTTCAGCTGATTGAAAGAAAAAGGGAATGAAGTGGGTGGTGTATACTCTGAGTTCATGAGGCATTTGCTAATCTCTGAGGAGGAATCTCTTTAGAGAAGTTGAAGAGGTCATTAGGTGTAGGGATGGGAAGTTCTAGAAATCACTTAGAAAAATGACCAGAAGAAATGGGAGTCTCTGTGAAAGCTGGCTCATGGAAAAAAGTGACTCCATCACTCTTTCTTCCTTATATTAACCATATTCAAAATCACTGATGTGATAAACTGACCCTGACTGGATGTCAGGTGCCCACGAAAGCTGCTCTACCACTGTCTTTCTCAGCTGGAGGGGGGATAAAAAAAATATAATGAAAACTCTAGGGTCAAGATAAGGACAGGGAGAGATCATTCACAACTACTGTCATGGGCAAAACAGACTCATCTTGGGGAAATTTATTTAATTTAATCCTTTAAACCTTGGGATCCTGGGCTTAATCACTTACTCTCCCCTTGGAAGAGAGCTTGTGAGTCAGACCAGTAGGGCTTATAGCTGAGCTAAGGAGCCAACACTCTTGCAAATCACTTTTTGGATCCAACAAAAGGAAGAAGAAATCGCTATAGAAGGGAGGATGTGGAGAGCCTCACCTTTCACTGGCTCATCTGAATCGTAATTAGAAAGTGCTGCAAAACATCTCTGCAAACCCAAGAGGAAACCAGCCCACCTTCAACCTATAGGGAGATCAGCCCAGCAGCATGTGCTTGCAAGCCCCAGCCCAGCTCTGGCTGGGTTAATGTGACAATCCATTTCTGACAGCATGTCAATACAAAGCAATTTAGGAGTGCATGAAAAATTGACCCGAGGTAACAGGCAATTTCTCCGCTCTGCTGGGCAGACAGAAGTGGGGACCAACGAGGCCACAGGCCTGGAGCACACGGGGCTCGGCAGGGCCCGCTCTGCCGGCGGCTCAGCTGCACTCACCAGAGAGAAGGGTGGAGCAGGGCAGGAGCAGGATGCCTGCTGTGGGTCACAGCCTCCAGACAGCAACAAAGAAGAGCTGAGGGTAGCGTCCCATAAAGATTTTGTCACTTGGGGAGTTTTGAATGTGTAAAGTAGCAAACTGGCTGGAACAGATACAGGTGATTATAAGGTAGAATCTCAGCCTTTGGTCCATGCCACCTGCCCTTTGGACAGGGAACAACTGGCTGAACCTTGTCAAGCAGGTGGTGCAGAGAACCCAAAAACCTGATTCCAAAAAGTAATTTCTTCTTTTAAGCCAGACTCAGAGCATGCCTGGATGGGACCCCAAGCACTAACACTATGCTGCTGCCCTTCTACCATATATTCAAGGAGCACATTTCACACTGATGCATCTTCCCATGCAAGGACTAAAAGGGAATTACCAGGGAGGTGCAGAGGGTGCTGTGGGACAGGAATTTGAAGGCACTGGCATCAGTAAAGGCTGACCTTCCCTCCTTCTCTCTCTCTCAGAGCACAGATTGTGGGGAGGACGCTCATTTGCCTCTTGCACACATGGTAGCCACCAGCAGCCATCTCCAGAGTGCTGCCTCCATGCCATGAAATCACATTGGCACTAACACCAGGGCTGGCTTGGAAAAGCAGAGGGTGAGCCAAATCCAAGCAAATCTGTTTGCAAATGCAGAGCACAGCAGCAACATGCTGGCAGTGCTTATCCAGCATGATGGGCTGAGGGACACTCCCACCACACTAAAAGCATCTCAGTCTGTCATTAAAGCAGAAAACACAACAGATGCAGCCTGTGTCTCCAAGTCCAAGCTTTTGCTCCCTTGCAACCCGGGATGCTGCACTCTGAAGAGTTGATTCAGGTCACTCGCTCACCTGGAGAGGCCAGAAGTGCCACCTCCTCTGAAAGAGTCAGGAGAAATCACACTTGCTGCCCATTTTTTTGGATGAAACAACTTTAAACCAGGCTGAGCTTCCCACCCATGCCACACACAGTAACTCTAGAGGGTGCCAAGAATGATAACGCAGAAGTCAAAAAAAGGAAGAATGGATAGAGAGAGGAAATATAACATAGTTGTAACTCCGCCAGAATAACATGCTGGTTTAAACCTATCCTGGGATGTATTTTTAACTGGGACATCATGGGATACAGCCAGAGAGGCACGGTTTGAGGTTGGATCCTTTTCGTGTGGTTGCATTAAGCCCAAGATTCCCACTTTATTTTTATTTAATAAGCTAGTTGAAGTGTGTTAACAAAATTAAAAGCCATTATTAAAGGCAGATGTACTGGTGTACAAATACCTAGGCATCAGCTTTGACTTTAGATGATCCACAGCTTCAGCGTACGCTTCTAATAACCAGCTGTCACTTAACAGAGATGTGGTAACTCATTAAATCCTAAATGGGCATATGGATTGTTACATTTAAAATAGTATTTTACCCTCCTCACTTCTATCTTTTCCCACAGGCAACTGAGTCAACTCACAAATTTCCTGCATCATTTTTTCCCTTTGTTAATGGGATGCATATTGAGATCAGAAGGGCCAAATGATCACCTGTCTTTTTGTTTTTCACATCCCTCTGGAAAAATCCATATGACACTCTGTGTTTCAAAAGAGTCATAACACATCCCAGATGCCTCGGCACTAAGTGCACTTTTGCTGCTTGAAGCCACTAAGGTCCCCTGAGAAGCCATTCAACCACAAGCCCAAGTTGGTCCAGTGCTGCCATTTTCCTGAACAGCTTTGCAGTAACAGGCTGGTGAGCCCAGCTCTTGGAGGAGCCAGCACCACCAGCCCAGCACAAACACCTCCTTCAACAAAAACTACATGTTCAAGGGATCCAAAAATTGGGGCACTGTTGGGCTTGTAAGAAGCAAAATCTACTTCCAGGATGGGAATAGGGAAGAAGGGTTAAGAGAGAATAAAAACAATCTCAGTTGCAAAGTTACAGTAGGATTAGAGTAGAAATGCCAACAAATTGAAACAGTGCTGGAAATCAGGACAAAATTTCTATCCAGTGTTTCTCATATATTTTGCATTTTAATTGAGGTAAAGGCACTCAAGAGTGCAGGAGTCAGTACCTTCCAGCACTGTGGTCTATACAGGATGCCAACAGGGAGCTGCGTCTGGCAGGTGTCAGCCACCTGCAACAGGAAGAAGGTGATGCCAGTGAGCCCCACCAACCTGGAAAGCTATGCCTTAGTCTTTTTTTCCATGAGAAGGACCGGGAAGCGGATTAGACTCGGCTTTTACTGACATCAAAAGAAGGAGGCAATGCAGTGGACACACAAAAAAAAAAGAGCATCTATGAATATGTAGCTGAGGCACTTTGCACTTATAAGGAATTTTCCAAGATTCAGAATTATAATCCTTCGATGCCAATAATTGGCTTCAGGCATCTGGCCACAAACGGAGGGGATTTTCCCTGGGAAAACCAAGGCAGACTTCCTGGATCTTGGTGTCTGTTTGTAGCAGGCATTAACCACTCGAAAGGCCGCAGGAGTTCTGGGCTGTGGATCTGTGCACCTGGGAGGAATCTTCAATCTTACCGAGTATAAGGCGTCCGAGGTCCCCAAGCACCCTAGGCAGTTGGCCACGAACGGA
>VWZN01003781.1:30204-63158 GCA_013396955.1 Regulus satrapa | reverse complement strand
TACAGGATCACTGCTTCAACAAAGTCACATCTGCCACTCCAGGAGGAGGAGCATGTGACACAAACTTTTATGTAGGTTTCATGTAAAAAATGAATCTGAGAATGAGTTAAAAGCCTCAAACTGCCCTACATGTAGGAACCTCATCCAGTTTTGTAAGCTCATTTATAACATATTTAATATATTCCTGAGATTTCTCCAGCATTCCTTCAATCATTGTTAATATCCGTTAACCCCCATAAAATATTGTTACCTCGTTATTAAGCCTGCTGATCTGCTGTTTGGTCTCTTCTGCTTTGATAACAAGTACAGCAGCACCAATTTCAGCCTCTGAAAATAATTCAAATTCATGTAAATGAGAAGAGTATAATCACTTGGAAATGATAAGACTATTCTGGCACTTAACTAAGGCTTTAAATTTAAATCTGTTTTGCAGTTGTCTAGAATGCAAATTAAACCATGTGTTTAATGTTCATTTTATAATCTTTAAAATAAGTACAATTAATAAAGCCCATACTGCTCTCTTCAATCTGAACCTGAAAGGAATGAAAGTGACAACCCTGGTATCATCCATGTGACAGCTTGACACTTTTTAAAAATCATAAATATTAATAAAATTTAATTATTGTTTTCTTGTTTGGCTTTAAGAGAAACAATATATGTCCTAGCTACCCCCATGATAAAGGGACTTAGCTATGTGGGGACTGTGTACTTCTGAAAGAAAGGATGTTGGAAACAGTCCCTCTGTCTCTTTATTTAAAATCTTCCCCCCATCTCGACAAGTTCGAATGCTTTGTGGTGCTATGTCATGAACCTTTACAGGGTGTAGGCCATTTAAAGCTTCCCAAAACCCCTTTGTTATTCAAGGCTTTCACTCTTTTAAAAAGCTATATACTTCTATACTCTTCCGCTTCTCTAAATATTGTTTAAAATATTAAGAGCCAGGTTTAGATGCCAGCTCTTAATGAATTGGATGGTGGTTTGCTTTTTTTTTCCCTTTTGTTTTGTTTGTTTTTTGTTGTTGGTGGTTTAAATTTTTCTTAAATTTTATTTATGGCTTGTATTTTTTTCACTTTGGCATTAAAATGTTTTTGTGTTCAATCTTGTCTTTGTGCCCTTTGTGTTCATAGCCTTTCATGACCAAAGGTTTGGGAGCATTGGACAGATTCTACAATCCTTCTGGTAAGGCATAATGCATGAAAGACCAGTTTCCTCTACAAATTGTCTATCATAACTGTCTATTAGCAGGAAAACAACAGATGATCTTTGGGACCTTGTGTATATTTTTATGATTGTAGCACTGAAATGTTGTTGAGAGTACACATATATATTTAATCTATTTATGCCACTAGGAAGGATCAAAGAAATAAAGGGAAACAAAAAGCAGTTATGAAAACTGGTTACTCTAAAGAGTGATTTTCACCGGCAACACTCACCTCCAGTTGTAGGAGATAACCTGGCTTCCTGCCTGAGCTGATCCGAGCTGAAGTCAAAGTTTTGGCTTTCTTCATTATGGTTTCCATCCTCAATCCCATCCACAATTCTGTTGAGAAAAATTGGAGTAATGGAGCAGTTTCATAAACATCATATTCATAATTATGTTGTAAAAATTACTCCTAAAGGGAACATTTTTAAACAACTGCAGATTTTCCACAACATTAAGTTTAGAGCAAAGCAGAACCTATTATATTGGCATAATTTCTTGTGAGTCACTAGAAATTAAAATTTTTGATAATGAAAAGAATGTAAGGCCAAATATTATTAACTGAAGTTTCAACATTTTCTTGACTTTTGCAGCTTCTTCTGGATCCAATCCAAAGCTACATAGACCATTTTTTGCTTTTCATACCTACAGTAATCTGTTGCTATTCTTTCTTCTGCACAACCTAAAGAGGCTTCACTATGATCTTGTGAAGCTAAAATCTCCCTGCACATAATCAAGCTCTTATATTAGGTTTACTTAGGCAGAGTCCAAGCCTGAACATAATATATTTATGGAAACATCTCTGTAAACTTCATTGAGAAGTGTAATTTTCATGCAAATAGTTATTTTAAATTTCATTAAAATGAACTAGCTGATGCAGGACAATCTTGTTTGCGAATTTCATATAAGAAGATGTGCAGACCATGCTGCAGTGTCCCAGTTGCATTAATAATGGTATTGGATCTGACTACAAAAAAGGTATTTTTGCCAGTTATTTCTACTAATGCATAGCAGTTATCTCTACTATTCAGTGCCAAGAAAGCCAAAGGAAAAAAAAAACCAAACAAACCAGTATTTTATACAATAATCAAGTTCTGCATGCAACGCATAGAAAACAGGTATTAGAGGAATCAATACACAGTATTAAAAATACATCATTATGAATATTTTCTGTTAAAATAAAATGTGGTCAATTAAAATAAACTGTGCTTTAAAGAGAACTATTTTGAAGTCATTGAAATAGAATCCTACAACTGCCAGTTGACTAATATGAAGCATCAAAATTTCTTGTTTTTTTCCAGAAACAAGCTTCATACTCTGTCTTGCAGTACACAGATGAGTTAAATACTAATCTGAAGGGCTAAGACAGAAAGTTCTTAGCCTCTCAGTCACTGGAGATAAATTTGTGATGATGGAAATTAAACTTTTCATCTAATAAAGATATTTTCAGAAAAATTTGACTGGAGATACTTGGAGAAAAAAAAAAAAAAAAAAGGACAGACAACACAGAGATAAGTGTGATGTATTTGGCTTGAAAGACCCATGTAACTCAGACCTATGTATGCATACCCTGTGTTCTTGTAATTTTTGGCTCTTCATGTGAGTTTAGGTCTCCATAGCATGTCTGAATGTTCATGATACCAGTTGGATGTTACTAGACTTGACTCTAATCTTAATCAGCTTCTGGTAGAAGAGGTCACTCAAATGTGGGGCTTGAGCAGCTCTGGCCTATACTGGTATCTGCAGCTGGAAATCAGAATGACTACTTTATTTGAAATTTGCTATGAAACCTGTTTACTGTCATTTGGCCTCATGGCTTCAAAAGGCAAATTGTAAACACCAATATCACTTTTGTGGAGGTTTCTAATTATATAAAATGCTAATATTTTAACTGACTTTAAAGCACAAAGGAGAAAGCTTACTCAGATGGAATTTATAGATGCTACATTCTTTACCATGTTTAGAAGATTTAGACTAAAAGGAAATTCTATTAGGAAAAAAATACCTATTTGGGGTGTGCCAGGCTTCTATGTGGGAAATACATAATGTGCAATATGCTTATTCATATATAAGGAATTGGCTGGGGAAGTACATAACCTAGTAAATTAAAAAACATGAGGGGACAAAGGTAATTGGTAAGCCTCACCCCTCTCTGAATCAGTTATTGTAGAGACCTGAATTTTCTCCTGAAGATGGACTGCTCCACTCCCAGAAGCCAAAAAAGCCAGAAAATAATATGTGAGCTCTTCTGTCCAGTTGCTTAGGGCTAGAGTGCACTCCTTCATGTGGGTCTGAGGAGATTCAATTACATAAATTCCTCCTTCTGGGGCTTCCTTTATTATCACCTAGATTTATTTCTTTTTGGTGCTCTTCCACTTCATAGGCAGTACCCAAAAAGCAATTGGGAAGGCCGTGGCTCTATTCTAGAAACTATAATTCCAGTTTTCTGTTTCCTGTACCAAGAGCTCTTGAAAAATTTGACCCAGGTTCTGGACTTTATTGCTTTCACTGTGGAGAGCAAAGAAAGAGCCTGAAACACCTGTAAAGTATTTCAGTTGGTTTTCTCTAGGAAACACCCACAGCAGAAGTTTCTCTTAAGAATCTGTGTTTATACACCCCATTCACCCATTACTCAATATTTCAACTAGAGCTTTGTTTTTCCCTTGCCAACACCAAATATAAATGAGGATTTTAATTAAGGTCTTATTTTCTCCTTAATGCTTACAAGGAAACACTTAAGGCTATTTTTTAAAGTGGTATTAACTTGTCAGTTCAAATATTTTGATAATATAAACTCCTTCTAGGAGATAACATGAAAATGTTTTGTTTGGAACAAAAAAAGGCTGAAAAACATACGTCTTGGGCCATTTTTCTAGCCTATTAACAAGATTAATCTGCAGTTATAAAATTATGTATGGAAACAGGAAATAATATATGTAAACATACTTTAAAAATATTTCCTTTTGCAGCCTTGGGTGCCAATTTCTGGCTGCAGAAGTTCAGAGCAATAATGAGCAAGACTACATTCCAACAGAAAATATAAAAAGGAGTTTATCCCTGAATTACCACTTATTAGAGGAATGATAATGACCTTTACTTATAGCTGACTAAACTACTAAACCAAATTCATGAGATCTTGGAAACAAATGAGGAAATATCACATAGTGCTATGGTTTAGTTGACATAGTGGTGTTTTGTCAGAGTTTGGACTTGATCTTGAAGGTATTTTCTAACCTAAATGATTCAGTGATTTTCACAATTTTATGACAAAACTAAAATTGTTTTTTATCCTGCCACTATTTGAAATGTGTCTGTACCGATTAAATATATGATGAGGAGAAAGGGGATCTATAGAATATAATCTGCATCTCCTTTTTGTTGTTGCATCTCTAGGAACTGGTGCTTTGACAGAGTTAAACATATATTGTTCAAGCTGCTGCTGTTTCACATTTGCAATGGCAAGTTCCTGAAACTTCCACTCTGCCACTAGTGAATAAAGGAAATACTTGAACATGTAAACCACTTCAATTGATAGAAGACAAAACTTGAACTCAAAGCTGAATTACTTCATCTCCTTGTATGCATGCTCGTGATTTCTCTAAAGAACTGGTCCTAAAGCAAGGATTGCACTGCAACAATTTAGGAGCAAGTTACATAAATCATTTGTGAGTAACATGCAGATAAAAAATTGAACTTTTTAAAATTGTACACTATTAATGCTTCAATAAACTGTTATATGATGTTTCTTTATGTCAAAAGCCACAGCAAAACAGATTTGCTAAACTCTGTATATAAAGTCTGTATAACTTCCATTATCAGATTTCCTGTCTCTAATGAAAAAAAGCCTCTAAATATTTTCCAAAATCACTATGTAATGGTTTTCCATTACAGTTCTCTACTCCAGTTTTGTTTGTTTGGTTTGGTTTGGGGTTTTTTTTGGTATTTTCATGGCAATGCTGTAATTTCATCTACTTGATTTCTACATTTTTATATCTCTGATGGACTCAGAATGTTTCATTCATTGTGGGAATGAATATTATAGACAAAATGATACCATAAGGCCAGACTATTTAAATAGCCATTTTTGCAGTTGCTCATTTTTTTACTACCCTTTTTATGGGTAAAAAATACTTTAGTTTGAAATAAAGTTCTAAAGTCATAACATTCTGCATAGTGTGCAATGGCTCCTACAATAATGTGGGATGAACAGAAGTATAGACTACTAAAGATTAAATCTTATAGTGTCAAAATCATAGTATTTTTAATAGGAGTTACGTGATAGAGAAGAAAATAACCATTCATAACTATTACCTTGGGCTCATATCTGGTGGGCCACTGGTGGTCAGTGCTGACAGATACAATTTAAGGTTTTTATCCTTCCTTCTGGAGTAGTAATGGAGTTCTGTTTCATGTTTGGCTCTTGAGGGGTTTGAGCTGCAAGCACGGATGGGGGAATGAAAGGGCACAGTTCCTGAGGCCAACTGCTTCAAGTTTCTCCCCAAGTGGCTTTTACTGCTTGCAGTCTTCTTCTGTTGAGAGCTATTTGTGCTTCGTGTATCAATTGGTGAAAGGGTGCCGTTTTCTTCCTCTGCCTCCTCTTCCTCATCTTCATCTTCCACAATTGAAGGGAGTCTCTTCTTTATATTTCCATTTCCCTTGAGCTCTGTCTAAAATAACAAATAATACATACTAGAGTAAAATTCAGAGCCTGATGTTGCAAAACCACATTTTTTCTGGTGTTCATTCTGGATCAAACCCAGACCTAATACAGCTTTCATTTCTCATTAGAGAGAGCTCTTTTGGAACTTATCCATTGCCTCAGCTATGGCTATATGTGCAGACACTTGAAAAGTACAAACAAACGTAAAAAGCTCACTCATGACATGTTCAGCAAATTCACTGCAATATGTTTTGTTACCAAGAAAGAGTACACCACTAGTTCTTACAAGCCATTTGCCTTATCTACACCTGAGAAGATTAATTTTGATTAGCTGAGGCATTATTTCTTGATTATTTTGCAACCAGAATCTTGGTCTGATGCCTGTAATTCAAATAATACCACTTTTTCATATGGAACCTTTCATAATGTATAAATTGCATTTACACCAGTTCATCTCAAACCCAATGGTCTCTGTGTCCTTAATATTTGTAACTGAAGTCATTGCCAGGATGGTGGACAGACTTTTCAGTTCACTCAAAATCCCATTATTGCACCAACACTGACCAACAGTTTTGGCTTCAGAATGGAGGCATAAAAAGTGGAGATACATCTGGTTTTGGAAAAAATGCAATTTAGATGCTTGATGTTGGAACCATGGAAATTTAGACACAACATAGACCTGGGTTCTGCAATTTATGTATGAATTAAAGCCCAGTGTAGAAGATCAATGTCATTTTTCATGGCAACAAAATATGCTGAACATCAGGGGCTGGCACACACCAACAAGACAGGATCGGAACTTTATTCAGAAGTAGTTCAATTTATTCCCCTGGTACAACTTATTGTATTGTAGTAGGTGAATAGCCTAAGGCAGACTCAGGTTCCAGGTCAAATTAACAAACCAAATGCACCTTCATGGTTTCAAAGGGAGTTGTTTTTAATTAATTATTTTTACAGGCTATAATCAAGCTTTAATCAAGCTTGATTAAGGCACTGCTAGCTTTAGATAGAAAACCTCAGATGACCCTGCATGGTCAGATTTCCTACATTCAGGTCAAGTCAGATTGGATGGGTGGAAATACAGATTTGGGGAATTTGTCCAAATATTCTAAGCCCCTATTAGCATCTGCCTAAATGTTTTGCAGCATAGGTTTAATTTTGCAGTGTATTGCAGCATACTTTCGTTGAATGTATGCTTTTCTCTTGGTATATGCTGACAGATTTAGTGAACTGGGACCTTTTAATTTGAGGCATAAATTAAGAGGTAAGAATTCAAAGTTGTGACAGAAGGCATGTCTTTATAAATTAGAAAAGCCTTGTTGTCAATGGTAGTCGTCATTGAAAGGCTGTCATGATGATCAAATTGTACAGGACCTGGCACTGATACTGCCTATACTCTACAGAGAATGCATGTTGCCCACATTCAAAACTTTGCCTTGGATAGCCATGTATTTAAAATGTCGTTGCTACTGGAAGATATTCAAATTTAGGACCTGGGAGAAAAGATCAAAAACTGCTACTCATGAAATGGGTGGGACAGAGCTATCTGCAGGATGCCATTTAAATTCTTATTCTGAAAAAAATGAGGTCTATTTTCAAGAAGGAAAAGAAGGAGTTTTCAAGCTTTGTTCTGGCTATAATTACGTGAATATTCAAAGTGAAGTTTGGCAGAGTTAAAATGTGATCAACATACCTGGGATAGTGTAGGCTTGTTGGATAATTTTGATATTACCTGAAAAAAAAAAAAAATCAAAAAGGAAATATGTACACCTGAACAGTTTGGCTTCCAACAAGATACAAGCATCTAACAAAAAACATTTATGTCAATACAAAAAGACACTCATGAGAAAATGATTGTATTAAATGAAATGGTGACATAACACTGAACTAAGATAATCCTGCTAACAGGTGTTGTGAGAGAAAAAAAGAGTTGTTTCATCTTAAGTAAAACGTAAGTTAATGAAAAAAACAACAAAAAATTACTTTAATAAAAACGTAGATCAAGAGTCCAAACCTGTGAATAAACGTAGATGTGTGAAAGCACACCTGCTATGTTTCAGCGCTGGTTTGAGGGAAATGCATGAAAAAATTATCTACTTTGGCCCTGCTTAGCTTAACTCCTGGGCCAGCCTAGTCTGTATTTGAAGATGAGCTAAGTATCTCCAACATTTTTGAGGAATTTTCAAAAGCAGTGGTGGGTCTAAAGCAAGTAGGAGCAAGGTGGTCCTGAGGGAGAGGTGTCTAACCTATTCAAGGCCACAATAATTTATTTTCTTGAATTAAACAAAAAGTAAAACAAAAGAAAAGGAAGAAGAAAAAAAAATTGTAACTTTCAAGTGTAACTTCTAATAAAATTCACTGGAACTGCTGGGTAATATCTGTTGTGAAAATTCTGCTGTTTATTTGAATGTTTACAGTTTGACCATGGGCAAGACTCTGACAGCATATATACTGTATCTATATGAATATTTTAGTCTGCCAGGTAAAATTTGGAGAAATTATTTTCAGCTTTCCTAAACCAAAAGGCATATCAAGGAAAAAAGTGCTTAACCCATCAGTCAATTAATTTTTTTCCAAACATAGGTAGAAGTTAGAAATTTCTGAAAGTCATTTGAAATTCTCAGTTTGTTTGGCAAAATTCTTCAGAACTCCTAAATATTCAAATTTTATGCACAGAATTGAAAATAAAAATTGTGTGGGATTTTTTTTTTTGGTTGTTGTTGTTTTCCCAAGTCTTTCAGGTTAACCTAAAAACTGTTTTGTAGTTTTTGTAGTAGAGGGTACTAGCAGTGGTATATTATAAAAATACAAAAATACAGAATACTTAAGTTTTCATAAGCAGAAATTCTGCTGCACAATAGCCAAGCCAGTAGCAGGTGTATCAATAAAAGTAGCAATAATACTCTAATACCTTTTAAACAGAGCAACTGCAATAATTAGGCTATGCAAACAAAATACCTGCTACATTCTTACTGAGTTAGATAAAGTACTAGATGATATTAGCAGAGGATGAGATGTCAGATACTGAAATCTCACAAGTTGCATTATAATCTTTGCTAACTGAAGAATCAGTAGCTTCTTCAAGATTTGGGATAAGAAGAAACTAGAAATATGCTAAAATATTAAAGTCAGAATTAGGAACTATTACTGGCCTGCTTTGCACATATGTTTAAAATATTAGGTTAAAATTGTGCCCAGAATTTTTGGGCATTGATTTGCTTGGTTCTAGGCACAGGTACAGTAGGAATGTTAAATAGCAGCCTTAATTAAAATTCTAGGCATATCCCAAATATTAGCAGCTTCACACAAAACAACGCAGAAAGTATGCATTTTCCTGCTGAAGGCTTTAGAAGTGACTTGTCATTTGTAATTCGTAACGTGGGTGAAGATTTCCCTCATTTTCTGCTGTGACATTGGGTTTTTTTTCCCCTCCTGAATACATGCTAATCCTGACTGTAAGTCTTGAAAACATAGACAAAGGAATCATTATTTGGGTTTTAAGCTGCATGAACAGTTGCTAGCACTGTGCCCTTGCTTCTGGACCTCCCTGCTGCTCCTCAACAAAGGAGCCAGAGACTCCCATTGATCCCTCTCTGCTCTGTATTACCCTGGCATGGTCACTGCATCAGGGGGAAACTGGCTGCACAGCAAATGGGGCTACTGGCAGTACTTTGCTCTCTTGTGACCTTCCCAAGAGAATGGTAAAGGAATTTTTGAAGGCTGGTTGCTTTTTTCAAGAAGGAGAGGGAATGTTCTCAGGAGGATGTGTAACAGAAAAGAAGGGTAAGTACAAACACGGAGCACATGATGTGAGAAGCTGCTTATCAGAATTCTCCTGTTTCCCCAGACTAGCTCCTTTAGTCCACTGGGGACCATTCAAGTCTGAAAATACTGATATTTTAAAATAAACTAGGGACTTATATATTTTCCATAGCACAAAATCTACAGTAAAGAATGTTTCTTCTGTATAAACACACTGCAGCCATACTTACTGCTCTTAACTTTGAATACCCTGTCCTGCACACACAACAGGGGCCTGGGCATTACAGCTTAGTAGTTGAAAGCTGGCAAAAGAAACTAATACTTTAGTTCCTCTTCGTGCCCAGAGAGAATTCTCAAGGATTTTGCTTCTAAACTTGTTCCAGCAGCTCCTCTCTGTCTCTCCCTCCAGTCTCCAAGAGAAAAGATGAACAAGAACTTGGACAAAGCCAGTCAGTGTAGTAAAATAAAAGTCCTCATTAGGCACATAGCTTTATCTTTGTAAAATGTAGTATGAGAGTAAATAATTAAGAGGTGTTTGTCCTAGTTTCTAGGATGCTAATACCTTTTATTTAGGGCAACACACCAGTGCAGTCTTCTATAAAACGCTCTGGTTTTCCATATGCAAAGAATGTGACAAATACCTCATATGCCAGCCTTTTAAAAGAACTACAGCTCTTAAAGGACAAGGACTGCTGAAAGAAAAAACACAGATATTAAACTTACTATGGATTGAGGGAAAAACAAAGATTGATGTTAGCATGAGTTATGTGAAATACTGTTAGAGTCTAATTAAATTTTTAATTTCAGCCCTGGAGTCTCTTTATGTCTTGTGAAACCAGCTATTAAATTTAATTTTATAAGACAAAACAATAAGAGATCATGTACCAAAACCAGACTCACATGATATTCTTCCATGTATGGAATCACAAATCTGTAATCTTCCAATTTTTAGTATCTTAATATACAGTTTTTTAAAATTCACTATTCCTTAACATTGTTTATTAGGAGCACAGAAAGAATATTTCTCTGTGTTTTGCTGTTGAAAACCAGTGATCTGAAATTTTTTTCAGTGTCAAGAGACAGTAGTCAGTTATTAAGAATGTCTACCAGGAACTGTGGCCAACCCAGTTAATTAGCTGTACAATAATTCAAGATTAATTACAATGATAAAACCCTAAAAAGAAAAATATAGAGAGACAGCTAAATTGAAGGCTAGTACATTATATGTCCAGTCAGTAAGTTTGCATGCTGGGACTAAATAGAATGTTACCAGTGTTTGCTGGTCTGATTATTGTTTCCTTCACAAGAAGTAAGACTTGAAATAGAAACATAATTTCACTTATTTTATTATAATCTTTGGTAGTAAAATACATGAATAGTTCTTTATATTGAGGAGTCAAAAGGATAAAATATATTTTCAGGAAAGGATTTGAAATCAAATTGGAATATTAATGTTCTTAGTCAGCATTTGGAAATGAGAAAAGCCCATTTAAGAGCACTGGCAGTGTGGGAAAAAAAAACCCCAAGAATGCATGCCAGATGTTCTATTCTCTGCCAATTTACTGTATGGTGATGGAAAATATACAAGTACCTAACAAGAGATTATTGTACTGCTGCAAAATTTAATGCCTCATATGTGCTCAGGCTTCACTTTTCTGTAATCAGGAAATTTTAAATGAAATATCACAAGTCCTCTAAATCATAAAACACTCAATCACTCACAAAGACCTTGTTACCTCTAATTGTTTTATACTGAGCAATTTGTCATCCCCAACCCCTATTGTGTTTTCTCTTGCTTTGTTTTTCTTTTTAAGACTTTCTATTGTTCATTGGCTTGTTCCTATATTTTCTCAGGGTTATTCCAATCTTTCTTCCTTGCTTATTGGACAGATAAAGAAAGAGTATTTTGTGGAAAGAGGATGTTTTCATCATTCTCTGATCCTTCTTATAACACAGAGTACATTAAATTAACAGCAAAAGTTGAACAACAGATCTGTCACCAGTGTTTTGTCCTAGGGAGACAGTAATCATGAATTGCTATGAGCTCTGCAATCTCCTGTTAAGTTGTTTTCCTGAATGTTTAGTTTCTTTGTAATTAACTTGTGAAGTTGGTACAAATGTTCTGTAACTGGCTGCTTGTGGTTAGCTTTGGATGGTTGGGGTTTTTTTGTTTGGTTGGTTTTTATTAGTTTTATTTTTTGTTTGTTTTTAAATGAATACTTTATTGGATGCAAAATTCTCACATGAGTTTTTATATTTGGTGTTAAAGTTTACTTTCCCTATATTTCTTTAAAACCTGAATGTTAACCTCACTGTATTTTTTTTTTAATATACTTTAATTGTTTAATTAACAATACAGGATATATTGCATTTCTCATTAAAATCCAATATCTGTCACTTGAGCCACATTAAGAATAAATAAATGGGAAATTTCGGTGTTATAATTAGTAATTTTTACTTCTATGTGCTTGCATCCCTCTATCCCATCCCAAAGTAGGAGGCAAATCTGTAGCAGTAAGAACTTATAAAAAAAAAAAAAAAGAAAGAAAAAAGGAGAGTCTATCAATAAGATGGAAAGAAGACAAAAGGAGGAATTGTTAAAATAGACAGAAGACCTGGCACTGACTGTACTGTCTGGTAGGTTGTATTTTTAGAAGAGCTTTCAGATTACTGCAGAAAAAAGATATAGCAGAGAAAGCTTTTTAATACTTCTATTGTTTGATTACAGTCAAGTAGAGAATTACATAATAGAAACTATAATAAAGACTAACACCTTCCAAAGCCATAAAACTTATGTGCTTAACTTCAAGCTCAAAGGCTTTGAACAGGCTCATAAATATTTACATGATTGGCCCTTTATTGATATTCTGTTAGACTCATCAGTCTGAGGCTCTAGACACAGTGAAAGAGATGTGTTTGCATTGCAGGCTTTATCTTCAAATGATAAAATTGTGGTACTCTATTCATTAACAGTCCTTCATTAATTAGTCCTATATTACCACGAAAAATAAAAGGACAAATTATTGTAAAAGCACTTCTAAATTTAAGATCCTCAATGGATCAGTGCTATATCAATACAAAATAATAGGAATAATGAAAAAAAAATTAAAAATCAATCCACTCTCCAAATTGACATAATTTTAAAGTTTAGCTATATTAGGATTAATTATATTTTCCTTTTTTTACAGTGTGGAGACAAAGATAATATTAATATTATTGTAAAAGTTACATTATCATGTTCCCTTAAGGCTCATTGAGACATATTGGAAAAAAAGTTATCCTCTAGCATGTCTGTCTAATTAAAATAGAAATATGGTTAGATTCCAAGGCAATGCTTTGAAAGCCAGAAGCTTTTCCTGTCTAGAATTCTGTTTGACACAGTGTTTTATACCCTTCTCATACAACAGTCTAAAAACATCAATAAGCTGCTTTGCTAGCCTGGATTTTTTTCAACGTGTTACCCTCGGGTTAAGCTTTATAATCTGATGCAGAATGTAATAATCCCAGGAAGTGAAGTGAATGGGAATGGAGAGTGTTCAAAAAGACTCAAAAGCTAAAATTAGAAGTTAAATTCTGTCACTTATTTAAACATATTAATTCTAGTTACAATGAAAATTTTTTTGTATCTGTCAAGAAAGTGCTAGGGTCTGCTTGTGAAAATATTTTAATAAATTAAGTAAAGCTTTTAAGAAATAATGTAAAGCTCATAATTCCCGTCTCTTAATCCATTCACAAAAGTAAAATATTTGGAATTGGTGGATGGGTCACACATACCTAACATAGTCCCAGACTAACATAAATAGGTTAATTTCCTCCTCTCCTCTTTGTCCTTTTCCATAGCTTTTATGATTCACCCTTACGGTGAATTGTACACTTGCATTAGGTGTAAAAGGGGAAATATTTATTAAAAAATACAAAAATTAATGAAAATATATTAATGGAATAGATTTCAAAATTGCTCAAATAAATTGTGATGGGGTAAATCTTCTAACTGAAAAATGACCACAAATAAGAAGAATAAATTACTAGAGACAGAACCAGACAGTGTAGGTGTCTGTGTTGTTATTTTCAAAAATATTAGAATAACTGAAGGCTATAGAAAAGAAAAAGGAGATTATTAACGAAAAGGATTCTTCAGGTAACGATGATAGGAAAGAAAATAAAAATGCCAACCAGTCTATCTTTTTTGAATTACACATTTCCTCGTTGCCTTATTTCTCAGCAGTGTACCCTACTGAGGAATGTATTAGAAACACGACAGTGAGGTGATTATCTTGAGGGGCACTGGGGGGAAGAGATGGCTCAGAGGCACCACACATCAAGCTCACCAGTAACTGCTAGTAAACAAGCTTTATGAGCTTTATGAGCTGCCAGACCACAGAAAAAGGCATCAGACCTGGCCCACGCTGTAGCTCCAGGTCAGCCTTGCTCCCTTAGTAAGTGAAGCAGTTAATTTTCAGGCTGAGGGTCTGGAGGAAGGACTGACTGCAACCCAGTAAGGGAGGGAGCTATTGCAGTGGATTCCCTTGCTTGAAACTAGCATCTAACTTCATAGTCAAAGATTCACCAAAACATGCTTACTGTCATGAATAGGGGTAAGAGACCTGTGAAATATCTTGCAGAGAGCTATTGAACAGAGCTCATTCCCAAAATATATCTCATCTATTTAATATCAAAAATAAGGTGTAAAAGAGGTGAATTAAATGCTCTGATTTGCTTTATTTTTGACAGTGCTCATGTCCACATACAGCTGCATGACTTGTTCCATAGGAATAAAGAAGTTGAGCTGTGTAAATGACATTGTGCGAGTGCTGCCTTGTTCAACAATAGAGTAACATTTATTTTGAAGAAGCAGAGAGAAAGGGAAGAAGGAAAAAATATTCCAGACTGTCCTAGAAGCATAAATGAAAAGTCTGAGTAGCTTGTAAAATGTGAGAGCCCTGAGTTATGTTTGATAGCAACCCTAATTGGAGAGTAGTCCATGCACAGAGGCAGGTAAGAGACCTACTCCAACCACCATATCAGGAATCAAAGTTAATCATATGTTACCAGTTTTAAAATTAGCCTAGTTTTTGACAGTATAAGGACCACCTTAATTCCTACACTATAATCACTGAGAAGTTGTAGACTCCATATTAAGAGGTATAAAGGAAAAAAATAATATATGGTGTCTCTGGGGCAGAAGCAGTGGCTATTCAGCCAACAGTTACTTAGGGCTTCTACCAGAACAACTAGAGCAAAGGGAACCATGTGCACATGGAATAAAGAGAAAGATCATAAACAGCTGGTTCACAGTTCAAAAATTATTTTAGCTGTTTGTTGGGGTGGACAATTTTTCAATGCATGACTTTTATTATAAGCACATAAATAATACCCATGAAATAAAATCCCCCCCCCTTTTGGAAGTTAAACTCATCAATAAGTAATTATGTGACTGAAGTCTCTGTCAGGTTTTCTTATCTTACAAAAATTGCCAACATTAAAAGCAACTTTAAAGAAAACCCCAAGCCTATTTTTTCCTTAATATTTACAGAGTAGCAAAGAGGATAAATTCTTTGCTTCTGTAAAGTGAAATTCCATCTACTGTGCAGACAATCAATGCATTTAAAAAATAAGAATTTTCACACTGATTCATAATAAATAATCAAATATATAACATAAACTGTTATTGCTATATTGGAAAGCAACATTCATAAATTCGGGTAACCTATAGTAGAAATCTAGATCTAGAGAAAGCATGACTAAAGAGGCAAGAATAAAGGCATGACAAATATGTAATCTATTAGCTGAAAACCAAACAGTGGCAAGGCAGGATTTAATCGGAATTTTGTGCTTGCATTCAAAATACTTTTTACTATTAATTTTCTGACTACAAGGGCAATGCCAACAGTGAGAACAAAGAAGGATAAGAGTCTTCAAATAAGCAGTTAAAATGACATGAAGAGGAATTACTTATATGCTTTTAAAAAAAGACTTACTTAAGGCTTAGCTAGAAGAAACCAGAAAGTTCAGTGTATTTTAGATTAGAATTTGTAGATATTTTTCTTCTCAAGCCTGCGCCCTCTTGCTTGCCCTCCACACCTTAGAGCTACTTTCACCTTTATGAACAATTGATTTCGTCAGTTGTCAGATTTTCCAATAGAAAATGAGGAGCATCCCTTGTAATTTCATAGGTATTGCTAATAACAACCTGTGCTTTATTTTGATAAAAATTCCTCACTACTCAGTTATTAAAATTTAATAAATTCTAAACACCAGTCTCTCCAAAGGATAAGAATTAATCCCTATTTTGTCAGGCAATGCCTTTCAGAAGGAAGATCTTTTGGTTTTATTGCTTCTTGCTTGCTAGATTGCCTTTTAAAATGTCTTTGTCTCTTTATTAGTTTTATTACCAAGGAGCCTGGATAAGGTGCAGTAAGACTCCATGTTCCCAGCTGGAGAAGGAATCTACCGCATTTTCATGAAACCTTGTCAATGTTTCATTTACATTGTGATGCACTGACAGAATTAATCCTTCCTTGTGTTTCACAAAGAGAGTGTTTTCGTTTTAGAGGACAGCTTCTTCTTTGGGGAGAGGGGAAAGAAAGCTTTTGTAGGAGACAGAACATTACTTTTAAGTCCTAAAGGAACAGGAGATTCTTTTTAGTTGCAAGTTCTATCTGCAAACAAATATTTTTGACTGTTCAGGAATATAACCTTTCTTTTTGAAAATGACTTGCATCTATTGAGCTTTAGGGAGACAAATATTGTGTCTGCATGTACCTTGTGTTCCTTTGGGACTTAATTATAGCTTGATGGTATAGGTGCCAAGGAGCCTTCTTGTTCTTTTTATCAGTGTGACTCTAACTAGCCTTTGGTTTGATACTTGGAGAAAAAAAAAAAAAAAAAAAAAACACAGAAAACCCAACNAAAAAAAAACAACCACAAAAAACCCAAAACAAACAAAAAACAGACAAAAAACCAAAACCAATCTGAAGAATGTTGTCTACACTGTAAATTCTCTGTGGACATAAAAAAATAATCAGAAACAATAAACTATCACAAAGCCTACAAAGATATTGTCCAAGCATTTGCTTATTCTGAATTCTGAGTTCTTCATAGGATAATTCAGAGTGGTGATCAGCTGCTACTACTCTCTAAATGCATCAAATAATACATTTTCCAGGGCTGATGGACAACAAAATATTTTCCAGTTTCTTTCATATTATTGTATGTGTATAGATTTATGTGTATCCATGTATGTTTTAAGAACATTCTGAGTGCTTAAGTTTTACCAAATCAGATATGGGACACTTTCACTGCCTAATACATATGTAATCTGTAATTCATAGTGAAAAATTATATGGATGGGGGAAGCACATATCAAAATCTGTGTCACTCAACAAATTACTTCCTTACTATGACAACATAGTTGTCATGTTGTAGAAAAATCGGTTGCAATGGTTGAATTTTTTAATGTCACAACTCTAGCTACCAGAAAAAAATTAGTATTTTCTAACTGTCCTCAAATATTTGAATACATGTACAAACACAGCTATTGGTTTATTGATCAAAAGGAAGCAAAGAAAGTAAGAAGCAAAGTATACAAAGTCAACAAAAAAGTTGCTTCTCCTGGTTCATATCTTGCTGTGATGAAAATGTATAAAAAGATGGCAAAGTAGCACTGTCGTTGTGGCTTAACACACATTAATGGTTTTAATAATAAATCACTTAGCTATTCCTGGATTAAGAGTTATCATGGGAATCATTGGAACTCTCTCTCTCTCTCTGATTTGATCTGTTTCTCTACCTTTTACTCATTAGGGCCTGAAACAATTGTCTGCTCCTATACTAAAATCTGGGCTTTTCTTCCAAGATTGCTAAACAATGCTTTCAATCAGTCTATAACTAGACAGACACAGTTTCTACTTGCTGCTGGTAAACCTGGTTACATCTCTTCCTTTTACAGAAAACAGACACAACTATGGAAGTGTCCTTGAGCTTTTTCCACAGTTAAACCTTACTTGGAGTTCAGTGCAGATGCAGCACATCATTATATCCTCTTAGACTTGCAAATGAACCAAGAAAACAAATTTAAAATTTTTCCTTTTTTTTGGTGTGTGTGTAGGTAGGGAAGATATGTAATCTAGCACCAAGTGTCCAATTTTGACACTTCAGGAGAAGGACACTGCAGGTGATCTCTGACACCTTTTTTTGTCCACATGCTTCTAATTCAGTTCAAATCTCTGATTCAATTTCAGTCAACACAACAAAGGTGGAAAGGGGAAAAAAATATTTCTAATTAATTCTCAGCTTTTAAATGCTGGCTTAAAGTTTTAATAAATCTTCAACCTACAGTAGATTTTGTGGATTTTGACCAAAAATGCAACATTTTAGGTCAAGATTGAAAGACAGTTCACAAGTCATAGTGGGGGAATTCATGTTATTTCACCCTGGAATTCACCTGACCCTAAATGCTGATTCATTTTAGGAAGTATTAAATTCACATTTAGCTACAGATTTATAGTAATTTAAAACATCCAAGAAGAAGAGAGTGAGAAACAGACTTATTCAAATGAATAAATCTCTTTAACTATGGAAAAGTTCTCAAAATTCAAGAATTCCCTAAAGCTGCAGAAGTCACAGATACTCTTGAAAGTAAAATCTCCCTATATTAGGAAGGGGGAACCCAGATACAGTGGTCTAGCTGACAAACTCTACCACAAAACCATTCCCAAGTGCTGTATTTAAAAATCCCAAAAAGAGAATTAATATTAACATACCCACAAACTGTACATATGAAAACTTTCTTATTACTTTTCTCTAAGAGTAACCATCAGGTAATTCCAATTATTTCTGTTTGCAAGTATTTTCCAGCTGAAGCAAAGACAGGGAATTTTCCTGCTGAAGGAAAATGAGTGGTTGACCAGGCACACTTGTTACTGACAGACATCTGTCCTCATTTGTCAAACCCCCCTTTTGTGGTGGTACAATTTTTGGCTGCCTTATTTATGCCTTTTATGCTTACTGATAGGTAAAATGGTTGGAAAATAAGATGTTCTACTGCAAGAGAAATAGTAGCATAGGGCATGGTTAAGCAGAGGATATAGGCAGAATTGATACTCATAATCTGTCTTGGATTCTTATTCTTGTCCTGGATGTCAATCTGTCTGTGACACTGCAGGCTACTCAATGACATTTTTTCCTTTAATTATAAGGTAACAGATTATATGGCATATATTAAAAAATGCTTTAAATATTTTCTCCTTTAAAGCAGAAAACTTACTTGGATATGTCCCACATTACTTTAAATCCCATCCTCCTCAGATAACCTGAGAAACACTCACCTTCAAGGCTGTTGTAGGCTTGCTCTCAGCAGAGAGCTTATACATCACCCACCTGACTTTAACTGAGAAGAGTTGTCCCTGAATTTATAGAAACTGAATGCAGCTGAGAGGGTGATCCCCAGATTTGTCACCATAGAGAAAAGCATGAAGCAGCACATTATAGGGATCCATCAAATTCCATGACAAAACAGAAGTGTGCAATGCAATAATCTTGCAATCATCTTCAAACCCCATCTTTACATGGAGTTTTACTCCTTTTCAGATCAAAAATTCCTCCCCAAGGGAAATGTCTTATACAAACTAATCACCAGGCTCTCAGAACAGCTGTGTACTCTCAGCTGCCATTTTCAGCTGCAGGAAGTTTGGAGACGTTTCAAGAGACGAACAAATGAGATATCCTGGTTATTTTCTTCTCCAGAAGTACACACATATATGGAATAATTTTTGCTGCAATGGTTTAACAGTGTGTTTCTGTGGAAACACGGGCAGCAAAGTGAAGCTAATAAGAAGCTTTGTAGAAAAATCAGCCCCTATATCAAACTCATTGGGGTTTTGCACTGAAGAGTGCACTTTGGTGCACTCATCCTTGGCATTGTATTTGTCCCCTATCTTGAGAGTATCCTAGTGAAAATTCATGTTTTTCCAATGTTACTTTTCTCTCTGTTAGGAGAAGCACAAAACAAAGAAAAACACCTGAACTGTTAAACACCCAACTTGAATGTTTGGCTAAAACTGTCTTTGAGCATTCACATGTTAAAGTCAGAAAATGAGAGATGTCATAAAAGCTTTTCAGTATTAAAATTCAAATAAAAATATTTTCTATATAGNTCATTTAAGTGGAAAAACACATTTTAATTGCAGTGTATGAGAAACAACTCTTTTTCATTCCCAGTCTGTGTTATGACATTCTTAACTATAAGTGATAACCAATGATGTATGAAATGAATGTTCATTAGGCTGGCACATGATCTTTTCTAAAAGGTATGGCTAAAAATCTTTATTTGGACACATAGTTTATATAACTATGAATAATTTTTAGACATAAACAATAAATATTAAAAAAAAAAGTCTCTAATGAATGGTGTTTGTTACGAAAAATGAGAAGCAGAGAAGGTGGTTCAATATCTATGACCTGACCAACTGATAAAAAAATTCATGTAGGTAATATCTGAATTATCAAACAAATGGAATCACAGTTCCTTTAACATAATTTGTGTATTATTTATTTATTGTGAGATAATTATAAGAAATGACTAAGGTATGAGAAATATCTGACAGATTAGAATAACTGCAGAGACCTTTAAAGATACTTACATCACTTTCATGGCCTTCTCTTAGATTGTAAGTGAGATCATGCTGGATGTCTTCAACAAACTTGTGAGCATACTCTGGGTAAAGGTCAAGCACTTCAAAGAGACCTTTGAGTATAATACATTGGAGGTCACAATACGTTAGAGCTTTAACATCTGCATTTGTTTTAATAACTTGATCCCTAATGGATAGGTTTGCTCCAATTAAATCTCCTTTACCTAAAAGAGAATACAAAAAAAAAAAAATTATCTTCAAAGCATAAATTCTTTACTTCTTATTTGAATCATAAAGCTGTTTAATATAATTGCTACACCTGAAGCTAAAATCCCATTGTTATTAATGCCTTGTTTAATTAATAACAGGCTAAAGGATCACAGACAATTTTTTTTTTTTTTTTTTTTTTTTTTAGGTGCAAACTTATACACAATTAATTGGAGGTACAAAAACGAATTTCCAAACAGGTAACTGGCTGATTTAATTGAGAAATAAAGTAAGTATGTATAAAATGAAGATTTACACTAGTAATTAATAGCAGGTGAAAGGGTTTTTTTTCAAAAAAGCTGTTGTCAGGCACCTCTTAAAACTTGCAGGTGTTAGGATAGCATTTTAAGATTTCTGTCGAGAAGAAAAATGGCTTAAGAAAGAATTCTTATTCTGTTTTTTTGTTCGTCAGCAAGACTGCCTTAGAACACTGGCTGTATTAAAAACTTTAATCGATATTATACTGAGGAGAACAAAGTTTTTATATTTAAAAGCTCCCATAAACATTTCATCTGAGGTACAAATTCCAAAGTGAAGTCATGGAACCAGAGGTTTTCCCCAAAGGTTAAAGGAGATGTTCTTCATTAAAGACCTGAACAGTGTGATGGAGTGCACTCTCAGGAAGTCATGGGCAATACCAAACTGGGGAATTGGTGCCTATGCTGAAGGCAAAGCTGCTCTTGAGGGGGACCTCAGTGAAAGACAAATTGGCTAGGAATATTGGTTAGGAATATCATGAAGTTCAACAAAACCAAATGCCAAGTCCTGAACCTGCCATCCCTGCTGTAGGGATGAAAACCCTCCCTACAGCAAGCTGTAGGGACTGGGAACTGACCAGCTGGACAGCAGCTCTGCAGAAAAGGCCCTGGAGGTCCTTGTGGGCAAACTGAACATGAGCCAACAATGTGTCCTTGAAGCAAAGAAGTTCAAGGACCTCGGGTTGAGCATTAGCAAGAGTGGAGCCAGCAAATCACAGGAAATTACACTTTCCCTCTATATTTGTCATACCTCATCTGGAACACTGTGTCCAGTTTTGGGCTTCTAAATACACGACAGAATATTGACATATTAGAGTGAGTCAAAAAGAAGCTACCTAGAATCAGGGACTAAAGAACATGATTAATGAGAAAAGGCTGAAAAAATGGGGTATTGTTCCATCGTACAAAAAGAGGGCAAAGGAAAGATATTATTACTGTCTTCAACAGCCCACCAGAAAATTGTACAGAAAACAGAGTTAAACTCTTCAGAGCGGACAGGGCAACAAGATGTACTGGGCACAGGGTGCAACTATTCAATTCTCATTATAAATCAAGAAATGAAAATCAAGTAATAGTGGAACAGCCTGCCCAAAGAATCTGTGGGATTGGGAGCATCCTTGGAGGTGTTCAGAACTTGCCTTGACATAGCCCAGAGGAATTTGAGATAAATTTGCCCTGTTTTAAGCAGGTTTATGTTGGGTAGCTTCTGGAGATTATGAAGGTCCCTTCAGTCTTACGTTATTCTGTGATTAATAAATAATAAGTTAAGACTGTCACATCAGAAAATCCACGAGCATGTGATTCTAACTGTATATTACACAGAAAATTATCAGCTTGCCAGATAAGTTAAATTAATCAGTCAACCATCCCTGAACCTTCTTAAATGAGATAGTTTTATGCTTTAAAATATTATTTTAAATAACTTAAAATAATTTTTTTCTTATTTATGTGGAGCTTGAACAACTTGCTCAAAAGTACTTATCACAAACTCAGGGTAGGGAGGGATTTTCTCTTATGCTAGGAGTAGACATACATTAATGCTACTTTGGGGTTTCCAAAAATCTCAGTTAGTATAAATGAGAACTGGCATGAGCTCAGGTCAACCTGGGAGAGAGAAATTTGATAGGTAACAATAGCATCTGCCATTGCTCATCACAACATGTATTGCTACATAATAAAATATAGCATAAAGCTAAGCAGTAATCCACTTTTACATTTTATTCTAAATATCAACAATTCCGTACATTTCTTCCATTATATTAAGCAAAGGGCTGGCAGTGTTTATTTATTGCTGGCTATTAATGTGGACAAGGGAATTAATATTTCAAATATACCAAAACTGATCCTTAAGCACTATAATAAGAAACTATTTATATATATGAACAGAATTAGTATCCATACAGCATAAACTTTTTGAAAAAATGTTATAGTTTTGTTTGATTGCAATTAAAATTTTGAAGTTATTCCAGGCTTAAAGATACTACAGTTGATCTGGTAGTGCTAATATGTTTGCTTTTCAAATGAAAATCATGCAGCGAAGGCTGTAGGTAGTAACCTGAAGTTTCATGTAGAATTAATGAAGGGATTAAATGATTCTACCTTGAATGTCAACATTTGTTACATAACAGAATCATTTTAGCTATTCTTAGTAACTCTTTTCTTTTTTCTTTAATTGGATAATGAGCTTATATATACATGTTTATCACAGGCATATCTGTCAATAAATCAGGGATATGCAGTCAAAGTTATAAATATTCTTATGGATATTTTAGAAGTAACTTATGGTTAATATTTTTTAAAAATCAAAGATATATGCTCAAACAGTACATTACTAATACTAAAACATATTTTATCATAACATGTATCCTAACCATCATTATTAGACATAAAGTAATAGTCTCTAGAGGAAGCAAAGATGTATTTAATGAGAGCATTTCACTGAGTTGTTGCTGCCCCGCTTGTTAGTGAGAATGGTTCAGTAAACAAAAACTAATCCACTAGAATTAGAATCAGGACAGAATTATAAAATATTCTGGGAACTACAAGTAACTCAGCATTGTCAGGGAAAAAACTGCTGTCTTGGACTTGCATGACATCAGTAACACAATTTCTCATAGGGACCTACATGTTTGATGCATTCACCTTCTGCTGGTGTTAATTAAGTCTAAATGATGAAGCTCCCATTCACTGTAACAAAACAGTTTTTCATTGTGTTATGTTTATATTTTTTGCATTATGATTTCATTAACTTCTCTCAGAAATCCACTAACCTCTTTCTTATTGTTTTGATTGTCACCATTACACAATGATGCTTTAACTAATATTTTCAGAAGTACCTGAAGATGGGATCATTAATGAAATCATAGTTCCAATGGAAGAACTTCTTGAATTTTTGCTGGCTTTTAGCTTATGCTTTATTATAAGTCATATTTTATATCTTTGTTCTATGTGGTCCAATGAAATAAAGAGATTCTTAAACTTCCTAGAAACAAAGAAATGATGGAGTGCTGTGGACTGCCAATATAAAGTAATTAAAGAGTTCTGAAACAAATAGGACATGTATCATATTCATATTCCAAAAAAAGACCAATGCATGCTAGTAAAATGAAGGAAATTCAGTTACAGAAGACCAGAACCTTCCATTATCAAAAGTCTAGTGTAAACCCACAAAAAAGGAAGGAAAGCAAAAAAGGAAATGTTATTTTTAACTTTGTTTTATAAGAATATTAAAAGTTACTAGAAAGAAGAATACATTTAAGTATAAAGAGATATTAAAATCATAATTAAATGTTTTTCTACTTTTCAAATGTTTTATTTTGCAGAAAAACCTCTTAAACATTAACTGAGACAGGTATAATCACACTTTAGCTGAAGATAAGGAGAATTTCTTTAGTAGCCCTTAGATTGGAGCAAATCACAGAAATTTATACGTAGAGATGCTTAAACCAGAATGAGCAAAAGCAGTCACCTTGCAAACAACAACTAAAAATTTATTAGAACAGAATTTCTGGACTTTCTCAGCTCTAATAAACTCAGATGACTGCAGACAGCATCAGTTAGCATGAGGTGGCCTGGGCGAGCAGAGCCAACAATGCTTGTTTTTCACCTCATGGTTTTTCTGCAAGGGGTGTTTGTAGGCAAGGGACAAAGAATGAACATAGGCTCATATTGCTTTCTTTCATTTGGGAGCATTAGTTGGAGCATTGCACAACCACTAATTTTGATGAAAGATCTAGGAATTGATCTCCGATGTTCTTTGAGCTGTCAGTACCATCACCAAACATATCAAAAAGCAGCCATTTGTGCCAAAAGCTTGCAAGTACCTCTTTACATAAAAAGAAGAGAGAATAAATATAAGGAAACCAGAAGTGAAATGTTGCACAGTTAAAAATCTGGCAATTGTAATCTCTTTGGGTCAAAATATAAGGAAGTTTAAACTAAAAAAATTAAAATAAATAGGAGTGCACATAGAATCGGTATTGCAGATTAAAATGAAAAAAAAAAAATATTCTCATCACACCATTAGGACATATTAAGACACCAGTTACTAGTGAAGGGTCTCCTACACCAGAGGACCATTCTCCATCTGAGTCTGCAATTGTGAACGTACCAAGGATTGCCAGAACAGTACTGTCCTTCAGGACTTCCATGGAACCTGAGCACACAAAGTAGATTGCCTGCAGGGCATCTCCCTGCCGGAGGAGGTACTCCCCAGGAGCACAGAAGGAGGTTTTGATGTGCAGAGACAGAGACCTGAGGCAACCACGACTGGCACACTCGAAGAGGGAGAGCTGCAAAATCTCCTTGTTCAGGTGCATGGTGATGTCTGAACGCAGCTCATCGGGGAAGTCTTTTAAAAGCTGCCCAAAATAAAGAAAAAATTATGAAAATAAGAAGAATTGTCAATTATTTGTTTCTACTTTTGCAGAAGCGATGCTGCACATGTCATACTGTTGCAAATATTTTCCTTTGATTTTTCTTATCCCCTTGAAGAGACATGCATTTTAAGAAATTTTAACATTGATAAATTCCAGGAAAAACATTAATAAATATACTCATTTTCACTACTAAAAAACCCCAAACCCTAAAGCCTCATCAAAAAATAAAACCAGGAAAAAAAGGTCAACAACACTGTACGAATTCTCTCTAATGCACAATTTAAGTTTGTCCAAGTTCTTCTCTGTGATAGAACGCAGTAGGCTGCTCAGTATACCATTGTATACAGTGACATATCTAATGAAAACAGAGAATTCTATAAAATTCAGCAATATGCTCTTTTTCTATAGTAAAGCCACTGGAAGAAGAACAACTAAAAAAAACCCTGCCTTGAATGTGTTTTTGTTCTTGTTATTATCAATTTTTAGTGATGTAAGTGGACACTGAAGGAGGGGTAAGAAAGGCCATGAGGTCTCACTTTTTCCTTTCAAGCTGTAAGCCTACAAATATAGTTCTGTTTGTAGTTTGAGGGGATGTGGCATCTGAAAAACTCCATCAGCCAGTGCCTGTCCAGGTGGGCTCAGACAAGGCATTTTATCCATAGGAGGAAAATAATGAAAGACTGATGGTCTCTCCAGGAGCTGCAGCTGTACTACAGCAGTCACTCACTTTCAGGTACAGAAGGTACAGAAGATACAAAAGCTAAAGGTGATCATTAACCACATCTAGGAAATCTTTGACATCTAAATCATTTTTGTACCTTTGTAAATCTTACTAAACTCCTCTGTTGCTAAGATGCTGCTGAAGATCCCATTTTTTGTGCTGTGCACGACAGAAAAAGAATTTATCAGGAAAAGAATGTTCCAAACCCCAAATCTTTCTGCTTATTTCCACATTATCTTTAGAGACCACTGAGTTTTATAACACAGATAACAAGAAACCTGAAGGGAGTGTTCCATTCAAATAACACTCCAGCAGAGAGAAGCCATTATTTCTCCTGCAGTACAGTAACACATAACCTGGATAAATAATTTAAAACAAACAAGCACAGACACCACCAGAAATCTGTCTTTTGATTTCATTCTCAAGTTGCACTCTGCAAGATTTAAAAATGTAGTGATATAAATAACATTAAAAAATGAGGCTAAATCGGTTTGTTTACAGTATTGCAATAAATAAGATGAAGGAGGAAGAAAAGACCATCATAGTCCTTCCTTTAAAAAGTACCTAAAATCCCCATGTAGATATTTTGTTTAGTGAAAGACAGAACTACTCATTATAGTATTTCTGCTGGTATCATCTGAAAAGTTTCTGATGAATGCCTCTTCATCACCTGAGAGAGAGGTGCACAGAGGACTGAATTCTACTACTTTATTTGATGTTTTAAACCTGCATTTTAAATTGTGTATCCTATTCCTGGGATAAACCAGGTTTATTTTTAGGCATGGTTTTCTTTGGTATGTAATTTTACACAAAACACAGCTTCTTCCTGACTCATAGTCAGAGTTCATGGTGAAAACAATCAAACACAAATCCCCTTTCATTTGGTTACCTCATTGGAATCAATTCCATTATTGACAGACCACGTGGTTTGGAAATATTCAAGCATCCTTTGCTTTAGCTGCTGTGGCAGGTGATGGACCCGTATGAAGTCCTTCAAATCCTTGGTTCTTGTGTGATAAAGGGACCATCTGGAGTACATCCTCTGAATTATGGCAGTCACATTGCCAAACACCAAGGCATGCATCAGAGCTAGGAAGCATAGAAATTACATGCAATGTGGAGTGATTTGTTGATCAGTAAAACTTAACACAGAAAATAAACAGCATCTTCAGAGAGTGAAAATTTCCCGATTGAGAGATATAAGAAAGCTTTTGAATACTCCTTACTACTCCTTACTATTACTCCTTGAGTAATAGTATATTAATAGTGTAGTATTAATATGATTATTCATTTCTGGTGTTTGAGACACTACAAGTCACTGTCATAGGACAAGGTAGAAAAACAACTTATTCTATCTACTCAGGGTATCTAACAAAAGAATTAAGTCAAATTAAATTACAATCACCTTGCTATGGACAGGGATGCCTTTCACTAGACCCCCTTTCAAAGCCCCATCCAGCCTGGCCTTGAACACTTCCAGGGATGGGGCATCCAGAACTTCCCTGAGCAACATCTTCTTGTGCCTCACCCCCTTCATAGTAAAGAATTTTTCCCAATATCGGATATAAGCCTGCTCTCAGTTTGAACCATTCCCACCTGTACTGTCACTACAGGCATTTACATCCTGTAAAAAGTACAAGAAAGAACACATGTAGGCAGAAAACAATGAGATATTAATAATTAGCATGACTCAACTAGACTGAAATGGTCAGTTGAAAACTACACAGAAGGTAACAGGTTTCAGAGAAGTCATATAAATAAAAATTATTAATGGAGACCATGTGTAGCAGAATGAGGTTGTAAAGAACACTTAATGTATTGTATTCTGGGGGAGATATATTTTTAAATGTCAGAAAAAAAAGCATATGCATTGTAAAGCAGAAATTCAGGTTAAAAGAAGCTTTCAAAGAGATAACCTGATTTCTTATGTTCCTTGGCAGAGCCAAATATGGTTAAAATAGTTCTGACATCATGGAGTTTGTCAGCAATTACTTATTGGCTTGGGAATAAAAAGACCAGAAGCAAAACTGAAGAAATATTTACAGGTATAGGTAATCTGGGTTTGTCTTTGCAGAAATGTGTTTCCTTATTTGAGTTGGAAAAATCACTGCTAAATTGTCTATATGTGATATTGATCTGATGTAAAGAATGTACACATATGCAAATTATTTATTAAAAAAATACAAAAACCCCTTGATTATTTCTCTAAAGGGATATCTGTCTTTATGGTGCTTGGAAGAAAGCAAATGGGCTTCTCATAGTGACAAAGGAATTGGTTTCTAAACAAGAGAAACAAAATGTTGACCTTGTATGACACTTTACTGAAGTCCAGTGTGAGTGAGAAGAGACAAGGGGGAAAGGAGGATGAAATTATGTACTTTTAAATGGTAGAAATTGATAGAAAATTCTGCAGTTTGGAAAGCTAGAAAATTTTTCCAGGCTGAAAAAGCCAACAAGCAGCTAGTAACAATATCCATGTCCTTATTGTGAAGGGAGTGCAGAAAAACAGATAAAGAACTGCAGTGTAGAAATAGCAGAAAGAAAAGGATTATGGATATAGTAAGAATATTAAGCCTAACTGGAAATTTTTTTCTAAAAATAATCAGCTATTTCAACTAGGTGTTGTTCACAATGGTGCAGTGAATTGCTAAGTCATTAATGTCAGAAGCTAGAGCAACAAAATGTGAGGGACTGGTGTAATATTAGATACAGGATATTATATTAGAAATATGACAGCTAGGTTTGAAACAATTTAGTCAGACACAGAAAACTAGGGTAAAGAAATAGGGTAACCTCTTTAAAGTTGCAATAATCCGTTTAAACAGGGGGAAGGGTTAAAGCATTAGGTGGTGTATGAATGCAAATGTGAGACTCACATGTGATGTAAGTCCCTCCTCAGACTCCAAGGTTAGGAGCTGGACAGTGTAGAGATCTTGGTGATGTTATTTTAGGCACAAACATCATCTAGAATTTTATTATTATGATAGAATCTGTCTTTGCCTATATACATTGGAAGGCAACTGCTTCTCATAACGACAAGCTATTCTTGGCAGTGACAGGCATTAAAATTCTTTATCAAATAATCATACACTTACCCTACTTTCTGTAAGAAACCTATTACGCCTCTGTCTAAACTCAAGTAGGACAAGTTCAAAACTTCTAGGAACTGCATTTCAAACAGTAGCCTTTATTTTAATAGCTATTTTAAATCATGTTTTAGTTGCTTAGGGAACAGAGGAAAAGCTCTGATCCCAGATAGGACTGGAGCTACTAGAGTGGGCTTCCAATCTCTTAAATTCAAAAATGCACATTATTTGCAGAAAGAACAAGGACAGTACAAGACAGAATGAGATATGATCACCTGCTGGAAGGCAGATCTGATTGCAGATCATATTTTACAGATGCTGAGTATCCTAGGAATTCTGGTTACATTTTAATAAGTAAATTTTCTTTCCAACTTTAAGAAAACAAACTCTATTGAACAAGAACTTTTATTTTCCAAATATGACTTTTTGAAAATGTAAATTTTAAATTTTTGTGGGAGGAAGATGAACATAAAGACAGAGCTTCTGATACTTTCTCTAGAGGTCTTGGCTTACAAACCTCTGCTTGCTGCATGCAGGTCCCTCAGCAGAAGGAAGGGGACCATGAATGAGCACATGGCTTACTCTAACAGTACAGCTAAGTAATCAGCATAAATGAAAATGCAACTAAGATCTCCAAATATAACAAAGAAATTGCATTCTGATTCAAATCTGAAACAAATTTTTATCAACGATAATTGAACTTTTTTTTTTTTTTCTTCTTTATTTAGAAAAAAATATTTTTAATGCTAAAGCTCACCAAACTGTCTCCTGGCTCTGTCCTGTCTTTCTCTCTGGTCTGGTCCTTCAGACAAGGATACACACCAACTCACACTTTGTCTTGTGGGCTGCCCACCTCCCCTCATCACCATTCCCAGGGCTGCTGTGGGGATGGAACTGCAGCTGGCATGCACATCATAGCTGGCTGCCCAGAAAAGTGTCTGCCACAAGTGACTGAAATCCCCAACACATGGCTGGGCCACTTCCACTGTTGATAATGTGAACTTGCATTTCAGTGGGCATCACTGTCTTTCATGTCCGTAAGTGAGCAAAAAGTTAGAAATATGTCTGCCTAAGAGAGTTTAACTAGTGTAAACCAAAGTTATTTCCTTCTTTTGCCATTTGAAATTAAATTTACTAAGCTTTCCACTGTGTTTGTTTGGGGTTTCCTTTAAGAAACTTAGCAAAATTTCAGCTTTTATTTGACTTTTTCCTACTCTTTGAAAGTGTTTGAAATGGCACTTAACTGTACCTACCCCCAATCAGCATTGTGCAAATGGAGAAGATCTTTTCAGCATCGGTATTAGCTGAAACATTTCCAAAGCCAACGCTGGTGAGGCTGCTGAGAGTGAAATACAGGGCAGCTATATAGGCACTTCTGATTGATGGGCCTCCTAGTGTATTATTCTCATAATAAGGAGATTCAATTCGTTTTCCTAGCTCATGAAGCCAACCTGCAAAACAAAGCATAAAAAGAGTTGCTTTTAAGTAATACTGACACCACCATGAAACTATACATTATACTAAAAAACCAGTTCTAGAAACCCTCACAAATCTTCTTAGAAGACAATATATTCTTCACACAATTCCAAAAATAAAAAGAACATTAAACTGTGGGAATTTATGCAGCACATTAAGTATTGTGTCTCTGGGGTGTTTATTTTTATGTACCATTTTTTATAATAAGAATTGCATTTCTGCATTGAAATCAAGTGGTTTTGAATTGCATATTACAGGTCTAATTAGATAATTTATAAGATCCATTAAGTCACTAAAAAGAAAAAAATCTTCCCCTAATAGCACTGCAGCAACAATGCAACATCATTTGATTCTTTTATTAATTAATGCTTGGAAAGCTTTTTGACATTCTAAGACTAAATCATTATAATAGTAATTACATATTCAGAGCTTTTCACATGTTTCTTTTTACAGCAGAAAAGATTCAAAGAACTAAACATAACTTACAAACCAGAATTAATTTTCAAAACATGCTTCAGTAAGTATTTTCTAAATTGTTCATTTAATCTTTCATTTGATTTTCATAAACAAGTCTATATGTGCCAGAAAAAGCAGAATTAGCTACTGCCTCAGATATTTGAAAAAAGCAACAAAACAACCCCAATGAAACAATGTAGGAAAAAAAATACAGCTGGAAAACACAACCTGAATGAATTACATAAACACAATGCCTCACAAAAATCAAGACTGGAGAAAAAAGAAGGATGAAAATCTTTGTGTGCCCAGTTTTGCCTGTTAAACAGCTTGCTGGGAAGATTTGGAATCTTTCTTGGCTATACAGGGAGAACTGCCAAAAGAAAATAATCCAGACTGTTTTATTTTTAGAAAAATTGTTTGGGGTCCCCTTTTTGTAAGTTGGAACCTGACAGACTGAATCACTTCCTGAAAATTATTCTCTCTCCACTTCTGTTGGGATCCATTTCAATGTATCCAAATATAAACTGGGGGAAATCTCAGTGCACAGAACGTCTGCAAAAGTAGGGGGTAGATGTAAAGTATCTGTCCCAGCACTTCCAATTAAACTGGGAAAAAAGTCTGTAGGAATTTGGCACCTAGAGTAGATTTGCTGAACCATGGTTGCTCCCATGCTCAGCTCCATGAACTCTGGCATGCTGTCCTCCAGAGAAAACTCAGCTGGAAGGGCTGGGTAATGGCAGAGCAAGGTCTGGCCATGACCCTGCTGATCCACTCTGTGCAGGACAGGGAATTTGATCAAAAGTTTAAATGAAGGCAACTTGCACTGTAAGTGGGGTTGTTTTATATTTGTGGCTCCCAATTATTTAAAATGAAAGTAGAGCAAAATGGGGGCGGGGGGTATAAGGAGCCCAGCTGATTCAATGCCAGTCCTCTGTGCACTACTGTTTTTCTGAGATTACACTACATTTCTCCAACAGTAGCATGGTCCTTTGTATGGAAGATTTAATTCCTATATTTCTATAGTAGGGAGTGTAATCACAAACATTGAAGAGCACAGAATAAAAGCCTAAGAAAATCTCAGGCAGAGAGGAGACAAAATTTTAAAAGTCCGTCTAAACCTAATGTCAAATAATACAACCATAAAGTTCAAGATCAACTCAAGATTGTTTCAGCTGCGAAACTGAAACAAAGAAGTTAGTTTAAAGAACTGTAACAGATATGCCTTTCAGGAGAAAATCTCCTTCCTGGGAGTGTTCTAAAAGCCACTGATTCTCAGCCTATGTCTTTCCATTTTTCTCACTTTTCATGCATTTTCAGTGCTATCCAGGAAAGGTGGAAGTTTGCATTTAACTGAGAGGTATATGTGAATTGGTTTTTCCTTTACAACTCATTTTGTGTTCAAGGTTTTCATCCAACCCTACTGAAACATTGTTCCTAAAGGATTCATACTGCCGGTAAAAGTAGGTACAAAAAGAAGTGTCTATATTGTGTCAATCAGTAGAAGTCACTATAATATTTTAAAAGAAATCTACTACCAAAATACCAATATACCAATAATTTTACAATTTTTAGAAAACATTTCTGGACAAGATATCAGTATTTGAGATGAGTTTAGTATTCAATGTCTAATGTAATGTAGTATAACTGAAGTCAGAAACTCATCCCCACAGTAGGGTATATGACTTATCACTGAGTTAAAACAGTAGCAGTCAGCAATGATTAGCAATTCCTTATGATTCCTAAAATGATGCCCACAATGTAAAGAAAAGCTATGAAGTAAATTTGTTTAGAGATATAGACTTGGAAGAGAAAATGTATGTCTGTAAGTGAAAACCCCCAAAATACATTACTCTGACTTGTAGATAAGACCATGTTTACAACTTCTCATTTCTGTTTTGGCTGCCAGAGATTATCCTAATCTGGAACTTTTGAAAAAACTATAGAAAGAGGTGTTTCAGCAGAGTATATAAAATGCTGCAATATCTTCCAAAACAACTGGACTTCTCATATTTGCTGATAGCACTGTTTTGTTTTTTGGTGTGGTGTTTTTTTTTTTTT
>VWZN01003781.1:3137-22219 GCA_013396955.1 Regulus satrapa | reverse complement strand
TTTTTTTTTTTTTTTTTTTTTTTTTTTTTTTTTTTTTTTTTTTTTTTATGGTGTCAGCTACAGAGTCAGAAACCTGTTTTTCAGCTTTATGTGTTTGGAGTCTAAGTTAAGCCAAAAATGTTTTGAACTACTACAGGCAGGCTATTCATGTCTTTTTAAAGCAGTAAGCATTCTCCTCCATAAGCAACAGAGATTACTTTAAAATGAAACCTTTATTATCAAAATATGCCAAAATCTCCCACACAAAAAAAAAGCCTTTCAGAATTAAAGTTTTAAAGGTGCTAGCAAAACTTTGTGTCTAAATGTGCATAGCATAGCATAGCATAGATGGTAATCTCACCTCTACCCTGCTGTTCTCACCTGCTCAGGTTTCACCATCAGAGAAACACAGAGTCTTTCAGTTTTTATGACAATTTCTCAGTCCTAAGAGTTTAATATATTAAAGTTATGACTCAGAACCTGAAAATAAATACTCAAGGAGGCAATGACAATGTTAATAAATATCTTCAAATCTTTGTAAAAAACCTGTATTATTTATTTGGAAGATCAAGATATCAAGAGGACTATAGTTTTAGAAAAGCAGCGCAATACGCTACATGTATTTTATATTTTCATTTTGTTTAACTTCTAGCAGTCTGTAAGAGTAGAGCTGTTTTCTTCCAGAGAAACAGCTCTACTTTTCTTCTTGTTCTTTCCTTTAGCTTTTTTAATCTGAGTAAAGCAAGAACTGGTCTCTGACAGGTGGTACCTTCCCCTCTCTTGCCATCTTCCCCCTTTCAGAAATCAAGCCAACTTTCAGCTCCTACTATCTGTTCAAAGGCAGTCTCCCAACTTGGCAAAACAGGGGCAGAAACCTCAGCACAGAAACTGTTTCCTTTTGTAGGTCTAACTGCAAATGAAAGGTTAATTGCAGAATTGCAATAAAACCACGCTAATCTCCACCTGACTGGCTTGCATATTCACACAGGAGATGATAATGACAGTATGGGGTTCAGTTTGGGCCAGTGTAGACTGCTGCAGTCTACATGACATCCATTTCTTCTTGTCTTCAATATTAATAACATCCATGCTTGTTAGATAACACCTAAGCGTGTTAACCCTCGCTACAATCCTCCTTGCTTGCTCCATTGATTTTACAACATTGTCTAAATATTCTCCTGTGTTCTTATCTGAGGAGCCACTGTGCTGTACCAGGGACCTGCCTCTGACAGGCAGCCATCTGATAAATGGTGTTAGCACTTTATTTGCTCTAGCTTTGTCTTAGCTTTTGGTTTTTTTTTTTCCTTGATTCAACAACATCGCATTTTTCAATTCTATTTTTTATTATGTGCCATTCGAATCAAGGAAGTTTATGTCCAAACATATTTAGCTTTTGTGAGAGGGAAATCAACAACAGGGAATATTTTACTCTAGTTTATATCTAAAGATAAACTCTAGTTTATATCTAAAGATAATTTAAAAAAACCTCAAGAATTTGCAGTGTAATATGGTCTTGATGTAAAGAAAGAGTAAAAAATGAAGAAGAAAGGTGGTATCTTGATGGAAAAACACTCTACATTTTCTAAGTTGATGCAGTTCTGAAATAATTCATCTGTATCTGCAGACATGACAGGTCTTTTTGAAGTGTGTGACATAAGGGAATCCTAAGCATTAGCATTTTTATCTTCAGCTCTCTTAAACCTGACAATGAAAACCAATTTAAAATAATTAGGTATAATTGCTTATAGAGAATTTGGCTTGTGTAGAGCTTTACATGCTGCAGAATTCATTGACACACTCTCAACAGCTTTACATTGGTTTCTTTGGCTGAAAGTCGATACTAGGTAACTTTAAGCACTGTCACCTGAAAGTACAACTGGAACAGAAATATTTTCCAGGGTTTAGGAAAATGGAAGAGAGACTGGAAAAAAAAGGCTCTTAAATAATTTCTTCATTCCTGTAAATAAATTATTTTCAATTCTGGCAGCAGAAACCTGTTCTTTTATCAAGCACCTGCTCTGGTAAAGGGCTGAGAAAAAAGGGTAAATAAATAGAAAATAGGAGTATATGCAAATGAAATCTCTAAATTAAAAAAAAAATTATGGCATGCTTGTGCCACAAAAGAAAAGAAAAGCTATTTTAATCATTTGGAATGCAACAGGGCATGCTAGCCCCCTAGGATCTCTACCTATGTGGTGGGGCTGAGAGGCAGTCCAACTATTGAAGAAGGTGCTGGAAAAATTTCAAAGCACATAGCAAAGGCTTTGTGAGTTTCAACTGGATTGAAAAGTTATAGTTTGAACAGCCAAGCCATTAGCTTTAAAAGAGAAGTTGAAATTTCTAAGAAGTTCTAACAGAACTTCCTATTACACTAATGTTTAATAGACACTTGTGTTTAAGCAAACTGTACAAAGCTCTCAGAGAAGGGTAGTGTAACCCTAGAAAAAGCTACTCAACTAAGGTTTTCAGGACTTGGATGGAACAAGCTGTGTTTGATCTGATTTACTGCATGTGATAGTCCTGGTTCAACTATCTAACTGGTTTAAATAAACCCCAGTGATTCTCTGCCGCCAAGAGTTCTACAGTTCCAAGTGCAGAAGTTAAGGGTTAAAAGCCCCTGATGTAACTTCAAATTGATTGAAAAGAGCTTCTATGAGCAATATTTTCAACTTGCAATAAATTATACTCTCTGGTGTCCCCATTACAGTAGCCATGTGGAAAGATCCTAGTATTATTTTACCTCTGGGGACTATCCCCTCTTCTGGGGTGTTTACTACTCAGATTTTTCCCCCTATGTGTGGCACTGAGAATTTCTATTATGGTTGCATAAACTGGTCTAAATATAGCTTTTCCACTGAGATAAAAGCTGCTTTGTAGAATTAATAAATGATACCTAGGTAATCTGTGGTTCAACACAGCAGGACACTGTCAAATCTCAGAGGCTTTGTCCACACACCAGATTTTTATCTTTAACTTAAAAACTGTCCAACATTTTTTCTACTAGTTACAAAATCTTGTAAATATATTAATAATTATGTAAAAATTTAACACTCCATTTAATAAGCTACATTTATGCCTGTTTTTTTCTGGGCTTCAAATCCAATAGGGTATCTTGGGCTTGGGGTATTTAGTGATTGCTTGAAATGGTTCAATCAGAAGGCAAAGTACGGTATGTAAAGGAAAATACAGTTTAATCAAGGAACTGAGCCTGTAGGAAAGAACAGCAGGGAAGACTTACTAAGGCCCAGAGCAGCTAAAATACAAATTGATGTTAATCTAAATGCAAAGGGAATGTTTCAGGTCAGCTCAAAAAATTATATTTTAGTTTCACACACCTGCATCCCAAATATGCTGGTTTGGGTTTACAAATACGAAATGGAATAATTTTCACAAACCTAATTTATATGAATATTTTAAAATATGAATTCATACTTTAAATCCTGACAAGGTCTAGTATACACTGGTCTCAAATGGGAGATTTTAATAAGAAAAGAACCCCTGTTGTAGAATGTATATTGATATATGGTTTATATTTATAAAAATGTATTCAACATACATAACAGGGAAATAGCAGGGCCAGAGTTTCAGATGAGCCTTTCCAAGACCTCAGTTTGTAAGTGTAGGTCTTTACCATGTGCAGATTTCCACACATGCTTCCCACATATGTTCTGGTGATTACAGTTTTGCACATAAAACTCCCTTGCAGCAATTAAATTCCTCTGTGTCCAATCTAACAGACTGAAAGACACAGAAAACACTATGTGCCTCTGCTTTTATTGTGCTAAAATAATTAATATATATGTTTACTTGCAAATAAGATTTCTTCAAAAGCCAGATGAACTTTCTCTAATTTCTACCTTATTCAGAAGTCTAACCCAATTAGAGAAAAAAAAAATTTCTTTCATTAATATTTCACACCACAAGCTTCTCCAAATTTGCCCTCATATACAGTATTTTACACCAGAATTAGTTTCACCATTCAGGTAAGATATTCAGCTGACTTTAAATAAAGATTTTTTTAGTTGTTTTGATACACATAGTACATTAATTCTAATTTCCTAATGATTTTAATGATTTTATTTATATTTGTTCTAATAAGGCAAGATATTGTGAACTTCAAACAATTCATGAAAAATTTAAATGTTGCATGTACAATAAAAGCATTATTTTCACAGAGGAGGAAAACCTTTAAGGATTAAAAAGGCCATAAAAATATTTAAAAGCATTCCAATGTTAGATATTCTCCTGAGATTAAAATTTTCTGTTTGAACTGCTTGAGAGCGTTTCATCATTTTGTCATGTTTCAGAATTTTGGTATATCCTTGTCTTTTTCAAGGTATCTGGAATGTAATAAGTACTGTTTGTAGTCATTCGTGAGATGAGAACTTTGAAAAGTTTCATAGCTTCAAAGTGATCATCTTGTTTTGGTTGTCTAGTTTATTCCTATTTATTATTTCTATATGACACTCCAGGGGCTAATTACTTTATATAGTGCTGCAAGAAACCACCCAAGATAGTTGTCTGAGCCTCTCAGATATTGATACCTCATAATACTTCACAAGAGTGGTAACTATCAACCATTTCCTTCAAATATTAACTAGAAGTGAATTTTCAGCCCTGCTTCCCACAAAAAGAGAGAAAAAACCAAAACAACAACACCAAAAACCCAGACAGGTGAGCATACAGATATTTCTACTCCACACAATAATGGACTTTCAATACAGGTACCTCATGTCAACAGAGCATTACAACTTATTTTATTAAATTGGAGATACCAGCACTCATGCATAGCATAAATATATTTTTGAAATTCCTTTTCTTAGAGGTACTTCTTCAAAACCAGAAAGAACTGTAGTTCCAGAGGAACAGTTTCTGTTATTACTAATGACAAAAAAGAAAATCGATAATTGAGAACATACTGAAGCGGACTGGAAGAGAAACTAAAATCAAACATTCAGGTAGAGAGATGACAGACTGAAGTGAACAATTGATCACTGCTAGTGAATGATGTGCTGTGCAGTGTAGTCAGCATGATGTTCTTTCTTGTTCTGCACAAGGATTTATAAATCTCCACGTGTTGGTTCTAACCTGATGGATGTGTGTTCGGAGCAGTGAAACCAGACCAATACTTTACAGTAGAACACAGTTCTCTTGGCTGAGAGCCTTGGAAATTTACAAGTACTGTTTCTGGCAGTGAGGAGGATTAACTTAGTTCTTACAGTGCCACAAAACCAACTGAACTGCTGTTCCCACTAAAGCAGGCCAGGGTGTGCTGGGCACCTGTGCCGAATCATGCCATCTGCCAGACAGTGTGAGAGCAGGTGCCAGCTGCAGCCTTTCCCAAGACTCCAGTTGTAGTTCATTAGCACTAGCTCTTTGTAAGCTGAACATTTGTTGAAATTACTGGAAGCTGTTTTAATGTAGGTCCAGGCTCAAACTCCAGAAGCTAGGTCTGGAATACAGAAGTAGGTACATGCACCTGCATGCACAAAATATTTCCATCATCTGGCTCCAAAACCTGATCATTCCTTAGCACTACAAGTTTACCACGTGTCTTCTGTTAGCTGACTTTCCTGACAGCGCCACTACCTGGAGATTTGTGATAACACAAAATCTCAGTTTTCATATACTTTTTGAAACTAAGCTCCTGGTTGCCAATGTTGCTAAGAATTTGTTGTGACATGAGTCTCTGAGGGTTCAAAATCAGACTGATAATCATACATTTTAAAAATATCATTATTTTTTCATATTTTTAAAATGTTTTTTGAATGCATAGTAGAAAGTGCTCATGTTGCATTCAAACCCAAGTTTTTATTCCTTTAGCAGGAGGAAATGTTGTACAGGGACAAAGCTGGAATGATCCTTAGAATATGAATATTCAAGACAATTCCTATGTAAAAAAAATGAAAACAAGCATCAAGCCTCTTGGTGTCAACTTTCATACCAAGTCTTCTATCATATCTATTAATTAAAGTAATTTTGCTTTGAAAAAAATATATTCATATTTACCTGCTTCTACAGTACATTTGAAAACTTAGTGCAATATGAAAACATCAGGAGTCAAAAGTTAATAATTGTTTTGACAAATTATATATTGTATTGATCAAGAATGGAAGTAATGGCACTCATTTCTCCAATATGATTTTTAATGTCATTGACCCAATGGCTATTTTGGGTCTAAGACCCCCAGAAACTTGTTAGTTCACTAATCTGATATTTGTGGAAGAACTAGCGGATGCACACTTGCCTAAAAATAGTCTTTCTTCTGAAAAGAGGATAGCCTGCATTTTATCCTGAATAAATATACCAATGACACGAGTATCTATTGTCAAGGATGTGCTTAAATCTGTACCTTCAGAATTCCTGGTAAAATTTCTCAGGAACTTGTGAAAACTAAAACCAGCTGCCTCTGGTTTCTATCTCTAGCATAAACTAGGAAAAAGCTTCCTGGCACTAAAACTTCTCAGGCTGTTGAAACTCAAGAGAATTACAGGTAAATGTCTCTTTTAATGGATATTTCAGCTTGATGCTGACTTGAAAAATTCTGACAAGAGTGAAGCTACCTGGGGACCACAAAAGATTTGGGCAGAATTTAGGAGCCTGAATTCAAGATTTTAACCTGAAGTTTGCATCTAAGGTGTTGGACACCTCCATTTTGGAACACCCATTTCAGCCAACTTCTGCATCAGGCCAGAAGCACCACAATCTTTACATGATTAAGACACTTGGAGATTGCCTCCTGTCTACACCAGGTGGGCGTCTTCCAGCCACCTTGTCCCTGCATCTAAATTTACTGAAGATCTCTGTAAGGAAGGTAGTTTTGTGAATTCAGGCTGTTCATTTCAGTCCAGCATGGGGCATAAAATACCTGAGTGAAAGGCCCTGAAGGCACCGTCTTATTTTCAGCATTTCCTACTGGCACTGCTCAGGTGCTGAGAACCTTTTCTGTACCTAACTCTGCCACTGACATCTAATTGTGGGTAGTCACTGGGAGTCAGAATCCAACTCCTTTTAAAGGCTCTGACTGCAAGAGTGTGATAAACAAAGTGTGTGTGGGAAGTTTTATATTGCAGAGTATGCGGTTCAGTCAAAATTGAGTTCTTGTTTTCAAAAGTGCTGTACATTTAAAAGCTAATAGAAAATGAGTAAAAACCTGAGATGAAACTTGAGTTATTCAGCTGAAATAAAGATTTAAATAGCTGAAGAACAATGCCCTGTACAAGCCTGTTTTTAAGCTTATTCCAAAGAAAACATTTATTAACTATGAAAACAGAGGTTATATTTTTTACTGTATTTTGCATTGTTAACAATCCCTCCATAGCCAGGATGTTGTATTAGTGTAGGACTAAGAAAAAGTTGCAGCTAAATTTCTGGTGGACAGGAAGGAATATTTTTTGAGACAGTGGCACAAATTATACCTGACAGTTTTGATTATCTAAGGAAGCCAGCATCCTGACTCTTGGTCCTCTCCTAATCTCTTCCCTACACTCAAAAAAGCTGGGTTTCAGCAGCTCACATGATTCTCTCAGAATGTATGCCTTCAGCAACAGGAAACATTTTCAATATTATCTGTTTCCTGTAGGGACAGGTAGAAAAATAATTTTCTCATATTTAATAAGATCTTTAAGGAGAATAACTCTGTATATATTAATACAAAACATCAATCAGCAAATAAAGAGCCAATGCCTAAATCTAATACCAGTTAAACTACAGAAATGGGAGCCAATGGAATTAGACTATTAGGATCAGCCAGGAACCTAAACACAGTCTAGCTTCTACTCCGTGTCAGCTAACAGAAAATTAATATTATTTTTACAAGTTGGCAAAGATCATGCCATGTCTCAGGGGTGAAACATCTGTTTCACCAATGGAAACAAAGGAGAGGAACAAGGTGAACTGTAACAGAGAGGGACCTGAAAATGCTAGAAGGGAAAAGCAGGAAAAGAACTGTATCACTGTCTCCAGTGGCTGGGAATGATGTGTCCAGGAGTTGTGGTTTTATCAGGCATTAGAGTCAAAGTGCTACACATGCAACAACTCTTTCCTAAGATGGGAAAACTTGCTGAGGTAAAGATTTCCATCAACCAAAAGCAGTGCCCCTGCTGTGTATCTTCCAAATTGTGTTATATCTAGCAATACTAAAGCTAGAAAGCTAGAGCAAGAGATCTAGTTTTTAGCGTTCTGTCCCAATGCCCCCACATCATGACAATTCATCAGTAATAGACCCAGACACTTCACCTTTCTCACTCGGCAACCACATGGCTAAATTTGTGAATGTAACCATATTTTAAAATTATTTGCAATGGGAAGGTTGCCTGAATGAGAAAAAGTGAAATAAAGACTTACAATTAGGTTCAGTAAGAACAAAGCAAATGCCATTTTCAGTTCAGGGTATTTTCATAGCAACAACCTTATCACTCCCATTGCCCCAATTCAAATGCAAATTAGGCAGCACATTTGTTTGAATTAGCTAGAGAAATAGATACACAGAGGCAAATGCTGCTAGATTTGGGCTATGGTGCATATCTGATGGCACAGCAAGGTTCAAAGTATTATGTTAACAGTACTGCAGCTTTAAAATGTTTGCTTTATGTGTTAGCAAACCTCAGTCTCAAAATCTGTACTACAGGCTTTCTGAGGAAGTACTAAATGGAATAAGTAAAAACTATTGGTTTTTTTCTCCCTCTGCCTCTCCCCCCAAAAATAGTAGCAAAAATAAAAAGCAAACTAATCTTTTTTTCATTCCAGACATTGTCTTCCTTTCTTAGAACAAACCCATTCCTATATTTCAGCTATTCCATATATTGTAGCATCCATACTTACAGTGCCATATTCAGTTTTCACATGGAAATTGCCTGAGACATTCAAATGAAGAACAAAAAGTAGAATTTCCAAGAAAGAGACACATTTCCTTTGTTTTAAATATGTATAGGAATCCTATTTTTTGCATGGTTATTTTTAATGTTTTCCATTAGAAAGCCTCCAAATGGCTAGAATAAAATTTGTGTATGATGCATTGATGGAAACTTCGGTTTCCAGTTCTGGTATTATTAAATCAAAATTAAAAGTTAAAAAATTAAAACCTATAAGTAAGAGTAAGGATCATATTCTACTGCTTTGCTTGCATTAAGAAATCTCTTTTACATGCTTTCCAAAACAGCACAAATTTTTCATTTGAGGTCTTCCTTTAGGAGAACAGAATATTCTCAGTGTCTTACAGTAATACTACTTTAATTATACTCCAAGCAAGATTTCTCCTGTGTACATTATTTGCTTATGATTTATTATGATTTCCAGACCTCATTTTACTTTGCTTAATCACTCATATCTAAATTACACCTACCATTGTCCCCTCAAAATATCCCCAGTGTGGGTGCTATGAAGTGTTCTGAACTTGTCATTTGAAGTTTTCTTAAATAACAAAGAAAGTCTGGCTCCATATAATCACCAGAATAGCAACAGATACACAGAGGACCAAGACTTAATTTCATTGTTTTTCATCAGCAAGTAGTTTGCATGCGGAGAGCAACAGAATTTGTACTGATTGAAGAAATTATGTAATCTAAATTTTTGTGCTCATACATGCGACACATAAGCTTAAACCAGAAATTCTGTCAGTGCTAGAGTGGTCCTTGTAAAACAAAAGCTTCATGACAGATACCTGTAATTTTCTGAGCTCTTTCCTTTAAACCAGTATCTAAAATCTAATACTTTAACATTTTTATACCATTTAACTTAGCCCCCCCACACCCCACCTCCCCCAACTCCAAAAAAAAAAAAATCCCCAAAGCCATTAATTATTTAATTTATCTCTAGAACTAATATTTGTAGGGGTATTACAGGAGTCATTGCAGTATAATTTTTTTATTATAAATTTATAGCACCTAAATATTTTAGAGACCATCCATGAAGATGGTGGAACAGCCCTCCAAGCAAAAATGCAACACCTTTACAAGAGAAAAACCCTAAAAAATGTCAGTAAGCCCAGTAGAAACCCCCTTTTTCCATGGAGAAGGTGAAAGTCTGACAGCACACACCATGCTTTGGTCCATCCAATGTGGAAATGCACTACCTATAGCTGTCCAGGCAATGTCCCTGATTGTCACAGGTTGAGGTAAGTTAATGGTGAGGGGCTGTTAAGGAACGGTTCTGACCTAGGAAGCCCCCTGGAAGATGATCAGTATGTGACAACTCCGAAACAATCCTCTTCACTGATACACAAATGGGACTTTGGGGAAATGTCTCCAGTCCAGTTAAACTGGGATGAGATTGTTAAAATGAGATTGTTGGGACATTTGGGTATTGCTACTGTTGCCCAAGAAAGGACAAAACTAATGGGTGGAGGAGGTTCATGTTTTCATAGTAATAAATGCCAAGAGCCCCAGGGTGTATGAGGAGAGTTTTCTAAAAGCGGCCTTGCCTCAGGAAAATGGGAGCATGGGGAGCATGGCCAACAGCCCTAGCCAGGGAGCAAGGATGCAGGCCATCATCATCATTTGGACTGCAATGAATGCTTTGAAAGCAGCTATTGTTTGTGGCCTACATAAGCTGACAAAGTGCCTTCAGAGCTACTTCCCACCAGAGAGACCTTATTATAATTTTTATTATTGTCTGGATTTGTTTCTCTGTTAGTGGTATTTGACCAATTTTTGCACAGTGGGCTCTCTTTGTGGATTCTCCCCTAGAGCTGCAGTCTTTTCTGTGAGTAGTTTGCTCTCTAAAAGGAGTTCAGCAGCAGGTCACAGACCTGCTTTACAAATGAAAAGACAAATCAACAATCAACTTAGAAGAATAAGAAGTCTCGACAAATCTTTAAATAACCTATTGAAAAACTAAAACACATATTTATTGAACTTCTTTCTTATTTTCTTTTCCTGACCCAACATCCTTGCTTCTCTGAGGTCAAGCACCTTCATATGATTGCCATTTTCCCCTCAGATTTATTATAACTAGATGGTATTTAGACAGATGATAATGGGGGTAAGAGGAAACAAAGAAATTAAAGGAGATAAGAACAGGGCAATCTGAAGTTTGAATGCCTGAGTCTTTGGTCACAGGTGTTTGCATTATTTCCCCTACACCAAATGTTTTTCTCTTGGGAAACTGAGCTTTCGGTAAACTTTGTTTATGGAAGTTTGTTTTGTTTAATAACAAAAATTAAAAATATTAAAATAGGAAGAGTTAATGTGGAAGGAACACTCAGATCAGAATGAAGGCTGGGGTAGAAACTGAAGATTGGACTAAGACTATTTCATTGATAAATACCTCACCTACTCGGAAAAAAATCAAAGCCTGCATATCCTCTAAACATAATTCCAAAGGGAGTTTTAAAACTCGAAGACGTTTCAGGGCCTATCTGTTTCAATGTGTAGGAAGAAACAGTCAGCACATTTGAGGGAGTGTTTTTATTGTTGAATTTTCCTACTTAGATAAAAACAGGATGAGTTGTCCAATTATTCTCCTACACAGTCTGTCTAGCCATTTCCTGTACAGATCCTGAATTCACCAAACTTTGAATCACTCTTAAAAATCTAAAACTATTTTCTATTTTTTCCAACTGATTTTTTATTTTCACCCTTTTTCCAGCTTGACCTGAAACTCAAAGAATTCCAGTCTCTTCCTTTTCTCCACAAACAACACTGAATATTGGTATATGATTGAAGAGAACCTGAAATATGGAGTGACTTATACATGCACTTTAATATATTGTATTGTATATATATTGTATAAGTATTGACTTATGCATATACTTATGGATATATACATGTGTGTATATGTACATTTGGGAAGGAAGAACTTACCTATATCCCAAGTGAGAGGGTTATTCTGTTCCATCTCCCTTTTCCCTATGACATACCAGATGCAGGCCATCCAGTGAGCGAGCAAGGCAAACATGGACATGAGGAGCGTGAGAACGATTGTGCTGTGCTGGGAGTAGCGATCCAGCTTCTGAAGGAGACGCAGGAGGCGCAGAAGCCGCACTGTTTTCAGAAGGTGGACAAGGGAAACCTGGCAGAACAAGGAGAGAAAACCACCTGTCAGCCCCTAAAGAACTCGTTAGCAGCTTACTTCTACCACACCGTTCTCTTGTTCCAAGAAAGGTAATTCTGAAGCTCTACAAAATTTTGCCTATTCTTCATTCTGCTGTCTTAAGACAACAAAGAACAGCAAAGAGGATGCTTTAAAAAAATTAAAATTTTGATGTGTAAGTACATAATTACTGTTTCTGATCTAAACCAAACAAACTTGAAATGCTTGATCTTTCGTGTTACTGTTTTTTCATGCAATCTTCTTTCAGATTTAGATTAAAAATTTGTGTTTGTGAAAAATGGATTCTTCCCAGCTCAAGAAGAGAAACACAATTGTCAAACTGACCAAAGATCATTTGACTGCAATATGAAACCACAAAATAAATATCTCCAAGTAGACAATGATTTTCAGCTTCAGCTAACAGTAGACCTAATTTAACTGTGTATGAGATGAAACAGTCTATAATTTAGCAAGGAAAAGGCAATAGCAAATATCAGATATTTTGCAGAACAATAAAGCAGAGAAATTAGAGAAGGCTCAGATTTGTTCTTGAGATTTAGCCCTGAGTTCAGGGACCTGGGCATATTTTACTACTCTGCACAAAGTAGTAGATCAAAAAAGCTTTCATTAAAACTTCTAATGCTGCTTCTTAAATTCCTTAGCTAAAATATTATTGCCTTTCAAGTTTATGTGGCAAATGCAGCACTTAATCTGCTCAGCACCCTAAAATACTTCAGTTTATGAAGTATATGGCTCTGGCCTTAGAGGAGTTCCAGCATAAAGTGAGCAGTCTCTGGTTTACCCCAACACTTCTAGACCATCCTGCAACCTACATCCAGTACCATATAATGCACAGCCCACAGTTTTGCAGAGAATGTACTTGGCTCTTGTTTCAGCTGTTGGGCAGAGTTAGCAAACAACTTACAGATTAGGATCCAAACAGTTTTAATATATTTGTCTAAGATTAAATAACCATAATTTTCATTAACAGCAAGTTGTTTTTTTTTCTTCCTCCATTAATGAGACAGTAGGATTAAGGCCTGGTTGATACAGAATACCCACATCAGCTGGAAAAATATCATCAGACTTGAAGTGTCACACCATTCCCAGAGCACACTAAAAAGCTCTCTTAAAAGCAAGTCTAAAAACACAGCTTAATCAATATCCTTTTGCTTTTGCTAATCCAGAATATCCTGAAGCTCAACCTTTCTGTTACCAAAGACAATCTGAAATCTAAATGTTATAGGTCTGCTTTCACCAACAGCTAGATCTGAGGTGACTGATATATTCTGTAACATCAGGTGTTTTCAATCTGTGCAAAGACTTAACAACTCATTGATTATATCCTCTGTCAGGAATTAAGTATGTGGGAAACTTGTAAAGAAGAAAATAAGAAATCTACAAGCATAACTTTTTTTGTCACTGCGGTTTTGGTAGTGCTTAAGTAATTTTCCCATGAGTCTCTTCAAAGACCAATAATTGCAGCCCATTATTAAATGTGGNAAAAAAAAAACAACAGAAATATGATGTTTTTTCAAAATACATTGTTAAAATAAGATCTGACATTTGAGCGCACAAACATTTACAAGGTCATTTCTTGCATTTCATTTCCTCATGTCATTCTCCATCTATAGTGCTAGAGAATTAGTTATGTCTGCGGCCTTAAACCCAAGAATATCCACAAATCTAGGGCAGAAGGAGGCAAAATATTTGAAGTAATTGTCATGTTTTTGTCACTATAATCATATAACTTTAACTTGTAGTTATTCTTTAACTGCCATGAAACGCTACCAACCCCCTGCTTCAGTGGTAATTAATTTCCCAAAGTCTCCTTTTCTTCTCTTTCATCAGCATGTTTGAACCAAACATGGTTCTGTTGCACTTATAACAGAAATGGGAAACTGTCTCACCTTCAGGTAAACTTTGTTTACGGAACTTGTTTCATGACTATTCATGACTGACTCTTCAAGGTATAGCAGTAACATACAAACATTTCGATAATGATCTTGTGTATAATGATTGTATATGTTCTATGGCCTACACATTGGATCTTCATCTTCCCATGGGAGCCTATGTTCTAAAACCTCAAATTAAACAATGATACTTTGGTGAAATTATTTATTTTCTTTTTTTAAGTTCCTACAAATAATAAATTTTCAAAGGACTGATACAATTTTGTGTGCCCTGACAGTTATCAGTCTTGCCTAAAATCTGACCTTAATTTTTCTGATCTAAATTTTGTTAAGCTACAGATATAAAGGCAGTGAATCATATATAATGATATTCTTTTTAATGTGGAAGCAGGTTTCATTTAAAGGCCTAAGGACTGCCCAATTTCAAAATAATTTCTTCATAAAATTGAATACAGATGTAATTAATCATGTATTATTGTGCTGAATTTCCTCATTAGTCATGCCAAATGCTCTTCCGGTATTGTGCCCAATATGTCATTGGAAGATCTAAAATGCCATCAGGCAGCTTCTTTTTCTATTTCACAAATTTATGAAGACAAAATAAAGAGTCAGCACTCATACTTGTGCCTGCATAGATTTTTCTTTGCCCACAGATATAAGATCATCAAAATTTTCCATTTTCTTAATCGTTTTAGACTAGCTGGGTTAACCTTTTTCTGTCAAAAGGACAGGGACAGAATTTTATCTGAGACTAACACAAACTCAATCAGCACAGTTCTGAGAAGCAATGACAAAAAGTAAAGTTGCTACAAATCAGTGATGAAATGCTTGGAAGAATAATCTCCTACATTAAAAAAGGAATCAATGAAGAAATGGGATACATTTTAAGAAATAACTTAGTGGGAGAGATTTTTAATAAATTTTTGTCCACCCGGTTAGTCGCTTTTCCTCAAAAAATGATATTCCTGCTCTACAACAGCCACTCAAAAAGGAGCAATTCAAGCATAATAAATAGTGCTTAATGGGATGGTTTTTATGGTAACATTTGAAATCATATTTCCCCAAATTAAGGGCTCCTTTACATCAGATAAACACAAGCTTGGAAGGAGCTGGGACCTTGACATGCACTGAGGATAGGCAGCAACGTGCCTGTGGTCTCAGATCTCCAAAGACTCCCTGATTTTAACAGTAGGGCAGAATCCAGGCAAGGTGTAAAGGCAGTAGAACCAACTCACGCAGTTTAAATTTTGTTTATTTTGAAATATATAAAGATGGTAGCAAAAGACTGCACAGCATTTATGTGCACTCTGGCTCCATCAATCTCCAGCTAGGGTGTGACATGAACAGGCTATACATACATAGGTATGTATGGCACTATACCTATGGCTTGCAGAATTAGAGTGTCCCTAAAAGTTTGGCCTTTGTGCCGGGGCCTGAGCAGAAAAGGAGTGGGACACTCCCTGATGCCCCTTCTCACCATTCTGTTGAGGCAACATCTGAAAGTTGATGAAATGAAAATCTGAGAACAGGCATGAGGAAATGGCTTATTAAATCATGAAGTCTAAAAACAGTGTAATGTGATCAACACCTCCCCCTGTTCTTGAAACACCTGATAAGTGATTGTCATCTTGAGGTTTATATTAACAGTTGCCAAGTCTTGTCACAACAGGAAATATGATGTAGTAAGGCACCGTGTTCCCATCAAGGAATCATACAGAGGTCTTATTAAGGCTAAAGTTTATAAGTACGACAGGAGATGTGTATTAATCATATTATGGAAGCATTTTTAGTAATGTGATATTTAAACTGTAAAAATAATCATTGGATAGTACTTTCTTTTGCAGAATTAAGTACAGAAAGCTTATCAGTCTTTCCAGTGGGGGAAAATAAAGTTGTTTTCAAGGTTTTTAATTTTGTGTTTGACAGAAAAGGTAAACATGGTTAGTTTAATGACAATTATTAATAGAAATTAGACCAATAGCAATATGCTGGCTGTTCGGTTTGAGTGTAAGGGATAAACTGAGATAGCAATGTATTGAAAAAATTACCCATCTCTTATAAAGAAACAGTGAACAATGTGAAACCTTTAAATAGCAGGTTTTAAAAAGCATCTGCACTAGCATTAGATTGATGGTTCTTTATGTAATAAATGACATTAAAAGGGAGTTTATTGAAGGAAATGGAAATAAAAGATAAAATCAAACATGATACCTTACATGGGACTCTTCCTGACCAATGTTTTTCTGTGGGTTTTGTTTATTTGTTTGTTTTCTGATATGTGTTTATTCTATCATCTCTGTACTTGTCTGTAACTCACTTTTAATGAAGTTAAGATTGAGTGCATCTGCTTATGAAATATCAAAATTCTGGAATGAGAAAGTGGACAACTGAAAACCTTAATCTTTTACAGCAAAAATCCACAAAATTAAGAAACCTCTGTCAACTTTTTTTCAGAAAATAAGCCTGATTCAGAGGGGCAGGAGGTGTTTGCATTTCTGGGAGGAATTGTTTACTTGTTTGTTTATTGCAATTTTGCTTAGTAGATCCTTACTGTACAAAATCCAGTAGGGCTAGCAGATAAAAACTCCTTTGTTATAGCATAAGTAAATCAATGCAAATGTAACTCATCATGACTGTGACATCACCTATTTTTAGAACAAACATTTTCAAAGCAGATTAAGCTTTTTGTCATTACTTTCCTAAAAAAAAAAAAAAAAGATGAGTTGAAATCAAAGTCAAAGTAAATAACTTTTGTAAGCAACACATGCTGTAATTTGTTCACTAAAATTCCCAGAAGTAAAGTATAAAGATGATTCCTGACTAAATAAGCATGCTGACCATAACAATAATTTACTTTACCACAGTAAAATGTATGTGCCTTGAAAAATTAAGGACTGAATTTATGCACCATTACAGAGCAAAAGCTCTAGCTCTCTTTATTTGAGTAAAATAATTAGAAATGAAGCTGACATAGATGCAACTATTTACAAAGCAAAGATAACTGAATTAAAAAAATTGGTACATCCAGGGTGAAAACACACAACAAAGCTGTAAAAGACACTTAGGTATTTTAGTTAATTCAGTTTTAACCTCCTGATCTGGGAAAAAAAAAAAACCAAAAAACCCACATCAACAAACCTCTCTTGAAAAATTAAGAAGGCAAGTTAGTACTTACCACAGTGACGTTGAAAGCATAAAGAACATCAAAAGGAAGTGCAGCAATTAAGTCAATGATAAACCACGTAGTCACATAGTGGATACAAATAGATCTTGCTTCAAATATCACTTGGCCAGACTTGCTAACATATGTCGTTCGGAAATTTAAAATAATATCTGCTTGACAAAGAATGAACAGAATCAGACAGTGATTTCTTAATTCCTGGGCACAATTCCAGGAATACAGCATAACACTGGATTTCTTCTGCACCATAAATATCAGATAAATACAGAAACAAAAAAAAAACATATGCAGAGTTAAACCAATAAATGCATTATTCTTTTCAAGAGGTAAAAAGAATGTCTAAAACATTTATCAGTCACTGATTCAAAAGGGGGTTTGAAAAACCAACACTGACAAACATTGATTTTATAAATTCTAGTATTTTTCTAAATAAAAAGGAGCATTATTTGTGTCCATGAAATTTATTTACACATATTTTGAAATAAAAAAAAATCATTAATTATTTTATTAAAAAGATGCGATTTAAGCTTTTTTAGTGATAACTACTTAGTACAGATTACAAATGTCATCCTCAAGAATAACCATTTTTTATCAATTGAAAAATGCTGAACACACTTGAAAAAAAGGCCTTTTGGGCTATGGTGGAGATCACAAAAATGATATAAATTGCTTGGTGACTTGTGTATTTTGTATGTTCCCATCTAACATTCCAGGATGTGTGTCTTTCAATATGAGATATACTTTCGGTGTGTCTTGCCAAAACACATTAGCACTTGAAGAAAAACTCAGGTCTTGGCAACAGAGCCTCAATTATTTTCATGTCCTAAAAGATGAAGACTATAATCTGTCCTCGAGCTATGCACCCTGTTTCTACTAACATTAGTGAGAACTACTTTTGTAACTTTTACAGTGTTAGAAGAGTGCAGCCAACCATTAAGGCTGGTGTTTTACAACAAGATAACTTTAGGGGAATAAAACAGATTGATTTGCATATCTCCCTAGAGGTTCTTTAGGTAGGCAACACTAAGGTCACATAAAGTATGACCTTTCATTCAAGCCTGCTAACCATCATATGCAAGAAGACAAGAAACTATCTTTCCCCATGCCTACACTGGGGGCAAAGAGAAGAAGAGAGAGGTCCAGCACAGAGAGAAAAACCGTGTGGGATCATTCCTTTGGGGTATCAGAGAAAATTCATTTAGGATAAATCTTGATGAAATCCCAAGTTCTAATGTTCTGAGTCTGAAAAATAATAGCTTGACAGGTTTCAAAAGCAGAAAATTTTTATGCTGTCTTCTGCAGCTTGAAGCTAGACAGCCTGCTATGTTCATTTGTCATACTGGTTAACCTGTACTTTGCAAGTAATAAACCTATGGTACCCTGGATTTTCTATACTATTTCTAGTGGGATTTTTTTTTTTCTACAAGAGCTATATTTTAATATACTATTGTTAAGTATGCCCTAACAAAAATTTAAACCTGTGCAAACTTCATATTGAAGGCTGTATTTGATATTTTTGTTTCAGGCTAGGACAAAGACTACAATCTCTCTTCTGTTTTAGCACCTTTCATAATGCAAAAATCAAATGTTAATTACAAAGATTATTGTTAAAAAAAAAAATCTGAATTTACTTTATTACAATATTTTAAAAAATTAATTTGTAAAGGAATTACAAATTTGCTTTGTAAGGGAAAGTATCAGTTTAAATGGTCTTGTGAGCCCCCCATGTCGTGTGCTCAGGAAAGCAGAATAGAAAATTTAAATAATGTCTCTGACATGAGAAATGTCATTACAAAGTTACCTAAAACTAAAGCAGGAGGTACAGCAGAAAATATCAAACTGCTTGTCATTACACCTGTCTCAAAGCACAGAACACACATATCAGAAATACCATATTTTTCATGATGTAGAGACAGAAAAAAGAGTGAAATGTCTTTACTCTTGTCTTTCTTAGGAAAAATGTGGATTCTTATTTTGTT
>VWZN01003780.1:26583-52325 GCA_013396955.1 Regulus satrapa | reverse complement strand
ATTACAGGGCTGGACAATCACCACCTGTAGGAAGTTTAATGAGAGAAAGGGCTGGATTCTGCATTTGGGATGGGGCAACCCTGGGTGTATGGAGTGCTTGGGAATGAGGAAACGGAGAGCAATGCCATGGAAAGGGACCTTGTCAAGGGCAAGTTGAACATGAGCCAGCAGTGCCCTGGCAGCCAGGAGGGCCAGCTGTGTCCTGGGGTGCATCAGGCCCAGCATCCCCAGCCAGGCAAGGGAGGGGATTGTCCTGCTCTGCTCTGAGCTCTGGGGCAGCCTCACCCCAAGTGCTGGGGGCAATTTTACTACAAAGACATTAAGCTATTTGAGAGCATCCAAAGAAGGACAACCAATATGGTGAAGGGACTTAAGGAGAAGCTGTATGAGAAGTGGTTGAGGCCACTTGGCTATTCAGGGTGAAGGAGACTGAGGGGAAACCTCACTGCAGTTACAACCTCCTCATGAAGGGAAGAGGAGAGGCAGGCACTGATCTCTTCTCTGTGGTGACCAGTGACAGGACCCAAGGCAATGGCTTGAAGTTGTGTCAGGGCAGGTGTAGGCTGGATATTAGAAAAAAGTTTTTCACCTAAGGGTCAGTTGGGCACTGTAACAGCCTCCCAGGAAAGTTGGCCTGGGGGTTTCCCAACAGAGTTCAAGTTCTGTTGATCTGACAGAGTTCAAGAAGCATGTGAACAATACTCTTGATCACACAATGTTATTCTTGGGAATGGTGCTGTGCAGGGCTGGCACTGATGAACCTTGACAGCCCCTTCCTGCTCAGCATATGCTATAATTCTGTGATTTAATTGCTGAAAAGTTGTAATGTTTTAAAAGAGGAAAGTCCTCTACAAAAATTTTAAAAATTTGTTTAAACTCATTCTATTTCTCTCCTCCTGTTGTCTCCTCTCTCCTCACCACCTGAAATCATAGTTCTAGCATGGAAACCTCAAGGAGATGGCAAAACTTTCTTCCTGAGCTATGACATCTTCAACAAGGATTCACATACTTCTCACTTGCTTCCCCTCCCACTTCCCACTCCAGCAGGGTAGAGGAAAGAATTGGAAGTAAGGCTGAGGTAAGAATAATTTACTGGAAACAGCAATGAGATTAAAAAGCAAATATAAGAGAAATAATATTAATTTTAAAAGTGTACAAAAGAGAGGGCGATTCACATGCAAAAATGCTCATCAGGGATCTTGAGACAATGAAACTGTGGCAGATGTCTTTCCTTGACCTGCCAAATTTGTTTGACCAAAACCCACACACTTCTCAGAAGCCCAGAGTCCCTTCCCTCTGCTGCAGCAATCCACATAATAACCTGCATCTCCTGGACAGCATTAGGACAACGGGGGAACAGGTTTCACCCATAGCTGAAAAGCACAGCTTTGTACTTCATCCAAGCTTACCTAATAATGTGCTTCTGCTGGAAGAGGTACTAATAATCACTGCACCTCAGCCCCTTGATGTGTCTAAATGAGTGATCATTACCATCTGAGCTAGAGAATGAAGCAAAAATATTAATTTCTTTTAAATCACAGACTCAATTTCCCACACATTGGCTAAGGAAGTGACTCCCATATAGGCATACAGACCTAACTGGGGTGTCCATTCAAAGCTGATGCCATCAGGAGAGACTGACCAACACTAAAAAATCTGTACAGGTGGAATAAGATGCACCATAAAAGCAGCAGGACTCCTTTCACAACCTGTGTCTTGTCAGGGAAATGTAAAGCACAGGAGAAAAATCACTGTTCTTAATGTTATATTGAAGTTGGTAATATATCAATACATATGATAAGTCTAGATACACATAGTGTGTTTCCCCTAGCTTGTTTCATTTGCACTTCCTGGTCCCAAGGGGCTGTCATATCTGTTCTGTTCTGTTCTGTCTGATTGCAGATGTACTTCAGTGTGCTAGGCCGTGGCAACTGTAAGCCCTGAGGTCCATATCCTCCTTTCCAGCTATGCATGATCACATCTTGAATAATAAGGTAGGACCTGCATATGAAAATAGATAAGTATTGTAGCAGATAATATCTTTCCAACTGTGATTTGTCACCTCTTGCCTCTCATGGTTCAACATGATATAGTCCTTAAAATGCAGAGCAATGACTCAGAAATAGAAGTGGTCAGAATCTTGATGACTCAATTCAAACATGTCTCAACTTCTTTGACTGTTCGAAAAATGAACAGGGAACAGCAGGACAACACTTTCCTCTCAACAATCTCTGTAATAATCTGAAATACAACTAATTTTGAAGAAAAGAATTTATGCATTAAAATGTAACTTTGAAATTTGATGGTTAAACTAACATTTCCCTTAGAAGTTTTCTCTGTCTATTAATATTTTTGCATTGTATGTACACATGTTAGCCTCTAGCAGTCCCTCATGTCAGAGCAGCTCACTTGATTCTGGCTGATTATCTCATGAGCTTTTAGGAAATGCCTGTAGGCCAAGAAAATAGAATTATTCCTTGCCTGCCAACCTTACTGTAGTCTGTGTATTTCAACAAGGTGATATTTAAAACATGACATAGTGACATAAACATTTATCCAATTCATTAAACCAAGTTATGACATATAAGGGGATAAGAAAGAAAAAAAAATCACCAGGATCAAACTTGATATTTAAACTTTTTAATAAGGCAAACCAGAATGACATTCTCGAGGCAGTTCCATCTTGCCATCTTAGCATCTCCACCTAATCAGTTAAATTGCAAGTTGCTAATGAGAGCCCTGGTATGTTTAGGGAAGTTGACAATGCTGTTTTGAAGATGTACCAGTCTTAACAGATGGTATTTGTGTAAAGTAGGGTGCTAGATTTACCCTTAATTTCCTTGCAGCACTTACAAAGGTGTGCTGGTTTTAAAAACTAGCAAGGAAGTAAATTTCAAACAAGCCCTGCCCTTTTGCCCCACCTATTCCAATAATGGAGGAACAATGAGGAGAAAACATAAATTGGAATAACAACTCACTAAATTAATGATAACCAGTGCAATATTAATGGCAAAAAAGTATATAAAAGAGAGAGAGAGAGAGAGAGAGAGAGAGGGAGAGAGAGAGAGTGATCCACAATAAGTTATTCACCACTAGGACCAAAGAAAAAGCTTCCCAAAAGCAGATCTGCCCATGTGGTTTCCAGACAAAGGCAAGTATGCTGAGAAGAGCTCTCATGCCTTAAAATCTTTCCTCAACCCCAAGTCTGAAAAAAACTTAAAACAATCCACAATGAACTGGGACAAAACACCCCCCCCTTGGGAGCTAGATTGTCCGTGTTGTCCTGCCTTCTGTTCTCCTGGACCAGTGTGCTCGGCTGCACACAGCAGTGCTTGCCCAGCTTGAGTCAGTTCTGGGGCACACATTCTGCTGGGCTTGAAGGAATGGTGGTGGCTGAGAGGGAGCTGGGGCTGCCAGCTGATCCCAACACCTTCACTCTGGAGAGAGCCAGGCAAGATGATGAATTTCCGGCACTCGGCTCTCCTTGATGAAAGTTTGTCCCCACCAATTATATAGGTGGTATGAAATTTTAAAGCCCTAAAAGCTCCATCCCCTTTTCTCTGTAACCAGGACATATGGTTCCAGTTTTTGTATCAATATCAGTTCCAGCTTCCATTACTGGAAGCCTCTGTTCTGTAAAGATGCCATAGTATATTCCTCAAGGAATGCAAGTGTCTTGTAGCATTCCCATTTTCTTCAATGGCAGCTCAGCAGGGCCAGCCAGGCCTCTCAAAACATCAAACATGCAAGAAGGGAACTCCTGATTACCACAAAAAGCAAAATAAACAAAAAAAGATGCACTTTGGCTGACTCTAATGTCACATTCTTAAGAGAACAGATCATGCTGCTGAAAAAGTCCCAGGATATTTTAAACAGGTTTTATTCAGAAGGCAAACATGATGAATCACAGGCCAGGATATTCGCTTAGACCATGATTCATGAATTGCCCAAATGAAAGCAGTGATAATATTAATCAAGGATGGCGAAAAGATAAGGACATGCCAAACTGTTTTACTTTTCTTTTATTCTAACTACATTTGTAAAAAAACTAGCTTCATTAAGAAACCTTTCCTACAAAGCTTTTCTTAAACAAATGGTGCTTTTGTCTTCCTCTATAAAGATAAATATTTTCTCCTTGTCCTTAAGGCAAACTTTCCATCTCACTGAAACTCTTGCAATGTGACAAGCCTGCATAATCCACTGTATGAGATCTCCAATATAATTTGCATGATGTTGAGCAGAATAAAATGACATTTCAGGCAGCGGCATTTGAAAAATTCTGAAGAGTAGATTTTATTTTTCAACCAGAGGAGGCTTGCAATGATCTAAAACCAGATGAGAGCATTAACATTTAGGTGAATAGTGACAGTGGTGGTAATGGAAAAGGGTAAGCTTTGAAAGGGATGAACAATTATGATAATTTTATTTGTTTCTCAAAATATGAGATTATGGGAATGACAGAATACAAACATGATTCTGCAAATACCTATTCCTCTATTTTCAAGTAACATATTATTTGTCATATGTGCATATTTATAAAAAAGTTAGAGAGTATTTTCTTATGTGTTTGCAATAACACATGAATTAAAATAGCACACTGATTAAAAAAAACCAAAAACCCAAAAACCAAAAATCCTTCTTCTGTAGATGTCTTAGCTTTCCTTCTAATAATGCTTAGCAGAATAGGTAGACACTCATTTGCTGCTGTAGCTGACGGTAGACACTACCGAAAATAGACCATAATGTAAAATAACATGTCTTGACAGAGTAATATACATAATGTCTTTAGGTATTCAGAAAAAAACAAAACAAACCCCTAAACTTTTAAGTTATTTGAATTGAAGAAGACAAACAGTTTGATAAAAATTTGACCATGTTTTTAAGGACTTGAACGGTGGTTTGGATTATTGAAGCTCCTACTTGACCGCAAGCTTCCTCTGACAACTTAACCAAGACATTTATTGTTACTTCAGTTTCTTTTGAAAAGGGAGATAATCCCTGTTTCACATTGTCATATTGTCAGCTGGGGAACAACTGAGATTGAGAGCAGCCCTGGGTGGTCCTGGTGGGTGAGAGGCTGGACATGACCCAGCCATGGGCACTGCCAGCCCAGAGAGCCAAACGTGTCCTGGGCTGCATCCAGAGCAGCGTGGGCAGCAGGGGAGGGAGGGGATTCTGCCCCTCTGCTCTGCTCTGCTGAGACTCCACCTGGAACCCTGAACACAGCTCTGGAGTCCCAGCACAGGAAGGACATATCCAGAGGAGACCATGAAGATGATCAGAAGGCTGGAGCCTTCCTCTCTCCTATGAAGATAGGCTGAGAGGGTGGGGCTGTTCTGCCTGGTGAACAGAAGGTCCCAGGGACACTTTAGAGCAGCCTTCCAGTGTGTGAAGCAGACCAACAGGAAAACAGGAGAAAGACTTTTTATGAGGAAGAATGACTTTAAACTGAAAGAAAATAGGTTAAGACTAGATATTAGGAAAAATTCCTTTACTGTTGGGGAAGTGAGGTATTTTAACAGGTTGTCCATAGAATCTGTGGTTGCCCCATCTCTTGCAGTATTCAATGCCAGGAGTCTTGAGAAACCTGATGTAGTAGATGTCCCTGCTTGTGGCAGTGCATTGAAACTGGAAGATCTCTTCCAACTTAAATAATTTTATTGTTCTATGATTCAATGATATTTGGGTGGCAGAGTTGCTGATGCAAGAAGCAAGCTCCATGCTCTCAAATCAAAAATCCCATATGAATGCAACTTCTACAGAGGTCCACCAGATCATATAACACCTTATCCCTATGGTACAGCTGAATAATGAAAGTTTTTAATAATTGTCAAGTGGAGACTGCTGTCAGAATACACTATGGCAGTAATCTTTGTCAGGCATTGTTAAAAACTCACACTGGGAAGGTAGCTAGCCCAGGTGTGGAAATCCGATATTGAGGAAAGAATGCCTGCTCTGCCACAGAGACCTAGCATTGCCTTTGCCAATCATTTTATGACTAGTAGGTAAGCATTCAGATATGAAGCCTAGGCTTCATACCTAAGTTTGTCTTTCAAACCTAAGCTCCAAATCTAAGCTTGACTTCTGCCCATTATCATGCTGGAGAGATTATCTTTTACAGAGATAGTACTGGGGCACTGATCACTCTACATGGTTTGTTTGAAAAGTGGCAACAATTTTGTAGGTACTTTGAAGAGCATGTTGCAGCACTGGATTAGATTGTAAAGGTTATGAATGGAACCGACACTTGGTGCTGCCAGAGCACTGTGAGAAATGCAAGAGATGGTGTTAACATTGCCTCAGACAGTGCAGGGTAGATTACTTTCCTTATCCATAATTTTTCATGCTGGGACAAAGTTGGTATCATGGTAGCAGCAGAAGGAGGTTTCTTTTGTTGATTTTGTTTTTGCTTTTTAACACAGTTCAATAACCATTGTATGTTTTCCTTTCAGTATGAATATGCAATACCTACCTATCCTACACCATTGCTATCCCAACAGAAATCTCTTTGACCCCATCAACCTGGGCTGCAAGATCAAAACTCACTGATGCAGCCAAAGGAATCCCAGCCCAGTGCATTGAAGCACAGCTACAGGGGTGGCAGCTGTCTCACCAAGAACTTTCACCAGCCTGGCAACAGCAGCTTCCAGCTGCCAGAAGTAAACAGCAGGCATTTTTTCATTTATGCAGGCCCATTGAAATGAGTCTTTTCTTTTGGTTTGTACAAGTCCCTGGTCATGTTATTTACTGCAGATATTTTGCCAGACCCATTCCTGCAATTTGACTCACTGAAATAAGATAGTCTTTATTTCTATTAGGAATGGTAGTGGCCAAATTAATACCACAGCTAAATATGGTAGGATGGTCTCTTTGTTTATCTCTGCATTTCTACCCTTTATGGTTCCCGTTCAGTCTGGAAAAAGTGTAATGAATATCATAGGGAAGTAACAGAATACTTTTTCAGAGGTGATCATCATACAAGTCAGGACAGAATATACCCTCTGAGATCTTCAACTGGAGTAGCTTGTGCTCATTTGACGTATACCTTTGGGTCTGCAGGAGGAAAATGGACAGATTTCAGGCTGTCTTATTTAATTGAAACCCACTGACAACTTTGAGGGCTGTGTGGGTTTTGTTCTTCTCTAGGGCAAGGCCAGACCTATATATTCTACAGATAAAGGTTGACCTGCAAAACTCCTTTCCCTGTGAAGTCTCAGATTTTTGTCTACAGAGGGTAGTACTTCAGACAAAATGTCACAGAATAATTTTATCTATCTTTGTGCTATTGGCCTTGAAATAAACTCTGTTTCCATGTAGGTTTATTTCAGGAAATAAAATAATGCAAATGTTAAAAAGGTTCTAGTGTGCTTGAAAGCTTATGTATTTTTCTGACTTTATCAGTTGCTCTAGTAACAGATATTACCATTCCTTTTCCCCCACAAAACATGCCTAGTTTTTTTCCTTACTTTCTTTGATGGTGAAAAGGGCAGAAGATAGTTTGAAGGGACATTAGGTAGCTAAAGTACTTCCTTCATACAGATTTGTTTTTTAGCTAGGCCAGATACATTCCACTGATGCAGTACGCCATTTAAGATTCCTTCCTTTTGCTGTTTCTTAGTTGATTCTCTTTCTGCTCAGGAAGCCTTAGTCTTGTTAAAATATGTGCACTGACTTGTTTTCTCTAAACAAATGTAACTATTATTAGCACAATTCTCAGGGCATTTGAGTTCCAAGGACAATATAGATTTATTGCATCGCTTTGGTAGGTACTATAACACAGTTATGTTTGTACCAAATTTTTTGTGGCTACTCTTGACTGGACTAAATTATCATGTTGTCTGTCAGCACCAAGAGTTGCCTGAGGAGACATAATTTGTGGCAGAAACAGTCAGAAAAAGCAAAAGCATCCCTCTACATAAAAAATCTATTTGTAAAGCCAGGCCATAAATTCTCTTCAAGGGCCTCAATGCTGTTTTCAACTGCACCTACACAAATGATGTAGGCAGATACATCTTTGCTATGTCTGCCCTTGCTGATGGTGAGACACAAACCAGCTCTCTTCCAGGAGCTGAACAGTCTCATTCAGCATATGTACAACTGTGAGGTAATGCATTTAAATGGTTCTGGCCTGCAGCCAGCAGTAGGCACACAAGTGAAGCAGACGTGACTGTCTGTACCTGTCTGTGCCCCCTAAAGTAGAGTCATTGTCATTGTTTCCAGCATTCATGATATTGAACGCTTGCTAAAACCATCAAAATACTCTTTGCTCTTGATGTACCCAGCTGCATGTCAATTAATCCAGCAAAGGAAAGCACAACAACCCCTGCAGCAACCACTTGTTTATTTCCCATATCTTACTCTCCAATTTTTTCCACTTGTACTCAACTGCATCACTTAATTCACTGATTATGTTTTGTTTTATCTAGGTTACCCTCAGCTGTTTCCTTTAACATGCACCATGCTAAAGGGTAAGTTTATTTCCATTTTGCTCACCCTCTGACAGCTATCCTTTCAGTGGACATTGCTGCAGGAAAAATTGAGCTTGAATTGAAAGGCTGTTGTATTCAATGCCATGGCTCAGACCTTTATGTTACCCTCTTGCTCAGTAATTTCCACTGGGTTTCTCTGTCTAGCAAAATTTGTTTTAAAATTTGCTTCAAAATTTCTACCAGAATGCATTTTTCACTTAATTTTTTTCCCCAAAGCATAGTTTTGCTCAGTAGTGTGACACTTGCTTTGCATGGCTCATGCCCTACTGTCTGTATGTCAGGAAGTCCCTGCAAAACTTGACATAGGAAGCTCTGAATAAATGCAGATGAGCCACATAGAAGGGAAATCTGGTTCTAGGAGATCATAACACAAGACATCCTTGGCTTTTTGATTCAGTGACACTGTTCTGGGTATTCACAGTCTTCTTTCAATCACATCCAAGTACTTCAAGATCTTTGCAATGCACCATTTGTGTAGAGGTTGTTGTAAGCTTAACATCTATTATGTTAGATCACAAACGTTCTCACTGTAAGGCTTCTGTACCCTATGTAAGCAGGATGCAGGGGACAAATGTACATAAGAATTGAAGTCTTGTGGTCTGGTCATGGAAGAAGCAGGTGTGATAACCAAAAAACTTGTTTTCTTTCCAAGTGGATACTTCAGTCTTAGAAACTGATCAGAAAGGATTCATAATTATTAACTTTAAAAAACATAGTCAGGTGGTCAGTTTTTCCTTCAGGCCTCATGTCCCTAGTTGAGGGTAATTTCCCATTTCAAGAACCAGGTGCTCACTGATCACAGGAGATGGCAGGCACCGATGATCTGACATGGACACCGAATATCTGACATGGACACAAGATAAATAGTCTTTGGTCTGTTTCTCTGAAAGTCCAAAAATAAGTGACTTATTTATGATATCCTACCTTGTACTCTGATGTGATGCAGTTTTAAGAGTTACTTAAGTAGGATGTAAAGGTCCTCTAAGAACCATGAAGTTCCCTGCTTCTGTGCCATACATGTATTTCCTCTGAAGGACACATTGGCTAAGAAGATCTAGTCCAAGACCAGGAACTTGTTAATATGTAAAGCAAAGGGGGACAAAGGGAGCAGGAATGGGGAGGGAACACCAAGGAATAAAACAATTTTCCACCCCAGTCAAACCTTTCTTGCCTGCAAGCAAGGTTGGAAAAGTTCTCCTCAGCCTGTCTGAAAGTGGCAGAACAGGGCTTTGCTGCATCTGCCCCTGGATGGTGTGAAAAAAGGTAGTGGTAGATATGTTGAATGCAACATATTCTGGTAACTCTGTTATTGGGAGCTCCTGGTTGTTTCCTACGCCTAAAGCTGTTCCATAGGTCTAGCAAGCAATGGTCATAGTAGGCTTCCTGATTATTCAAAGAATTTGCACTTCTGCAGCTTTTCATGACACATTTGAATGCCATTCAAGCATTTCTAAACCAAGTGCATGGGGTCAATAAAAATTATGCAATATTTGTGTTGTATGAGCTTCTCTTCTAAGTATTTCTTCTCATCTAAGCCTTTTCAGAGCACTTGCTCAGTCTTGCAGCAGTCTGTCTGGCTATCATATGGCTTATCATAGGGAAGTTCTTTCATACTCACGTTGACCTGATTTTGATGTACAAATCAAAATTCAGAGACTGGCTCGAGCGCTTGCAGGTAAGTGATAAGAAGCAAGAAAATGAAAACAAACAAGGGTGGGAACTCCAGGTTATAGACTACAGCTGATTTCTTAATTACCTTTGGTCATGTTCTGGAAAGGAGGAGTATACTTTCAATGTTTAATTATCTTTCTCCACCCACATTCAGAGAAAGAAAAAGCCCACTTGGGGATATTGTGGAGGGACTATGGAGGTTTACCATGATTCTATTTTTCAGGAGCTCAGTCCTGTAATGTCATCAACGTACACTGCTTTTTCAAGTTAAGATTTTTTAAAAGCTCTTGCCTTGGAGCTTTTCCATGGTCAGAAATATCTAACAAATTTGGGGAAAGAAATGAGGAGTTTGGGATGTCCTTTGGATATTTTATTACACTGAAGGTTTTCCTCAGAGAATAGCTAAATAACAGCCAAGTCCACTAAAGCAGTTCCTTACAGAGACAGCAGAAAGGACCAAATTTGATGGAATACAAGAACAGCAAACAATAAAGGTTTTCAGAAAGAATATCATGGCAGTCAAGGTACAGAGCTTAAAAAGCTCTGTACAAATGAAAAAGCTCATGTACGAATGAATGTATCATGCAGTTAGTGCTCCTTCAATTGTGGCATAAAACCAGATGCCTTTTACAGCAGCTCTAAAGACACGGACCATACCCCTTTGAACAAGTCAGTGCAATTTACTGCTTATTGTCTTCTACCAGGTACTCTGTGCTCCACTTCAGCTGCATTGCTCCTTGACTGTATTGATCATATCCATACTGATTCTCTCCCTCTTGCCTTTTAGGCTCTGTGTCCTTGCCTGATGAAGAGCCACACTGCCCCCATCGAAGTCTCATCACCCAAGGAAACATGCAGTACCCAAGACAAGGCAATGACTCATCTGATTCCTTCTGGTGCAGGCCTGCTTTGTAAAAGCACTTGTGTTCCTCTTATATCTGTATAACACAGAGAGGAGATGCTCCTGCAGAAATCCCCCAGATAGGCTAGCAATCCTGGTCCAGGTCACAGCCCAGGTTTCAGGAGCCATCTCATCCTCCCCATTGTGCAAGACCAGCACTACACACTAAGTTCACTGGCCTTGGGACCACGCTATGATTTTGACTTATTAATTAGAGCTATAGCCCCTTTTCAAACTTTATGTGCATGTGGTAGGTGCACGTGGCACCTTGTAGGCCAGTGAGGGTCTCAAACCCAGAAAAATATTATTTCTTTAATNCCTAAATATGCAAGGTTAATCCAGCTGCTTTCAGTGGGGCAGAAAGGAGATTTCTTCTAGAACAATATGCCAGGAACTTCTGTATTATTTTTTTAGTGCCTTCCAACAAAGATCATCTGCTAGGACCATCTGGATGTCATGAGTTCAATGAATTTCCTCTCTTAAAGGTAAACTTGGCTGTTTGTAGAGTGGCAGATGCCTTTTCTATTTGTGGCTGCTATTTCTTGCATTTTCCTGTTGACCATAATCTGTGATAAAAATTTTGCTTGGCTTCACCTTACTTTCCCCATTCTGCCCTTTTCCAGAGAGATTTTAAAAAGCATAATTTGTAGAACTTTTTAGGAAAAGTGAGCCCAAGAAGAGCCTTTACTCTCCACCACTCATTTATAGTATGGAGCATACTCTGCCCCAAAGACAGAATAAAGAAATTATAATGCAGACTTTCTTTAGTGAAAGAAAGGTGCATTTCTTTCAATGAGGCTTCCTATTTGTGGCACTCTATTGTTTGACTTTCATGGCACCTGAGCAGCTAACAACTCAGATTGCCTCACAGTATTCCCAAGGGATTGAGAAAAGCATGGAGGAATGTCTGGATGCTGTCCTTAGTAAAAAGTTTGAATGCATCCTCTAGTATCTATGTTGCAGAGGATTCCTAGAGATTTAGTTATGCTTGAAGCAGCCATTGGCGGAAAACTTGGGCCATATTTGAAACACCCACAACCAATGTCTCATTTACATATAACATTTACTTTTCTCCTAGGGGGAGGCTGGGATTTGACAGCTGTCAAGAGCACCAGGTCTGGGCCATTCTGTGTTTGTTAGAATTTAAGCAGTATGGATGGCATAGGGGACTGTTCTGAGCTCTGTCATCTATCTGGTGTCAGTAGGGCCCTGTGGACTGCTGGTCTCAAGGGGATGGGCATGGACTGGGTGAGTTGTGCTAGCAGAAGCATAACTGTGGTTGTTTCACAGAGCATTTGCTGTAGTCTAAATGTCTACAAGGACCCAATGCAGTTGGCTTTTTACTGATAAAATATACATGTGTTCATGCACTGGTATGCATTTGTAGAAGCAGTGTAGCCTAAACGGTCTAAGTTACAGTTTTCTACATAGAAGAAAGTCTATGACATACCAGGGAATTAAAGAGGGCCAATACCACCACTGCTCGTGTTGAGAGATGTAACCAATCTCTGCTTCAAGAAGTGAATGCTGCTGGGAGGTTCAGCATTCCAGTCTGAGTCCTTGGCACATCCTGTGCAAGTCTGAGACACAGTCTATTATTGGTTGAAGTTAACTTCATGGGAGCTATGATCCAAACCACGCACATTTACTACTTTGTAGAGCAGGAATTCTATTATTTACTGCATTACAAAGGCATAATGCACAGGTTTTTACACAGACCACAAAACTGGTGTGAGATGGTCTGTTAGATATTTTTGAACTTGTAGAACTTCACCTCCTTAGACCACATGTGATTCTTGTTCTTTGAGCAGTGAGATTTGCAGATCCATGTGGGCAAATTGCCCTGAGTCACCAACTCAAACAATTAAGTAAGAAGGGAGACAGAGGAGGAGGGTAGGCTCTACATTTCCTTACCTGTAAACAAAGACTGTGGAAGCAGGAGGGGGAAAAATACAAGAAAAGCCAAAGTCAGATTTAGAACACTTGAAACAAAACCTCATCACTGAAAGGGAAGAGTGGTGACAAAACAAGATGGTTTTGTCACAGTCTGCTCATGTCTCCACATACACCCTTTTATCTTCCACTAGTCTTCAGGAACATTCTGACCTAAGTTCTGTTAGGCATTTAGCTTCCAGCTTAGAAAACAGGATGGGAGAAGCATACCACAGGAAAGTAGTTTTCCTTCTGTGCCTTTTTTCATGCTTACTTTCAAGCCTGGGTTTTAGTGTTCTGTAATAACCTGTTGTCATGAAAACAGCAGTCTCTCTGGTATGCTCGAGGTTGTTCTTTTAGCCATATAACAGCATGTTCCATCTTAGGTTGCTTTGAAAGACTGGGGAAGTAAGCTGTTCCAGGATGCTATTAAATAGTAGGCTATTACATACGCAGAAGTGTCATTGAAAATGCTAGCCTTTCTGCTATGTCTGCAAGATAGATACTTGTTTGCCACTGGAAAAGCTGCAAAAGGACTCTCCTCTCCCTGCTGCATCTGTATTCCATCCTTCCATGCTGGGAGCAGAAAGAAATACCTCTTGCCCTAGCACAGTCCTATACCAGGTCTTGGGGCCATCACACACACCCTACATGTGAGTGTGGGGTATATGTGGGGTCTGTTATGTATGATGTGTGTGGAAGCCATGCAGCTGCACTGCGATGACATTCATGACAGGGCTTTTCCCATCCCCAGGTGTCTGGCATACTGCAAAGGAGGTGTGTGTTTGTGAGTGTCTTGGGAGAATGAAACTCCCCTCCTTGCATTCCAGGCATGCAGGCTGAAGTATTAATTAAGCAAGACAGGCAGCTGTGGATATGTGTGTAGATGTAGCATGGTTAATTTGGGAGTTCAGAAATAAAATAATTCAGCAGCTGTCAGAGAATAAACTTCTTAGGAAGGTTACTGAAATATGAGCTGAAAAAACTCCAGTGTTCCTCCCCACATAGCTTTAAGCCTGAGTATGTCTCCCCCATTCTTAAATACAGCTGCATGGGCTAAGTTTTGACAAGAAGCACATAATGAACTTTTTTGGAGGAGTCTATGGCCATCCCTGTTGGATGTCTTTGACAATGCTAACACAGGTCATCATCTCTACTTAGTTTGCTCATGTCTTTCTATTTCTATGTCTATTCTATTTCTTTTCATTGGAAAGATTTGCTTTCTAATATTTACTATTTGCTTTCTGGTTTTTATTGTCTCACCTGTAATAAAACAAAGTTAAAATCTTCCCAAATCTAGTATTAGATCTAAATCTCGTAACAGATTACACAATGGTTATCCCCCAGAGTTTTATTTCCAAAAGTATTTTGCTTTTCTAACAGAACTTTCATCCCAGATAATTAATGATGAAAACTAAGTGCTGGACTTTGTTTCATCTCATTATGTTTACTTTCCATCTTCCTTGGGTTTTCCTTCATTTAGAAAAGCTAACAAAAAGATGGTAGATGTGATTTCTATTCCAGGGAAATAAAAGAAAAGAACCTTTTGTTCTGACAAGAGAGGTATCACAAAAACTGTGTTTCATAGTACACTAGAAGGACAGGGTGCCATCCAATGAAATCTGGACAAGCCTGAGAAATTTGCCCACATGAATCTCATGATTTTTAACACAACCAAGTGTAAGGTTCTGTACCTGGGCTATGGCAATTCCCATTATAGGAACACATACAGGCTGGGAATGAACAGATGGAGAGCAGCCCTGGGGAGAAGGACTTGTGGGTGCTGGTGGGTGAGAGGCTGGACATGACCCAGCCATGGGCACTGCCAGCCCAGTGAGCCAAACGTGTCCTGGGCTGCATCCAGAGCAGCGTGGGCAGCAGGGGAGGGAGGGGATTCTGCCCCTCTGCTCTGCTCTGCTGAGACCCTTCCTGGAACCCTGCACCCAGCTCGGGGGACCCAGCACAGGAAGGACATGGAACTGTGGGAGTGAGTCCAGAGAAAGGATACAGAGGTGACAAGGGGGTTCTGTGGGAAAAGACTGAGAGAATTTGGATTATTCAGAGAAGGGAAGATTCCAGTGTGACCTTTTTCTTACCAGCAAATATCTGAAGGGAGCCTACAAAAGAGAGGGTTTTTACAAGAATATATAGTGACAGAACAAGGGGAAATGGTTCTATACTGAAATAGAGTAGATTACAGATTAGGAAGAAATTCTTTACTCTGAGGGTGGTGAAGTAGAGAAGCTGTGTTCAAGGCCAGGATGAATGGAGCTGTGAACAACTTGGTCTACTGGGAGGTGTCCCTGCCCATAGTAGGGAGCTTGGAACTAGATGGTTCTGTCCCACACAAACAAAACCATTCTATTATTCTGTGATTTTCTGATGATATGGGAGTTGCAATTATTACTTTATAAAATGTAAGTTGCTCTTTTTATTATAGCTGTTTTTTTAATTAGCTGTGCCAGCTCCAAGAATCAGGATTTATAAGAATAAATGAGGAGATAAAGAAATGTTCTTTATTTGTTTCATAATATTAAGCAAATTTTTTTTGCTGTATTTATGACACTTTTTCCACAGACAGGCTTTGAGTCAGATGCACAGATGTAAAAAATGCTGTGTGCATATTGTAATATTTTTTGATATAAATGCTGGTTTATATGAGTGTAATATAGTGGAGAACAGCCACTGCCAAGGGATATCTTATGTTTTGCACATCAAATTAGAAAGCAAAGTGAACTAAGGAAAGCATTTTTTCAAATTTTGCACAACTTTCTGAGTTGAAATTGGATTTTCCATGGTCAAATAGGATCGTGTTTAATTCCCTCACCATAGCTTCATTTACTTGGGTTGATAGGCAGTCATAAAAATGGACATCGGAATTAGCATACCTCTGAGAGGAGCAGAGTAGCTCTTGGTGAAATCTGCTGTTTTCAGGCAGCCTGCACACAGACTAATGTCTTGACACTACTACCAGTGTCATACATACACATGAATCAGAGCAAGAAATTGCATTCATATCATGATGTTTAAACTTGTCATAAAACAGAGGGTCTTTGTGGGGTATTTGTCCTTACCATGAGAAGACACTGCTGTCATGTAGGCTGCCTTAGGGTCCCATGACACATCTTGTTGTATGACCTAAGGTTACCAGCTTGGAGTAATCAGCAGACTTGCTGAAAAACAAAGCCAGAGACAAATACCAGGAAAAGGCTAGCACAGTCTGCATACTTCTTCTGACCTGCAGTACAAATCCTAAAGTAGGCTACTTTTAATAAATTCTCTGTGATAGGCATTTTGAGTGATATAATCCAGGCCTTTAGTGGTAAAAGGAAGTGCCTCTTGTTACCTGATCTACTAGGTTTGAGGCAGCACAGTGTGTAAGTAGGTCTTGTCTAGAATGTCAAATTTAAAAACTAGCACATTTTTATCAAAAGTACTTCCTGATGAGTTTCCTGTTGCTCACCAAAAACTTTTGTTGGGTGTAAGTCTTAGTCCTGAGGTGGAATTCTTGGCTCAGTGGCAAACCCAGTGTCTGAGGTGTTCAACAATTAGTTTGAGAAAGAGGATTTCAGATCTCTGCTTATGCTAATGCAATCTAAGGATGCCCCACTGCATGATACCACACATGACCACGGCACTGGCCATCTGAAAGGAAAGGACACTGCTCTTTCCTTTTCCCCAAAGGAATACTATAAACATCATTATATCATCTCAATATGGACATGCACAAAGTTGCATCTTCTGAAATTTAGGAGTAGTTAGGTTAAAAAGTCCCTTATATTATGCTCTAGTTATATCACTAGATGTGGACAAAGCCAAATCCATGAAGCTTGGATGATGTAACTTACCAAAATATTTGAGCTTAAAAAGGCAGATTTCCCAAACCTCTTTGGGACTGTGCTGCTCCCATTTTTGTATGTGCAGGGAAGATTTCCCTTGTACTGAACAGGTCTGGTGTGTGGAAATGACTTTATTGTTCCCAGACTGGGTGGAGTGAGTTTCTATTGTTCTCAAGCGTGAGGCAAGAAACTTCAGCTGCAGCCTGGCTGAAACAGGTCTGGCTCCATTCAGTGTGTTTTCAGCTAGCCAACGTGTGTCTATGGGCATTGCCTGGTATCCTACAAGATTTCTTCTGGGGCCTCAGAAGCAGCCTGGTGGCACCACTAGAGGTTCTGTCTTTACAGGGTATAGTTTTGACATCTCTCTTTTCTCTGGAGCTTATTTGGCGCATGCAACTCTGTGATTTGCAACCTGACATTTTGCTCCCCAGCACTAGGCTTCCTGTCCCCAGCATTCCTGCACTTCCCCAAAGCCCTTGCCCACCTCAGTGAGCTCACAGCAGTTTGTGTTCTGTGTGGGGAATGCCTGATTCTCCTCCAAGTTCAAACTCTTCATGGGGGAACAAAGGCATCCTGAAGCAAGTCACTCCACTCATGTCAAACATGTTTCCTACCTGATTGGTCTTTAGTCCAGTTGGTGCTAAAACGAAATTCCAGGCCAAGAAAAAACCTTGGTAACTTTAAAGAAGAAGCAACCAATCATGATAGGAGAGTGCCATGCTACCTAAAGGGTTCTGATGAGTAAAAGAGATCTGAAGTATGGCCAGATTCAATTACAATGCCTGTTGTGGGAAGAGTACAAGAGATCACAGCCATACACCAACTGGTTTTGGGTAAATCCTATCAACTAACCAACTCAATGAGAAAAGTGCTACTGAGAAGCAGGCAGAGGGCTCATTTACCATTGCTGAAGAAAGGCCCAAGACAGAGGCAATCAGAATTGCAAACCAGAATAATGAAATTGATCTTGCAGGAGAGCAGGCAGTCCAAAGCTTCAGGAGAACCTGGTGTTTCAGTAAGACACCACAGCAGCGCTAGCCCAGTGCTGCAGCATCCTCTAGTGACAAAAACCCAGAAAAGTTTTTTGCAGGTCCCATATTGTCTGCTAAGAAAAGATGTTGTCTCTGTGACCGAGATGCTGTTCAGGTGTCTGAACAATGACCCTCTGACACAGAACATCTGCGTTCCTCTGGCTGTCTAGGAGATGTGACAAAAAATTACAGAGGAAAGCAGTCCAGACTGTGTTTGCTGCAAAACAAATACACATTTTTAAACAGCAGACAAAGAGAAAAGAGCCGAAAGAGGTAAATTAGTATACACATAAGTTATTCTGCCATTCTAGATATCATTAGTACTGACCAAGGAAAAGGAGTGTGCACAAGAAAGAGAATCTGCACAAATGACATGTAGGTCCCATAACACCTACTATTTTAGTAGGTTTTGACATGAATAAATTCCCTTTGTGTAACATTTCCCTACACTTTTAAATGCACTGGCATTGTTGGGTTTGTAAATCACTGAAAATAGCTTTCTCTAAGGGATAAACTTAACTGGAATCATAGGGTATGGAGCACTGTTCTGATCTGGTCTTTCCTTCTAGGATGCCCTCAAGCTTTGGTTTTTCTAGTATCACCAAAAGGATAAAAAAAAATCTCAAAAAAAGAAGAATAGAATTCAGGTGGATGGAAAACCTATTCATTAAGCTATTCAAAAGGCTTCTGTTCATTCTTTTGCCTTCAATTTGATTTGTGATCATCACTCCCCAGAAGAGGTCTTCTGAACACAGCATTTCTGCATGAACTGGTCAGACCAAACTCCATGGCAGGGCAGTATCTGCCTGACTGGACATGGTTTGCACCAGTCATGGTCAGAGAAGTGTGGCTAGAAGGAAAAAATTCTGGCTGGTAGCTAGAACTTATCCCTCTTCCCTTGGCTAAGGTCCAGGCCATATGACCCAGCTGCTGCAGTGAGGCACAACTCACCTCTGCCCACAGCTGTCCCACTGTCTGTTCTCTCTCACAAAAAATTCCCCGCTGATCACCTCTCCCTTCTGTATCTAACATCTGTTTCAGATACCATACCATGGGGCCACTGTCAGCAGCTAAAAGTTTGAAGGCCCAACTCCTTGATTCCCTGCTGCCAGAGAAAGAAGTCATTCCTGCAAAGAAAGTACATGTGAGAACTGCGGGCTTGTGCCTGTGACAAGACCTCCAAGTGACATCCATCCATGGCTGGGAAGCTGGCTGTCTGAATGGTCTGTTGGGGTAAAAGTGTAGCTACTTAGAGAGCAGGACACATACAGCAACCCAAAGCTTCCAACACCTAGCTAGATAATGGCATGCAGCATTAAAGAAAAGCACCTGTGTATTCTGTAGAGAGACTTTTTGTCCAATGTCAAGTGACTGTGTTGCATTGCAGGGAAGTTCTTACCTAGTTCTTGATCCCAGTTTAGATTTCTTGGATGAAAGAGCAAACTATTCTGCCTAGTGTCACGCAAGGCTGTACATGGTGTGTGGATGTAGTACTGATCTGGCTGGCTTATGCCATAACTGCCAATATGAGTGATCTAAAACACATTAAATTTCTCTGATATTACCCCCTGCTGCCAATTCTGTTAATATTTCTTTAGTGCAAAACCTCTTTATTTGGGTGAGTTCCTTACATCAGGGTTGCAGTCAGAAAGGATTTCTGCAAAGAACTGGTATTAACTAGCATATATCTTTGCTAAGTATTGCAGTGGTTTAGTTTCTTCTCCTTGGCAGGAGAAGATTAGAGATAAGGTGGGCCCACTGAAGTGCAGGCAGACAGAGACTGATGGGTCCAATCCTATATTTGAGGGATTTTTCTCATTACAGCCAAAGGTGCCATTTCTTGCCACATCCCTGTGGATTTGGCAGTTGAAGATGGCAGGATGCAGGATGGAGAGTACACCCCACACAGACAACCAGTGACATATAGGTCAGCAGGTGCTTGATTTCTAATTTTCTGTATCACGTTGCATAAGCATAAGCTTCAGTGTAAGCGCAGCAGGAGGAACAGGCTCCAAGTCTGCAAGAACTGATAAGCAGAGCTGTCAGCATTGAAACTACACCCCCACATGTCACATGCAACTCAACAGCACACTGGAGGCTTCAGGACTTTGATCGGCAGTTTGTTCCAGAGATGGACAACCAAACTATCTTGACTGCCTTGCAAGTCCTAATGGAAGTTTTTCCATATTTATGTTCCCTTTGGACCCTGCTTACTCTTTCTGCTGAAGGTGAAGAACTCCGTGTGAACTTCTGAGCCCAAATGGAGAGATGGAAAGAGAAACATTGACTGGTTAATTGCATAGAAAGGAGGAAGAGCCTTAAAATTAAGCATATTCTATATCAGTAGGAGGATACAGTGCTTTATACTGTGATGAGCCAGAGCTCTGTAAGCTGTTTCTCTGCAGAAAGGAACAGATTGGACCGTGAGTCACTCTGAAAGTAGCATGATCCTTTTTTAACTCAGTGCAACAGGTCTTCCACATATGAGTTATGATGCTTCTGAGGGTATATGATACAGAAAGTGCTTAATTTCTCTTTTGCTGTTCACCCATTTCTCTGAGAACCAGGTAGCACAATAAATTACACTTGTCTTCCAAAGTACAGGAAAGGAAACAAACTCAAATTCCTTTATTACATCAGTGTTGATGATTGCCTGCTGTTACAGCTCTCTTTCCCCTAGTCATGTTATTTGGAGAGGTGGAAAAAAAGTTAAAACTGCAGAAGAGGGATTCCAATAGACTCTTTACTGGACACTGTAACTGTGCTGATAAATATCACACCAGATTGTTTTACATCAAAAAATTGATGCTGGGGAGCTTTTCATCATGCACTAGACAAAGCTGAAGTTCTCTTGCCCATTCCTTTACTCATAGATTAGATATGTAATTTTTTTTGACATTATGAACTCATAGTGTCAAAACTCTGTTCACAGTTTGACACTATGAACTCAGACTGATCAAATTAGTGTGAGCAGTTGCAAAGTAATTTATCTTACATAAAGACAAATAAAAAGCCTGAACTGGATTCAAAGACCACTTACCAAATATATTTGGAAGTGGATGAAACAGAGAACTCTAACCTGAGAAATCTATAGGATGCAGAGACCTGCCAGAATCCATAGGAAAGCAAGAATTAGGAATAATCACCTGGTAGTTTTATGACCTGTTTCCCTGTTTCCCCAGGAATTGTTTTTTTTCTGGTTCAAATTACAGCTCTAAGGGAACCGGCTACTAAGGGAAGGAGAAGTACAGGCACTGTCAGCCCTCTGAAACCACTTTGGCCCTGATCTGGGTTGGTGATTGGTTGGTGCACTGCATGGCTTCATTGCCAGAGGGACAAGGACCTTGGTCTGGAACAGAGCAAGAAGAGAACTTGGCCTGTTGAGAAACCATCTTTTACTTTGTCCTCTTTCAGTTTCCCAGCTCTCCCCAGTCCTCTGACCCAGAATCAGCCCAGGGATGCCACACAGGAAGATCCGAAATGCTCGTCTGTTGTGAGGGAAGTACTGACTGTCTTTCCAGTTCTGGAAGTCCTCGTGTTTAAAAGCACAGTAGGGAAAACTATTCATGCACTTTGAAAGTAAAATCTTTTGAGAGAAGCTGAAGAACCTAAATATATCCAATATAAAAAGAAAAAGAAAATTCTGCTTTTACATCCATTATTTTTGGTCTCAGAACTGCAAAGAAGTTGGTCAGACACTTATCCTCTCCCTCTCTCCAAAATCAAAAGAAATAGAAATTGCAGTGTGCAGGATTCAGAAATCTGTGGGTCTCCTTTACTTTGTGGTGGAGGTAATTTCCATTAAATTAAGTTCATGCCTCTCCCAAAGAATGCATGCACCTTCTTCTAAACTGCCTTGTCATGAGAATGTAATTTGATTATATGGACAAATTATATGATAAAATGGACACTTAAAATATATCTGAAGTTTTGAAAGCCACAGTCAAATCCCCCCATGCCCACTAGCCAACCACATATTTTGTGCAACTTTTTGTCATTTTTGCCCTTCCAAAGACCAAGAGGAAACAAGATGAACTGTATGATAAGATATCTGGACCTTAAAAATTCAGACTTTACACTTTTTTGTAAATATCTGTTTATCAAAAGAAGAAGAGATTATTCCCAATGCTGTTCCAAATAGGGGGCATGATCATGATGTGTATGAAGAGGTGAATGAAAGACTTGTAGTGACGTCTTCCTCCACAGACAGGGGACAGCCTCGCTAATCACATCCCAATGATCTTCCACATGCTCTTGATTAAATCCTCAGAACACATGGAATATTCTTTTCTGACAAATACAGATGCAAAGCAGGACTTACTGTAAGGTGCATGGCAGAGGCCACAGTATTCAGAGCAGCATGGTTCAGTACAGTATGTGTCCTTGTGACAGAAGAACAATTTTCCTTCAGTCTCCTATCTTGGTCCATCTGTTCTATGAAGGTTAAGATAAATTCTTGTGATCAATCAGTCTGCCTTCTCAGGAAGGCAGACTATATGTATTCCCTATTCTTTCTTCCTGAGCTTGTGCATTTCAGCCTGCCGGAATGGCAGTGATTAAGATTTGTCATAAAGTTTAGTTAAACATGCTAATAATTAATTATCATCATGGATGTAAATGTACAAAATTTAATGTTGAATTTTCCTCAGTTTCACTTTTAATTATGGAACATCCTTGTACCTTTATCTACCAGATGCAAAAGCCATGTCCTGTTTGATTTATTTCCATTTTAGTAGTAGCTTTATTCTTCCAGGTCTTTTGGAACATGCCTAACAGCACTGAGAATTGTCCTTGTCCCAGTGGAAGCTGAGTTCCCCCTTACACTTACATTTTTAGAAGTGTCAACTAGGTCTTTATCCATTTAGTGGTCAACATGACATAATAAATCTAGCTTTGATTGAGAACACCATCCACCATATCAAAAAACTCGCAAGACATTTGCAGTATAGATGCCTGCTAATTTCCATCTCCCAAGCTCCCTCCAATTTTTTTAATGTGCTAAACCCACATTAACCCAAATGGATTTAAAATAAACCTATTGAAGGTCTAGCAGAAAATTCTAGCAAGATTACATTGTTTTCAGACTTACTTCTTCTGGTGATAGTTTTCTGGTTTCTGGAGGGAATGGAAAGGAGAATGAAGGTGCAGCATTGTTTCATGCAGAGCATTCCCTCCCACAAAATATGATAGGAAATGGCTTGGCAAGGGAAAAAGGGGTATATTTAGAGCAATAGTAAAGAATATTAGCAGCAGAATCCTTGTCTAGGATATGTTCATCCTCATACTGAGCATGTCAAAGACACTTGAGTAAACGAGCTGCCAGAACACAACTGGAAAAAAATGGTAGCAAAGCAATCTAAAAATCAGTTCTTGATTTTACCTGTTTATTCCAGTCTTTTCCTTTGCTGACAGCTCTGCAACCTGAGAGAAAACTGTTTAGTATTCATCCTTAAGCTGCCTTTAGATTCAAAAACTCTCTATGAAAACAGGGGACAAAAGAGAGGACAAGTGCTCATTGAACTGTGGTGGTTTGGCATAAGCATAACAATCATATTGCACCCCATGCATGACTTCATGGGGAAAACCAATGCCCAAAGGTCTTACTTTTCTCTCCATTTTATTCAGGAAACAGCCATAATGGCTGTAAAGCTCTGTGATTACTGCAGTTCAGTTTCTTACCAGATGGAAAGAACCTGGAGCACTCAAGATGAATATTTGGCTAAGACAGGCCAGAAATCTGAATTGTGCTTTATTATCTAGACTCAAACAAATTACTAATGTTTGGGCAGCCTCTTCTGTGGCCCTGAGAATTCACAGTTGACAATTTATGCTCAGCTATTAATTCAGGTCCAAATAATAGTCCCAAATACTATTAGCAAGTCCTAATGGCTGCTGTGAAAATTATAAATATGCTGGCATCAGGAACAAGCAGCTCTGTTTAGCTCTGTCACAGGTAGACTGCCTTTTCAATGTATCATTAGGATATATTAGGAAATTGAAGGTAATGGATGGACTTTCTGCAGTTTTCCTTTTTTCTGACCACTGGATGGCATTGAGGTTACTGTCCTGTTGAGTTTCAGCCCTTGGACTCTGGGTGCCCTTTGGGAGGTTCCCCAGCTGAGGGAGACTTAACTATCTCAGTTCTGTGTCAGGAAAAAAGATACGATGGACACTTTCTCTCTTCGGTCTTCAGGTTTATTATCATCTTATCTACAAAACCTGGCACCGTCCACACAGCACTTAGTGCTTTGGAAAACCCACCATCAAAATGGCCCCGAGTGCGCAGTTTCAATGTCTTTTACAATCACTTTGTCCAATTAACACTAGAAACGTATCCTATTTTATTTTCTTTACCAATTACTATTTCTTGTCTACCCACGTAAGTTAAAAACTATGGCAAATTTCTACCAACCACTGTGTGCTAATAACACAGCAGAAAAATTGAGTAGATGAAGAAGAAGCACTATGAGACAATGTCCTGTTCCCTCCATCTTGACTCCATGTTAACTCCCTAAAACCTAAGTTTCTCACCCTGGTGACACACTAAACTATTTTCTGTTATCTACCTTACTCTTTTATGGATTCTGGTTCATCCAAGGATTTTTGGAAGCTTTCATCATGGGTGAGGGTCAAAATCAGCATTTTCCTGGAGGCGAGAATCCCTCAGAGCAGTCAGAGGGATACTTCTCTGCTTCTGGGTTCCTACACTGTCCTCCTCACAAACACATTCTAAGAAGCCTCAAACTGGTTTTAGGTGTTCTGAAAAATTGTCAGGGACACTGAATTTGGGTTATTTGTTTGCAGACATGTAAAGCTGGTTGCTCAGCTCTTGTACATTTCTTTAGTGCCCCTGCTTTGGGACTGCTTACAGCTAACAATAAATGCTCAATGTAAATCTCCCCACAGGTGTGCATGGAGCCTCAAACTTGTGAGGACATGCCGTCCTGTCACATGGGTGGGTGGAGAAGGTAAGGAGCCTTGACTGCTGCATTAATCGCTAAGCTACATCATTGATACTGGCTACAGAATACAAATCTGCCAAAGTGTACAATTTTCTTTAGGTACTGGCAGCATCAGACAAAGTTCAGTGATCAGCCAGACATCTTAACACCATGGCTTCTGAAGATTTCTAATGCTGAAGGCACACAAACCATAACACAATGTTTTCAGAAACCAAAACACCTAAAAGCTTGAGGTATTTGTAGATATCTGACCTTAAAGCTTCTTTTCTGTCTCTGAAGGTGTTCCCTGGAGAGGCATTCACCAGATTTCATTAGATTTACTTCTAGTGAAAAGTGCCACTAATCACTTTTTAGTTTGCTGCCTGAAGGCTTGAACTACAAATACAGAATTAGACAGGCATGGATGTAAATCCATCCATTTAGCTGCAACATAAACATTTTTTTTGTTCAGACTGCTAATGCCAGTTTGATTTGCTCTTGCAGGGCAAGCCAGAGCTGGCCAGCAGTCCAAGTCTTCTTTGTGCAAGGACACAAGCAAGTGGTGGGCTGGAAGGAAGCACAAGAGAGAATGGTGCATGAAACCCTCTTTCATGCTTGCCATACTGGCAGGGTAGTGGTCTGGGTGCAACTTGCAGGTGATGGTCCTTTGTTGTTTTAGCTCTGCAGCTCTGTTGAGTGAAAGATGAAGTTAGGGTATTTGGAAAGAGCCAGGAACTGAAATATCACTGCCATTAATGTGCTAAGTGCTTGATCCTTTTGAACTATTTTCAGGATTCTGGATTACAAGGATTGTTCTTCCTTGCCCTGTTCCCTTAGACTTCCAGCAGACTAAAGGCAGGTCAGCATCGCTTTATGCAAGCCCTGTTTGCAATACACTGGCTTTCAGAAAGGAATGTCAGGCTATATATACACAACTA
>VWZN01003778.1:281581-293887 GCA_013396955.1 Regulus satrapa | reverse complement strand
AAAAGAACTTCTGAATGCATCACAGGAACTGCTAAATTCCTGGACTCCTCACACAAGCCTGACTCCTTCTGGACCAGTGGCACTGCCTGCAATGATCCTACAGTAAACCCTGATGGATGGAAAGGGAATGTCAATAGAGTTCAGTCCTCTCATGAAAGCCAAACAAATTACTTCCCCACTTCCACTGTGCTGTGGTATTCTCTCTACATCAATCTGAGTTAATTTCTTATTTTCATGTGGGTTTTTTTTTCCTTCTCTTCCCTTTGAAAAGTCCTAGAAGGACCTCCTGTGGCTTTCATGGCGTGGCTCGGGGAGGTGCACTGTGGGTCCTCGCTGGTTCCTGGGAATCCCCCAGTTAAAATGGCAAGCGGCTTCAGAGGATTGCTGCAAGGTTCGACCAAGCTGGCTGGTGTGTACAAAGCCTTTCGTTTGGAGAACCAAAAGAAGACAGTTCTAAGCTTTAAAACCTTCCCAGCTTTCCAGCCACCCTCCCACGCAGCTGGAGTTAAGTGGTGCATGCCTTGTTTTATCAAAAAGTCCAGGGGAATTGTTTCACTTCAAAAGTTTCCTTTCAGACCTAGGTAACTTCTGTTACTCAGTTTTTGGGTTTTATAGCAGCTCAAGTCCTGGAGAAGAACAATGTTTAATTGATCTTACATTATTTGTACCACTAATTCCACAGCAGTTGCTTTTTCTTCAGGACAAGGGAGGTAATTTTCCTAAAATTACATTGTTTTCTAAAACAGCTCTATTCAGTGCTATATATCTACCTTCTGGCAGCATAGTTTAATTTGCATTTAAATAATTTCCTGATATAGTTGGAAAAGTAATTATACATAACACTAAACTATTTTCAAGCTTCAGCCTTTAATTAGTCTATGACCAAATCTCTCTCCTAAGGTTCTGCAACAACCTTCCCATAATGTAAAATTCCCAAATACCAGAACTTTGCTCCTTTTTTTAAGGTCCCTCCATTTGTTTGTTCATCTACTCTGCTGAATTCAGAGGAGTAGAAAACCATGTTGCTTTTTCTATCCTTAGCTTCTCCTTAGGATTGTGTCATTTTGGTCTGCTGACTTCCTCCTGGTAGAAAAGTTTTACTGTCTGCTATCTGAGCAGAAGACCGTATAGAGATCTCATGCTCATAACATTAAAAGCACCACAATGCACAATTCTGTAGTAGTTACAGATGTTAAATCATGTCCTAATTCTGATATTTCTATCACAGATGAGAGAGGGAATTGATGTAGCTTGAGCCAAGGCAGTAGCAGGACATCTATTTTTGATCTGGATGTACTGAACCTTAGACTTTAGTTTGATTCTAGAGGCCATTTGCCACATATAGGTCCATTGCTCCTCAATTTTAAAGGCTTTTTATTCAGGTGAATTATACAACTGAAAAAAACAGTCCTGTGCTTGTGTAGATCTCTCTTAGAAAGGCTTCATATCACACTGAAAGAAGCTATCCCTAAAAGCTATTTAACATGCCACAGCCTTTTTCCCTCAGAAAGGTCGTGCCTACAGAACATGAGCTGTATTATTCAGTGCTCTGATTATCTGTTCATGAGCCATGTGAAAAGAAATGCAGTCTTCTCTGCTAAAAGTGCCGACTCAAAAGTGTTAAGCCATTAAGAGTAGAATAAGTCCAAAGTGGTAGAATAATGCATCATAGGAGCCATCATATGGCCCATAACGTCAATATTGAAGCCATGTAATCCAGACGTGAGTGCTGCTCACCTCGAGGTTTAGGATCAGCCTTGATCCTAAACCTTGACCTGTTAGCCAAGCCCCCTTGCACCATTAAAAGTGATTTAACTGTTCAGATAATTCAGGACTCAAATCATTAATGGCATGTTGTGGATATGTGAATCAATTCTTATCTGGTGGTTTAAGAACACTTTGTACAGCTAAGGAGCATTAAGGATTTTAGTGCCCAAAATATCTGTCTGTAGAGGTAGTGTACTGTGCAGTTAGTGCTGGGAAATCAGAGGCTTTGCAAGGCTGTGCACCGAGCCTAAAATTGCATTGAAAAGGATCACTTGTCACCAACACTTGAGTATCACACCAGATTTCATCAGGAAGGTGATACTGAGCCAATAGGAGGATTTTCAGACAAAACTTCCGCGGCTAGTCAGACCTGAAGGTGAGTGACAGTGATCAGCCTTGCTATTTTCACCTGCCATCAGGTTTTTGTTTCCTTCTCAAGCTTGCAGCAATTCCACAAATACCTGCAGCAAATCTCTCTGGGATGATTCCTTATCCTGATGGTGGTGGCAAGTGAAAGGTCCCCACTGCCAGCCCATGAAAATGATAAATAGCCAATTTTCACTGAGATCTTAACGAGAGCAACCTCAGTTAGTGGAAGGTGTCCCTGCCTGTGGCAGTGTGGGGTGGGAAAAAGATGATCTTTAATTTTCTGTCCAACCAAAACTTCTCTGGGATTCTAGGAAAGTAGATACAAATGAGCAGATCAGTTTTATCAAGTGCACAAAGGATTTGTCAGCCTAGGAAGATTGTCAGTAAAAAAAACAACTCCTGAGAACTGATTAAAAGCAATGGATCTGGACTGGGCAGTTGGGAAACATTAGATCTGCAGCCAAAAGACTAAACAGTTTGTTTAAACCATACTCTGAACTCATGAAAGGCATTGCTGCAACAGTGTCTTGGTGCAGTGTCCCCCTAAAGCTTTTATGTCCTCATTATTTTAATTTGGATCATGGAAAAAAAAACCTAAAAACACCTCTCTGAGAAGTGTTCCAACATCTCTCTCACACTTGGGTCTACAGCTTTGCCACTCTCACCACCAGATCCAGCACATTCATAATCAAGTAAATCCCTGCAAAATTGCTGCAAAGTTCCTTAATTAGCAGCTTGTTGGTTTATTTTTTTGTTTTTTGTTTTTGGTTGGGTTTTTTTTTTCCTTTTTCTAACTTAAAAAGTAAAACCAGTGGAAAAAAACAACTAGAACAACCACACGAGGAAAAAAATAGGCACTGCCTGGTACTAAAGATAGGCCTGTTTATAAGAATATATTTATCACAACAGGTGTCAGCTCTGTAACGGTGCTGCACAAAGCACCCAAGCAACAGCCAGGGAATGATGATAATAAAAAGACAGGAAAGGAGTTGTTTTGAGGTAGAAATTGCTATAAAATAGAGAATAATTTGCAATTCTGGTTTATTTTCATATATTTGTGAGTATATATATTTTACTATTTTGTTCTCTTTTTGTGCAATATAAAGATTTAACAGTAACCCAAAGCCTTAATGAGATTACCAGTGTATAAAATCAATCAAATTTCTCAATTTCCATTATTGCAACAATTTATCTTCATTGCATTCCTCCGTGTCCTCTCCAATTGAGGAGCTGGGAGTCATTTCTTTTGGAGTCTGTTTTTTCTCCAGAGAAAGAGGGACCAATCTTTTAAAAGAGCAGAGAATTCCCAACACTTGGAGATAATTCATGGGTATCCTACAGACTCTCTGTCTAACTTTTAACAAGTCACTTCCTCCTAATCATGTTTCCTAATTTGAAAAATATGAGAAAAATCCCTCTTTTTCTGCTCAAAGACTAAAAAGACTTTAGGACAGGACTCATGCTTCATTCTATTTTTGCACAACATTTAGATTTCAGATACTCCTATTTCTTGCTCCTGGTTCCTCTACTTCCATACTACAAAATATTGCTATTAATAGTCCCGTGTTACCATTGTTTTATTTCTGGTTATGGTTCTGTAAACTTATTAAATTAATAAATGTAATTATTTTAATTCCTTCTTTTTTCTCTTGTTCTAACAGAGATCCACAATTCGGCATGCAGTTATTGCTTTTCTATAGGGAGGGCTGGACTCCAGCCCTTCTTTGGTCTTTTCACGAGCTGCAGAAGAGTTATATTGGTGTATGCTGACCTGACGTTTCACGGAGCTTTAATTTTGTTACTATACCCTCTGTGAAAGCAGTGAACACACACATACTTCCAGACAGTTCTGGGCCTCGCTGGATTGATGGAAAGAAGGTTAATAACATATCTGGGAAAGGCAAATAGTTGAAGGGATGGCGCACACCGATGAATATCTGCTGCGCTGGGGGAGCTGCGCGCTGCCATTCTGCTGTACCTGGAGAAGCGCTGCCAGAGGAAGGAGAAAGGAGATGATCACACTGCCGTGCCAGGCAGCTCCGGGCCATGCACAGACACAGGGGTCATGCCTCCCGTTCTCGGGAGTGAAAAGGTTCCCCCGGTTTTCAGGCCGGTCCCGACCCGAGGCCGGCGAGCTCCGGGAGCCGGGACGGGCGCTCCGTTCCAGCGCGTCAATCCCTTCCAGGCCGTGCCGGGAGGGCTGGGGCAGACGGCAGGCAGGACCCTCCATCCCAAGAGCAAGATGTGTCCCGGAGGAGCAGGAGGATCCCGGGCCTGCGGGGAGCCCGCCCGGAGCCCCCGGCAGCGCCGCGGATGCTCAGGACAGGCTGGGCTCTCCCACTCGCTCCGAGCCTGCTGAACGCCCCCGCTTTGGGCTCGGCTGTAAATAATTCATCATCCCGAGCTGTAGGTGGGATGCGTTTCAGGCAGAAAGGGAGGACGCCAATAAGCAGCTCTTTAAATATACATCGCCTCCTGTTTGCAGGCACAATGTGTGGGAGCGCTGTAAACTGAAATGGTCTTGTGTTTGCTGGCACCTCTGAATACAAAATTGCTACCCTGGCTATTTATGGGGTGGAGGGGGAGGGAGGCTTCAGAAAGAAAAATCAGGCTTTTTAAACCCGGTACCTTTTTTAAAGCTGAAATGCTTGGCATTTCTGTGGCAATATTGTATCCCCCACTGGGGGAAGGAGTTAAAGGTATTTTAATTATATATTAGTACAGCATTAAACTAGTTTTATTTGCTGAACATTCTGTCAATTACTGTTGTTACTTGAGAAGCATGACTGCTCCCAGGTTGATCGTGTATTTAACTAGCCAGTCAATGCTATTAATCACTAAGCATTTTCAGCCAAGGATATTAACATTGAAACCTATCCAGGAGGGCTTATAAATGGGTACTGCCGTTCTGCAAAGGGAAACACTGTTTTCCAATGCAGTAGAGGTTCTCTCAAGTTTCTTTTTCTTTTTCTTTTTTTTTTTTTTTTAATTACAATCTAAATTCAAAAGGGGAATGAATAATTGTCCTTAATGAAATAACCACCGTCCCAAAAAATTAGCAAATATGTGATCATCTCATTACCATATGAACGGAGGGCAGGATGTCTGTTTCTGTGGTGCAGCTGTTGTAAAAGCAGTGAAGTATAAGCAAGCAGACACGAAAACCAAGCAGGTACATCCTCCTTTCTGGGGGCTGGGGAGAGAAACGATGCAGGTAAGACTGAAAAATGGTTAACATTAAAGGACTGGAAATGAGAGTCTTTACTCTTGTTCTTGATCATGGCACCCTGGTACATTGAGCAGAAAGGATGACGGCCTTTCCCTGCCTCCTGCCCATTGAAACATGGGACATGAACATGACCTGAAGCCAGAGACATTGACACAGCACACACCATTTGGTGCAATCAAATGCTCCAGATACATGCTTTGCATTCTGCATTGCACTTAGTTGACACACAGAATATATTCATTTTCACATTGTGAATAATCAGCTGAAAACTCACTTTCATTAGCTTCATCTCCCCATTGTTGGCTCACATCCTGAAGTTTTCATACAACATCTGCAAAAGTATTAAACTAATTATAGAAGCCATCTGGAACAAGAACAGAGTGGAATAATTATTTTCTTTTTTTCCTTTTTTTTTTTTTCAAGCCCTCGCTAAATAAATGGTGCCATAATAGATGGGATGTCAGAAGAACAATGATCGTAACAAACTCAGTATCATTAAGGAGGGATGCAAGGAGATTTACATCAAGAAACTCATGATCGCTCATTAGCAGAGAGGCATTGTGATCCATCGATGACAGAGTGTGCACGCAGAGAGGGAGCCCTGCCAGGGACCAGCAGCTCACACACGGGCAGCCCAGTTGCCAGTGGAGAGGAGGAGCTGTGGTTGCTGTGTCCTTGTGTTCTCCATTAAAAACCAGGTGACAGAGCCCTGGGGAAGGAAGGGTGAATGAGTCAGGTGACAGTCACTTGTCTGTCACCTTCCACTGCTGCTGTCTAATTGTACAGTGCTGTGGGGTGCTGACAGGTTACTGAGTGAGTGAGCAGCCACATTCAGCAGAAAACACACGAAATCTTGACTCCCATACTGCTGTGAGGTAGCCCTCTCTTTAACTTTGTACTAAGTGATGAGCTGTAGGTCAGCTTGTGGTAAAATGGGGGTTTGGATTTATTATAACTATTTTTTACTGATTATAGGCATATAAGATTTTGACAGTTATCTGCTTAATGCATGGCTTCTGTAAGCAGCACTTTCAAGGTAACCCGTGTTTCCGTGTCTTAGGAGGATGATGACATTGTAGTAAAATATCTAAATATTTTGTGATTGATACATGTGCACACACCTGAAAAGAGGCACATATATCAGCATTTTCTGATGGTTCTAGTGGCAAATAATGCATTCACATGAGCAATAAATAGATAATAGATAGATGATAGATAGATAGATAGATAGATAGATAGATAGATAGATAGATAGATAGATTTTTCTCCCAAAGGAAAGTGTAACTTTTTATAATTTCCTTGTCAATATTCTAACTAATTACCTTTGGCCTGAATGTACTTAGAGAACAATCTAAGATTCTGTTAGATACCCAGCTGCTGAATCAATGGCAGCCTGCTACAACATATTTCAACACACGTCATTAATTCTGATTAAAAAGCATCACCCAGTTGTGATTCTTATTAGAACTCTATTAGTGTCTCTGCTAATAGATGCAATCTCCGTTATTATCATAATTATTGTTATTTACCACTTATGTTACTGCAGCAGTGCCTCAAGGGCTCATTCATAAGCCATGCCCTTACTGGATCATTTGCAAATGCAGATTAAAAATATGTTCCTTGCCCTGAGTGCTTTCCTTGGTAAGACAACAGATAAAAGAAGAAGGAATATAAAGAGGCAAAGTGACCATCTGGGTCAGTACTGAGACTTTGCTTTCAGCACATCTGGAGCCTGAGATTTGCCATGTTTCCCCCAAATGCAACTGAGAATGGTATCCAAAATTCAGTAATTCCACCTCGATTTTGTCATTGTCTGTGTCTTCAAATGCTAAGGGTGCCAGTGACTCCTCTCTAATAGACACAAGCATGAGAATTCAGAACACACGAATCATGTAGCACTGCTTCCAACTACTAGCAGCACCTGTGTGTCCAAATGAAGTAGCTCCTGCATATCTGGCACTCACAGGGTACATCCAAGCCATGCCTGGGACAATGAAACTAATTTACAGCAGCGCTAATATAAGCAACATGTTTCTACTTTTAGTCTTATAAATAAGCAATCTGGTTTTCAAAGTGCCACATCCCGAAATCCCCACATCCTGAGCAGCAAACTTTTTATATTTGATGTCCCAGCTGTGGCCAGTGCGTCCCCATTGTGTCCCACGCAGAGGCAATGTCCCTGAATACCCTCTGCAAAGCCAAATGGGTGTCTACAAAGTCCCACAAGTGGAGGGAATGAAGAACAGGTTGGGGTGAAATGAGGGGGAAGGCATATTTTCAAGTAATAAATAGAGTAAGGAGTGCAAGAAAAGTGAGTTTGATGGACAAGGAGCACAGATTTGACTTTTCCTAACTTCTCTGATCCTCCCAACCATCTGGAATCAATCATTTGCCTCCATGTGGCCTTGTAACACTAAGGAGAACATGAGTGCTGACTTGATGCTTGTGAGATGCTTCACAACCCCAAGAAAAAGGTATGAAATAACTGCAGCATGCTTATTGTCAAAAATATTTCCTCTCTGAATTATAGCACCATTTCAAAGAGATTTTGCATTCCTCCATCCCTGCAACTCTGGACAGTCTTCTTTCCACAAATTCTTTTGCAATTTAGCTTGTAAGATTAATATTTTAAGAGCAGCTAATGTTGCTAATTGAACAGGGAAACAGATATGTCAACTTTTGTTTTCCACAGGACTCACTTCAGAAGCATGAATGATAAATGCACCCCAAGAGATATTATCATAATCACCATTCCAAATGAATTTTTCAGAGAATGGAGTGCATGGCAAATAGCTTTCAGTGAGATGCATAAAACACACTCAATGCTAAGCTATTTCCTAAACATATGAATATGTAATTTTGTCCTGCTGCAATGAAGTGATATTGTTTAGAGGAGAAAGACCATGACCAGGTAAAGGCAACATGAAGGAAACTCAAAACCAGCAGAGATACTGAATTAGCAGTCCCATTTATCCTGTGCACTCACTGTGGAGTTCCATAAACTCTACTAAACTTATCAAGCTTAGTAACGTGATAAGACCACACAGTCAACAGTTCCTGCAGCAGTTTTTGGCAGTGAAACAGAAGAGTGAACCTTTTAACAAAGGGCAGCAGATATTTGTTGGTGTGAGATGGAAAGTTTTAATTTCCAGTAAAAAATTATCTACTGGAACTGAGAAGTGCTTCAAACCCATAGCTGTTTTTTCTGTCATTAGACACATATATATTCTTCCTCAGTTCTATAATTAATCTAATGTTGTGGGAGGTGGTTCTTAGAGTTTTGTTTTACCAGAGAGAAGCAGAATTCCAAGCCAAATGTCACATTCCCATCAGAGATATGTAAGGATCTCTTACCAGTGACTGGCAGGTTGCTAACTGTACAGGAGGCATCCAAATCCTGTCCCAAAACCCTGGGACATTACAGCTTTTCTGGGGTTTCACTGCAGAGTTGGGTCTCCTCTTCCTTGGTGCAACAGCCCTTTCCCCAGCCTTTGAAAATGAATTGTTTGGTTTTGTTTCCCAGTCCTCCGTCCCTGATGTTTTTTTCAAAAATATAAATAAAATAACAATTCATTCAATTCATTTTGCTTGAATGAAAGAAAAACAGAAAGTGTGTTTCAGTTCCCTGATTTTTGATAAGGATACTTTCTTCAGAAATGACTTTCTGACAACTTTTCCATCAATCCTACTCAAAGGTTCTCTGTGTTGGGAGGCACAAAGCTGTTTTCCCAATTATGCTGCATTTCTTTGTAGATTCAGCTGAAGGAAAATGTGTTAAATAAATGATTTGTTTCAAATTACTCAGTCAATTCTAAAAACAAATATGCACACATGTCTTTACATAGAGACTTAGCAGGCAGACCAAAATATTTGCAATTTTATGAGGTTATTTGGAAATAAAAGACACAAATATCTCTTCTGATCATGAGCAGGTAACTCATCACTCCTTGTGCATAACATGGAGGGCAGAGGGTTTTTCTGTACTGCAGGTCACTGGAATAAGATAAAATTACAAACCTATAAATATTACTCTGGGTTTTTTTATTTATTTTTAAGATAAAAATGAATGCACAGCTGTCATAGCATATCTTTGCCTTCAGAACAGTAATATATCACAGTGAAGATATTTTGATGCTGGCTTTAAACAGGTTTGTCATTCTCCTTACTGATAAGATCATGTGTCATCATCTAAGTAGCAGAGGTAAGGCTGCAAGAGAAACGAGCACACAAGGGAACATCCTGGAATATATGCACAAACATATTTGCCGTTTCATTTTGTTTTGAAACTGTTTCATTCTGTTTTGGTAAACAACTGCTGTTGTCTCTTTTTTTTTTTACTTTAGTAACAGTTCTTTTGCATGCTTTCTGTTTGGTTGTGTTGGTTCGGTTTGAATAGCTCCAGAAGTTAGGTGCAATCCAGTGCTGTCAGGATTCTTGTGTCAAGGGTTCAGCTGGACCTGCTGACTTTCCCAATGATCAGTCCATAGTGATCCTTTCTAGCTTTATCACCATCCAGTGAATGCATCGTTTGGTGCCTCTGCTGGCCTGAAAACAAGCTGCTTTTTTACAGCCCGCTCCTGGGACTGGTCCAGCCAGGCGAGGCTGTGATGTTGACTCGTTCCCCAGACCCAGAGCAGCAGGTAGAACAATTCACCTGAGAAGTCTCCTGGACAGCAATGCACTGATCTTGTCACTCACAGTCAGATGAGGATATACCTTCCCAGGAAATTATTGCACTGCATACAACCTCATCCTAACAGCTGGCAGAGACACCAAATTACTGAATTTCCAACCCTGCTGCTCTGTGTCTGCTCATTACTGCAGACCTCAGCCACGCCTGTCTGCTTTTCCTGTTTGTTGGGGAAAGGAGTAGAAGAGGATTAGAGGATCTTGGATTTGTATTTGGTGAAATAATAATGCAATAATGTTGGGACTTCAGTTCATCTCTGGACTAATCACATTTCCTCCATCTGCAAAATTACAGTGGAAATTGAAAACCTTTGAGCCTGTCATTAGCTCTATGATGTCCTCAAAAGACTTTGTGAAAATCCTGACTGTGGATTTTTGTCTCTTTTTGTTCACATACTTTGCTTCAAAAGGCAAAGTTTTACTTCCATGTTGAACCTCTGAGGTCTGAGAATATAAATCAAAAGGTCCTGAAACATCTTGCTCTTTTTCATGTCAAGAAATAGAATGACTGATACAACTAAGCAACAAATGAACTTTAATAACATTGTCTACTTGATGTCTTCACAGTCATCTTTGTTCCAAAGAGAGATAGAGTGCTTGTGCAGCCCTAGAGTTTACTTAATTTAACAAGTCCCTTAAGCTTATCATGCCTAAACTCATGCTTAAGCATTTTTGTTACATGTTAACGAGCGCAGATTCAGCAATTTATCTAAGTACTCTCTTAGCACTGGTTTTAGCTTTGCAGATTTCCCAGCAGGCTTCCAGCCTCCTCCAACTAATTGACCTGGCTTCTGCTTCATGAAAAAGGGAGAGCAATAAACAGAGAAACATTCCTTTCCTGCAGCAGAAAAGGCCACTGTTATCTAGCAATTCTTTCTGACTTGACTGAGCAAGAGGTGGTGACTGCTTTGGCAAGAAAGCCCCTGCAAATCCCCACCTTTAGAGACTCAAACCTGTCTCTGCTAAATCCTCCCAGCCTCCCACACACGTGCATGTTTTTTCTTGGCCTTTCAGCTCAAAGAGAATAGCTGAAATCCCTAGGCAGCACTTTTTATGCATGTGATTTCTGACCCTGCAGGATGTGGAAGTTTATTCTACCAAGACAAATCAAACCCTAAGCCCTTCCCACCAGGTGTCCTGTTCTAAAGCAAATCAACTCAGAAACAGTACAAAATTATTTAATAATTATTAAATATTATCACTGTCAAATGATGAGTAAAATACATCATCAACATTTTCAATTAATTCCCACTTGGGTCAAGCTTGGAGAAGCTCAAAAGAAGATTAGCCACATCTCACAACCCTGCTCAAAAAGCTACAGCTCCTCTGAGCCCCAAAAGTGTTCTGCCCGAGGCTTCCCCATCCCCACGTCCCGTGGTTGCTGCAGGGGACATGGCCAAAGGAAGAGAGGTGACAGAGGAGCCTTTTATCACATCCAGTAATGGCCATTTCAGAAGGTGAAGTGGCCAATTACAGGATGACCTGAGAAATTTTTTCTGGCCCAGGTTTCACTGATGGCATTTCAGTACAAGCACAATACCTTGATCTAAAGCAGGAGTAAGTATTTTTTTACTGAGAAGCAGAGGCATTTTTGCACAGGGAAGCTGCAGTTCCAGCAGGTGAAGCCTCATCAGTTTATAAGGACTCAGCGCTGCCGGGTTTTTAATCTTTATAATGGAGAGGCAAGCCCCACAGGGTTGGGAAAACTTTCTATTTCCTGTGTGGAAAATTCAGGGAGAACGATACCAAAAATCCTAGGCTGAGATTCCTCTTCCCATCCAAACCACCACCTCCCTACACAAGGGAAGCTCTTGAGTGTAAGGACTTTCCTTTAGGGAGTGACAAGGAAAAAATTGCCCAGAGCTGTCTAAATGTACTGGCAAATGTTCTTACTTCTGAGGGGCAACTAGACCAGGAAAGATAATCTTGTGATTAAAATTCCAGCCTGAGACTCTGGATATCTCACTTTACACCTTGCTCATTATTCACTCTTTACCTGATACTGGAAAGGCCACTTAAACATGCTATGAGTAAAATATATATGAGTAAATAATATGAGTAAAGTATATCTTAAAATATACATAACCATATTTCCTTTCCCTCTGTTTTACCTATTAGAAGCTACATTGTTTGGGTCATCTCTCAGTACTAAAGGGTATTTAGTCATTGCTGCAATAAGAACCCATAAGAGCAATAAAACAATACTCTGAAAGACAAAAAAAAAAAAAAAAAAAAAAAAAAAAAAAACAAAA